>CM031859.1:88827979-89100542 GCA_018697195.1 Certhia americana | reverse complement strand
AGCGTGAACCCTCTCCTCTTTGCCATATCTACAGTAAAATTGTAGCTACGAAAGGCTAAAACACTTCCCCCTCAGGGTGCTTTAGCCTGCTTAAGAAACGTTATTATGGCAGTTTAAGTCTACACAATATTTTCCACATAGTATATACTAAGCCTATGGGTACTCCTACTGCCATTTTTGGCTGCCATCATGTCATCATAGTTAAAATGTATTAAACCATCACCTGCTCCAACTGTCTTACAATTTGAACCAGCACACTGATGCCAAGGAACAGCAGTGCAGAGTCAATTTTACCTTGGCGAAGGCAATAACCCACTAGAGTTTTACATCGCGTCAGTCAACCTGGTTTTGGTTGACAGCGAGACGTGAAAACCTGACTGTAACAGTCGCGGAAGGATGAATAGGCATATTCCACTTTATTAACTGGTTAACTGCCGATTAATTATACTTTGCAATCGCCTCTCCCGTGATTTAAACGACCTGGCTAAGAGTTTTGTCCTTACCGACGCCTTATTCTGGACGGCCATAAAACCGGAGCGCCCGCCAGCGCCTAGCCCCGCCGCGCGCTTCCTCTCCCGCCGTGAATGGAGGGAGAATTCCCATTCGCTCCATCAAAACCGAGCTCGCCCCACTCGGTGCCGCCGGGAGGGGCTCCACAGTTCGAACGCCGGGACCGCTCAGCTCCCAACACTGACACCGAGAGCGCATCGAAAGCGCTGTCGATTGACGAAAGGAACCGTGGGGAATAGCGCGTGGGTCGCCCACTCCGTGTCAATGTGTGTGCAGTGTACGGCGTGCATAGCGGGGGGCGCTCGGAGAACTTCCGGCGTGGCGAGCCACAGCGCTCTGAGGACCGTGCCCTTCCCGCCTCTGCTCCCCGGGAACGGCCGCGGCGGTGCGCCCCAGGAAACTGTCGTTCACGACAGCAGGCGCAGCAGCCTGCGCCTCTTCAGGCGAAGTGGAGGCGCCCCCGCGCCGTCCATCATGCACGCCCTACCCGGCCCAGGGCCAGGTACCGGCAGCGTGCCCCCCGCCCGCCCGCGCCCGTATCATGGCAAAAGGGGCGGCATGGGCTGCAGCCGGCACGGCCCTCAGGCGCTGCACCACCGTGCGAAACGATCATACTTGCGAGCTGCAAACTTTTTTTCCTCCCCCATCCTCCCCCAACCCCCCCTCTTTTTTTTTTTTTTCCTCCTCTCCTTCCAGCGGTCAGCTCCGGCTCCTGCAAAAAATACGACCTTGCCGAAGGGCGTTGCCCCTACTGGCCGTCCAGTTGCACAAGTGCAGGGCGGGCGGGGGGAGGGGGGGGGGCGGCGGGAGGCGCGGGACGGTGGGGGTTGTCGCGAGGCGGGAGCAATCGCGATATAAGTTTATTTACGGGAGCTGCCCGGGCTCGGTCCTGACTTCACTTACAGTACGGCGCCCATCCTTAAACAAATATCTCTCCGCCAGGAAACGTCACTGCCCCGGCCCGGCCCGGCGCTGCCCCGCTGCCCCGGCACCCACCCCGGGGGCGGCGGCGCACATGGAACGAGCGGTGCGGGGCCCCGCGCCGGGGGAGGCTCCGGGCACCAGGCACTTACCTCCGGCCGGCCTCCCCCGCCCGCCGCGCTGCTGATCCGTGATGCAAAAAGAAACCAAGTGGGTGAAAAAAAAAAAACCCGAAACAAAAAAAAACAAACGTGTCAGCAAATCGCTTTCAAAATAATTTCCCTTGCACAGGAGCCGGGAAAGCAGAACATGAGGGGGAGGAGGCTGCGGAGGCGGCGGGATCCTCCGCCGCGATGGGTCCTGGCCCGGGTAGCGAGCGAATTAAGGTGTGCGGTGTGGCGCCGCGGCCGCCCGGCCCTCGGCGGGGCGAGGGGGCGCCCGCCGCCCCCGGGGGCCCGCCCCCGCCGGCCGTGCGCCGCCGCCGCCTTCCCGCTCTCTCTTCTCCTTCCCTCCCTCCCTCCCGCTCCCCCGGGGGCGCCGCGGTCTGGCCGCAGCAGCCTCCTCTCAGGTTGCGGTGAGCGCAGCGCAGGTGCCGGGGCCACTGGCGGCGACCTGTCAGCGGCTCCCGCCGGGTCGGCGGAGTGCGGGCGAGGGGCTGCCGCGGGATCCCGCCGCATGCCGCAGGGCGGTGGGGCCGGGCACCGCTCCCCCTCCCGCCCGGGCGGCGGCGCCGGGGAACGACACCGCGCCAGCCCTGGGGCCGAGGGGGTCCCGCCGCCGAGGGGCTGCGATGGACGGGGTGCTCCCCTACCGCCGGGGGTGTCGTGCGGAGTGGGGCAGCCGTGTCGGGGCCGGGGGCTGCAGGCGCTCTGGCCCGGCCTCCCCCAGCTCTGGGGCGTCGGAGGGGGAAAAGTGGCCGCGGTAAAAGACGCGCTCTCTCTCACCCGGGAGCTCTCCTGCCCTGAGCGGGGAAGGGCTGCTGCGCCTGCCGTGGCCGCCTCCGGCTCCAGGGCGGCTCCTCCGCTTTGGGTTAATTTAGAAGTTAATTCTCTAATACAGCGAGCAACGTAAGAACTTGCTCCTGTGGTCACTGATCTTTGCCACTGGTAGTCGTAAATGATTTTTTTTTTTTTTAACACTACAGAAACATTTTGGTGAAATATCTCATCGGTCCTTCTTCCCTTGGGCTCAGCATTTACATTAGATTGCACCAAAATGTTCCCTCGCAGGGAAGGATTTTACATCTTGGGGACAGATATGCGATGCATACAGCTTATGCAGTGCTCTGTTTAAGCTCACGGACAATGACAGACTGTAAGAAACCATGGCTGGGAAGAGAGAAACTGAAACGGGGATGGTTATAGGCCTACTTCTGCCTTCAACGAGGGAATAAAATCCCAACAGACAAAACTCTCAAGGGTTTTAAGTGGAACAGAAAAAGGTCTTTGGTGTTAGCATTTGTGATTCAGCCTTACATTATAATGGTTATCAGCAGCCTCATTTTCTTTTTACGGTCATCCTGGTTTCCTGGTTGCATGACACTTCCATCGGCCCACTGTTCTTAATAATTTAACCTTTTATGAAATTGTTTTGATTTATAGTGTAGATTCAAGCAAGTGTGAAAAAAGTATGATACCACCCCTTTGCTATTAAATTTCTTTGAACTATACGCAAATGTGAGAAAGGCTTGGGTTTTTTCCTAACCAGCTACTAATTTTCTAATTTTATTTTTACTTAACTGAAGAATATCATTCAGATATTTTAAGTTCTCTGTGCTGAGCTATGCAAAATCTATGCTGAGTTTTGGATTCAATGGTTGGCTTGTTTGCTTGCTGGAGTCCTAAGTCACATAAACTATGATGAAAATAGAATTAAAACCACAACTCAACATGTGCTTTGCCTCTGTTTGTTTTTTGTGTCTAGTCTGAAACCCAGAATAGCCCATATTACTTGTGATTTCCAAAATGACCTCTGAAAATAAGCAACGAAATTTAACAGTCTCTCTAGGTTTGTCTCAGCATCTCTACTTGTCCAATTAATCAATACAAGCAAATCTCTGTTGAATCAGCTAGGTGTTCCTTGATTTACCTGAAACACAAGGGTTTGTGCTTCTCACACATAGACATAGCAGCAAATGTCTAATTTCAATTTGAACAAAGAATCATTAGCTCAGTTTGTTAGAGCATGGTGCTAGTAAGGCCAAGATTGTGTGTTTTCTTCCAGTATGGGCCATTTACTTAATAGTGGGACTTGATGATCCTTGTGGCTCCCTTCCAACCCAGAATATTCCTTGATTATCAAGCAACCTTCTGGCACGCTACAAGTTGGACCCCTTTACTCTTCCATAACAAGTTTAGCTACGCAAAACTCTTAGCTCTGGACAACATTTCCGTAAAATTGTGTGGGCTGACTATAGCCAGACTTCATTCTTTGTGTTTATCCTGCCAGTTATGAGTTGGTCTCCATTAAAAGCACAAAACCTTAATTTGTGTTCTCAGTTTTCCTGATCCTTCTTCTAATCTTTTAAGGATTTGAGTATCGAGCTTCCCACTTTTGAATAAAAAAATCAGACTGCGATTGACAGTTTTCAACCTCAGAATCATTCTATGGGCTTGTCGTGATGTTGTTCAAAAAGGGTTTATTTGGCAGGGATACCTGGCCAGTTGATGAGCTGGGAGCCCTCAAACCGGGGTGAGGTCCTGGCCGGCCCAGCTGCCCCTTGCTGCTGTCAGAAGAGGGAGACCTTGCCCTCTCTTCCCTGCCCACCGAGCTGGTTCAGCTCGCCCAGCCAGAATAGTCTTCCCTCTCTGGGAAGTTCCTGCCATTTTGGTGAGATCCCTGGGAGGTCAGCACAGGGGGGAGTTGGGGGGCCGTGGGCCGGGGAGGGTCAGGGGAGCCCTGCAGCAGGTTGGCAGGGTGACTCAGCTGCCTCCAAAACCTCCCACCGCTTACAGACAACACAAAAGCAGCAAACGTCTTACGATAACTGCCATCACTCTGTCAGAGTCTTGTTCGCAATTAATGCATTTTAATTTTTTTTCTAAGTGGGGCTGTTTCAGAAATGAAAGCATTACAGAAGTTTAGAAGTGAGAGAGGACTCTTATCATCCTCCTGGTTCATTCCTTTCTGGCACAGAATTGCTGTGTCATTACTTTCCTAAACACCTTAGTTTTTATTAGAAAGCTTTGCCTTGAAATTGTAAGATTTCCAAGAAAGACAATGCTGCAGAAAACATACTATAGCTGTGATAGGAGGCAGCAAACATACCCTTGTTAAACAACTGGAGTCTCTAAAACAAAAGCACTGCAGATACCTTAAACCCCCCCCCACATTTATGCAAGTATCTTACTGGTCAAAGTCACAGCAGCCAAAATACGGACGTTCTTCCAGTTTCTTGGCTTTAGATGCCTGTTTCCAGGTTGAATTTTGAATTATGGCTGTTATCCTAAAAAAAAAAAAAAAAAAAACCAAACAAAAAAACACCCATAATCAGACCGTAATTATCTGAGTTCATTGAACAAGACTAATGACAGGCTTAGATTTGTTTCAAGGGGGAGCTTTTGAGCCATAAAGTGTACTGATGGATTTAGGTTTAAAAGCAAGTTCAGTTTCAGAACCTGACATTTGACATAATGTGGACTTTATATTTGTAATTGAGCTTATGGCCTTATTTTCCAGGAAAAATAAAAGCCATTATGGAAATCTCAAGAGACGACAAATCTGCCCTTTGGTACCTGTTGTTTTGGTGTAATTACTGATCCACCCTGTGGTTAAATGCTTGACCTTGATTTTTCTTTTCAATTTGTGGGTTTTCCAGCATAACGTTGCTGGCCCTTTCCCTTCTATATCAGTTTAGTATCATGTAAATTGCTTGGATTTAGTCAGTCATTTGGCTCCTTCCTTTTAGATGTATAAGACACACTGGAGTCCTAGAGGAGTGACACTAGTAAATAGTTTTTAAAAGCCAAACGTGTGTTTTCTGTGATCACATTGCCTGCGCATCGAAAGGGAAATAGCCACAGCTTCCCACAACCTGAACATACACAAAAAAACCCATTATTATTGGCAATGGGCTCGCTCAGAGAACAAAAAATGCATAATTCCAGGTCCTCCCTGTGCACCAGAAACAATATCTCTGCTTTGTTTCAAGGTAGTGTTAACAGCCCTGCTCTTGCCTTGGTGCTCTTGCCTTGGTGTAGGTTGGGGCGTGGTGTTTCTTCCTCTTAGGTCTTGTCACCAGGAATCTCAGGACATGGAGAGCTTCTAGGACAAAACAGCTTGCCCTCTTCAGTGTCACTTCTGACTGCATCCATTGCAAGTTACAAAAATGGCCAAGGGTTGAAATGGAGATGAATAATTTTTAGTAGAAATGCATCGGGACCCCAGCTACTGCAAACTACCACATTCTTCCCTTTGACCACTTCCACCACCCAGGTGAGGAGCAGGCTTGTGTCAGAAGAGCAACATCCCAGCCTTCCTAATCCAAGTTGCTTCTTGTCCAGTGAAATGGCTGCTCTGATTCCAGATATGAGGTGAAGTCAGGGATTTCACTGGCAGCCTAATATGATCTCAGACCATGCTGTGCCCTTTGAAAACTAATCCTGGAAGTAAGACTTTTTAATTTTATTTTTTTCTTTCAGCCAGATTGGTTTGCTGATTGCAGAGCATAAGGAATGGTGCAGGAAATGTGCCAAGGAAGGGAGAGGATGAAAGCATGCTGCTTTCATTCAGACTGCTGGTGAAAGCCCTGCTTATAGGGCCCTTTACTACAACAAAAAATTTGAGGTGCTGGAGCATGTCCAGAGAAGGGCAATAGAGCTGGTGAAGAGTCTGTAGCACAAGTCTTTTGAGGAGTGACTGAGGGAACTGGAGCTGTTTAGCCTGGAGAAAAGGAGTCTCAAGGGAGACCTCACTTCTATCCACAACTGCCAGAAAGGAGGCTGTAGCAGGGTGGGGGTTGGTCTCTTCACTCAATTAACAAGCAATGCATCTAGAGGAAGTGGCCTCAAGTTGCACCAAGAGAGGTTTAGAATTGCTATTAGGAAAAATTTCTTTATGGAAAATGTAGTCAAGCATTGGAACAGGTTGCCCAGGGAAGTGGTGGAGTTACCATCCCTGGAGGGATTTAAAAGAAATGCAAGATGTGGTGCTAAGGGAGAGAGGTGGATTTGGTAGTATTAGGTTAATGGTTGGACTCAATGACCCTGAGGGTCTTTTACAACCTGAATAATGCTATGAATCTTTCCATGAAGGCTAAAACAAAAGTGAATTGTGATGGATAGGGCCCTACTATCCCTTGTGCAGGTTACTGCCTCCAGCTATATGGTTTTGCCTCCTGTTTGCACCCCATGCTGACACTGCTTCCCCAGTGGGACAGATCATTTTTCCCATAGTTTCACTGAATCAGCCAGACAAACAACAGGAGAGGAGGCAGGACTGTGTGCTCAAAAATGGGATTTGCAGCCACACCACTTTAATTTGCCTCTAATTGTCTCAAAGCCACAGCTGCTATCTCATCTAACAGATGTTCTCTACGGTCAGTCCAGGTAGTGGACAAAAACAAAAGGAAAACTGAACCTGCACAGCTGTTTGCACTGCAGTCAGCTCTGGAAATACACAAGCACTAGTTTTCTCTCAACCTCAGGAATATTTTAGCAAAGCTTAGAGCTATCCATCTCTAAGTTAGTCACTGAGCCACTGAGCTGCTCCTTCAGCACAACCCGCAGTAGCTGCTGAGCCCCTGGGCCTCTGGCACAGTGCTGATGGAGTCAGGTGCTGCTGGGTGAGGGATCCTCCTGGCAGCTCTTGGTGGGACATGGCTTTGACCTTTCTGCACTTCCCTGCCCTTGGGCACACAGGAGATACAATGCCACTTCACAGGGATGCCCTGAAGCCAATTAAACCATGTAAAGTGTTTAGGAATATTTTGGTAGAGATATTACAAATAAGCAAGTGAGAAACAGTGATGACTTAAAGACTTTTTTTCAGTAACACTATTAGTGTTTTGCAACTGTATGTGAGCCCTAGAGGAAAAGGAGCTAGAGACATTCTTGCTTCATTTGGTTTGTGCCAGTTCCCATTCCTCTTGGAAGAGTTGCTTATACTATCATGCTGTCAGGAATAATCTGTGGGCATGGGCATGTGCACACAATAGACCCAGTGACATGGGCCATCTTGCAGGATCTTGTCCTAGTGAGCAATGTTCCAGTTTTTGCGGCTTTTTCACATGCCAGAAAAGAGGAAATGTTTTATTTTATACAATACACTGACATATGTATTTGTAAATTTACAAATTTGTTTAATATATACACATTACATAAATTATATTACATGCATTTGTAAATTATGAATGCATAAACATATAAAACTGATGCATCTTTATAAAACTAACAAGAGTGAAAGTATTTTCTTATAATTTCCAGAATTTAAGTTGATGGTGTGGTTTGGAGCTTTGGCTGACATACAAGAAGCTTTATCCCACTGCCTTTGTATGCACTCCCAGTGATAACAGCTGAAAACTGCTCTATGAAGAAGCATAGATTCAATTCAATTACACTATTTAATGATAACTGCCTTTACAGAGGCACCATCAACTTAAAATAAAGTGAAATCCAGTGAAATGACAGATTTAACGTACTGTCTCCTACTACTTATGCTGAATGTCCCCAAAAATGTTTGTGGATTGTTTTATCTTGGCTTTACAAATCTGTTATGTGGTAAAATTGATATATGAAAAAGAGGCTTTAGGACAGCTTGCTACAGAGAGCTGTATTAATGTGTTTGTTGAAAAAGAGAAATCCTACTTTTGAGTGCAGAAGGAAAAATATAGCTGATTACAATCAGAAGTTTTCTAAAGATAAAAGGTTATAGAAAAGATGTGTGATGAGAATAGAAGGAAGCCTGGCATATTAACTTTAAGTTACAGTTAATCTAAATAACTTTCTGTAACAGAAGGATAATATCTAAATACAGATACATGATTAAGCCACTGTGGTTCTCCATTGCAACATGCAATGTGTCCAAGTACACACTGGCAACTGAGATCAAGATTAAAGTTTTGTTCCTCTTTCTGAATTTTGTCTGTTGGAAGTGGATGCAATATTGGCAATAGCACACTGCATATTGTGTGGAAGAACACAGACAGTCACCTCTGATCAGAACTATCCTGTCATCCCATCACCCTACTTTCAGCCATCTCTATTTGATATTCCTCAGCAAAGAAGCAAATTATTTTGCTGATTTAATTCAAAATTTAATGTACCTTGTGTAGGTTTTGTTGAAGGAGTTTAAAACAGCCATCCACATCTTCTGCTCTTAACTTTCCCATTCAGAACTGTAACCTGAAATTTTATACAAGTCTTTTCTAAAAAGTCATAAATACCAGTTACTTCAAGGTCTCAGTGTGTCTTACTTATTTGTTTTTTATATATGTGACAATGGGCAGATATGTATTTAAACTGTAGGGATACAGCTGTCAAGATTTAAAAATGCTATCAACTCACATGACTAGACTCATACTGTATATTCAATATATATATATACAGTATATTCTGTTTATAGTGATGTAAGGCACTTTACATCATCAGATAGAAATAAGCTGTATTGTTTCACAATTTTACAGTGATTGGAATGCACTTACAGTAGAAGACGAGCTCCTTTACATTTCTGTGTCACTGTTTTCATTTGGTGGCCCCAAAACACTTGAGGAGGTGAGAGCTTTGCACTGAAAAACAGAAAGCAGAAAATGCAGTGAAGTTACAGCTGCAGTGAGACAGGGAACTGCAAGGAACTCCTATAAAGCAAGTTAACAAAATTAATAGTAGAGGAAAATCAATAGTAGAGGAAAAATTTGCTCTATAGCTGAGAGAGTTTTGCCAACAGCAGCTGAAGGGTAGCAGATGACAAATCCAGGCATATGCAAACATGTGAAGTCTTTCTGATGGACCAATTTTGCTTCTAGAGAAGAAGAAACTATCTCCATCACATTGAAATGGCCTGTGAATCTCCAAATTAGTATGGAAGTTGGGAAATTAAATAGGGGATCCCGAAAACGATGTCCTGTAGTGCTCCTGATGCAAGCTTAGGTTGGTGAGACTGAAGTTCTTAGACTTTTGGGTCTGTTCTGTTGAGAAAACAGGCAATGGTGCAAATTAGGAATGAGATTTTTTCAGAGGTGAAAAAGAGACCTTCTTTTGGGTCACTAAAGTGTGGAATTTTCCTATAAAAGTCTCAAAAATTTTCTTCTAGCCATGGGTACGAACTGGTGCTCCCATATCTGAGAGCTCCCTGGGAACCCACCAATAATGACTGGATAACCTAGGGACCAGAAGGCTTATCTTTTAAGTCTGCAGTACCTACAGCATTGCAAGCTTGCTAGAAAGGCTTGGAGAAATATGGGGAGGGCAAGGAGGTTTCTCAAATCAACTTTTGCTTTAGTTGATGTGCTGGTCGGCAGAATCCATTTCACTTTATTCAGAAATTCTAACAACAACAAGGCACACTTTTGTGTTTCTCTGTGTATGTATTTTACTGCTTACTCCTCCTCTTATCATGCCAACACATCCTCTAAACCCCCTTGGGAGGACAAGTACAGCTCCATGGATTTTTGAGTCCCATGCCAGTTGACTAATCTAGCAGCTAGCAATAGCTGAAGATTGAGGCACTGATAATTCCTTTGCACCCCAGACAGGGGCAAAGGAGCTAATTATACTCTGATTGTCTATCAGTTGAGGAAATCCCCAGATGAGGAGTTGTGGGTGTATTTCAATTTTCATGCACTACTTGAGTGATGCACTGGGAACAAAGGAGGGCAAAAAAATAAATTCAGCCCTAATTACTCATACTGAACTTGTGGCCTTCTTAAACTATGCTCAACTCAAGAAGCAAATCCAGGGTTGAGAGAGATTTCTTCCAGACTTGTTTTAAGATTGCGCCATTAGAGGCTGTTCTCGCTTAAGTGTCTGCCAAAAACCTCTTGAGTCTGTGCTTAAGCAGTCCTGCGTGGAGGTCCTTCCCTGGTGGTGTGCCAGTGTTTTTCCCTTCCTATTAGAAGACTATCTGAAGATCTTGGACCTGTTCCACACTTAAACTTCAAGCATCTTTATTGTCTATCTGTCCTTGCAATATGATAGGCCAGAAACTTTTACTGTCTGGCCTTTTGTAGTTTGTCTTGTTTCACAATTTGGGTAATATAGATTTCTCAGTTTTCAATCTCCACTTCTGTAATGTTTGTTATATTCAATTGTATGTCTTGGGGTTCATTTCTGCAGCTCCTGTCTATGTTTCATGCAGTTTTTCATCTTATCTGCAATTGCTATCTATACTTTCAATCAGCTCATCTCTCTTTATTAGTAATAGATTCGGTCAGTTCTTATGTTTGCATACACTCTAGGATGGTAATGTTTTGTCTTGCCAGCAGACAGAGTTTTTAAAGTTTTGATAACCTGTATGCTTGTCAGAGGGACATGAAAATAGTGTTATGAATGTTGTTTATGAAAACTGGTCTTTGCAACCTTCAGTTGTTTTCACATACTGTAGCTGACTGTACTCAAAGAAGTGACAAGCAGAACAGACAGCTTGGCAAGCCCATCATTCACATCTGATCCTAACTAACTGACCAGGAAAATCCTCAGCATTTTCCCTCAGTTACCTCTATGTAGATACCACAGTTTTATGTAACTCATTCTACACTTTCTTTGTTCCATTTTATACTCTGATTATACCTTATTTCCTCTTCCTAAGTTTCTCCTCTACTGACCTTGCACTATCCATAAACATTCTTCATAGGGAAATTAGTGAGCTATTTGTTGTGAATTTTTTATGTCTTAGTTTTTGTGCCCAGTACATAATGATCCACTTACATCTCAACTTGCATGCTGTAACATCCACTTTTGACTTCTCTCTCCTGTCAGCAAAGCAAGTTTATTTTCTAATAACAGAAAGTACCTCCTTTTATCCTTAACTCTCTAAAGATGCTTTCCTCCTTCTTTTTTAATCAATTTTCTCTGTTTCCAAGGATCCTCTGCCTAGGATTGTGCCTGTCTCTTTCTTGTGCCATGTTCTGCTCTGAGATGGAAAGCGACAGGTAGGCACTTCTATCTTCCTCCCATTCCTGAGCATCACAGTACAAGGATGCCAGCTTGCCCAAAAGGGGCTCTCAGCCAGTTTTTGAGCAAGTGTTTTGAAAACTAGTTAGGCAGTTTTCCCACTGTAGACAGGCTCATGGAAGGACCATTAATTACTCAGTGCAGGCTTAACTATGGACAGAAAAAGGGGGCTTTTGTGCAATTGTCAAACCTTCACCGTTATTTGTACATGCTGGTTTTGTATTTAATAGGATTACATGACTTCTTTGCTCTATATGCCAAAATGGATGGTTCCTTTCAGTAATAAAACAAAGCCAATAACCTGAAAGGAACCACAGCTCAAAAAGCACAAACTTGACCTCTGAGTGACCTTGACATTTACAGACTAAAAAGAACTTTTCTTTGAACAGACAGAAGTCAGGGAGCCAGCAAGAACCAGGAGAAAATGGTTTTGTTGCTTTCTGATTACATTGTTTAAACCAACATACTACATGGTTTACAATACTTCATTACAATGTATTAGGGCCTGGAGGTGATTTAATGTCTGTTTATAACTGAGACTAATCTTGAAATAAACAAATGAATGTTTGGAAAATGGATGAAGCTGTTCTGCCGGAGACAGCGTTAAATGCATCTCTGAAGAGTAAATCATGGCTGTAGAGCACTTAAATGCTTTGTATTTCTACCTTCAGTTGTATTTCAGTAGTTTTTTCTAACAAAATTAATCATGGTGCAGTAAAAAATTTCTAATTGGTTAGGACTATCTAGCAGCCCTACATACTATAACAAATCCACAATTTTAAAACTGTTTAGCCCTTTAAAATGAGGGAAAAAGATAAACTAGGATATGCTGAAGCATTATACTAGGCACCATGGTGATCTAAATTAAATCTGTTACAACCTGTTCTAATTTAAAATTGCTCTGTTGTGTGAATGAAGGGGAAAAGAAGAAGAGTTAGTTCACTTGTTCAAAGCATTTTCATATTCCCAGATAAATCTTTCATCTACCCTGCTTTTCCTTGTGGGCTGCATGTTCCCATTTCCTTTGTGCATCCCCTGCATAACTGCACATAAACGTGGCTTCAGACGGAGTCAAGAACTCTTGCTCCAGCAGTTCAGCATCAGTTCTGGCCTCCATCAGCCAAGAACAAGCACTGTCACCGAGTGTCACCATCGGATGCCCAGCTGCTCCCGACACTCAGAAGCTCCTCTGCAGTGCTGAGGCAGGGACCTTGCTACAGAAGATTGCTCCGGTTTCTTCTCCCACAGGATAACTGCAGCACTCACCCTGCTGTCCACCTCTGCAGGCAACTCCTTGGCCATTTCTGCTTTCTTCCTGTCCTGCCTCTCCTAGCACCCAAAGCCACATCCATGGCCCCCAGGCACTGCACAACACATTTCTCTTCTTCTAACATGTGACTCATTCCAAAAATGCCTTGAATTTCCCGAAGTATCAGCCACTAAGCAGTTAACGCTTGATTTCAGAACGGGGGAAAAAGAAAAAAAGTGAAGTCTCACGGCTGCTCTAGCCCCAGCACCCACCCACACCCTTCCGGTTTGCAGGCTGGAGCGAGCGGGAGCGGGGAGCGCAGGCTGGGAGCGGCGGGAGAGGGGCGCTCCTGCACCGCCGTGCCCGCGCCGCCTGCCGACACCTGGCGCCGGCAGCGGGAAGAGCACGGAGAACCGGGCTGTGCCCTCCCCTCCCGCAGGAGGCTCCTGCAGGGAGCCACCACTGCGGGCATGGCTCAGGAGGACTGCTTAGCCTGCTACCTCACCATATCCTACACCCGCTGGAGCAGCTTTGAGGCCTCGAACTTTGACAGTGCGCTTGCTTGCGCCGCAGTGGATGCTAAATACCGTGCCTGCTCTTTCTTAGTGCAAGGGTTCTAAAGGTCTGGCCCTACGGCGACACAGCATCAACAGTTGCACTTCATACTGCTGACTGCCCCTCTGCATACCCCTCTTCCTACCGCTTTGTTTGCCACGCAAACATTAGAAGTCTTAAGAATATTTCAGTTTGTTCAAACTTGAAAAATAGTCAACTACGTGAAAGAAAGCTCTGCAAAGGGGAAGGTTCCAACATCTGCCTGTATGTTCATTGGCATCAATAAGTTCAGGGGAAGGGCGTTAGCTATAGAACAAATTTCAAGTGGTTCTTGCACATTCCTAGGTGTTAAAGCTGACCACCTCTGAGCCACAAACAGACTTTCTTGGTACCAGCTCAGAGACTTCTTTGTATCCTAAAATGATAGACTGGTTCAGGTTGGAAGTCACCTTAAAGATCATCTGGTTTGAACCCCCCTGCTGTTAGCAGGGACACCTTCCTCTAGACCAGGTTGCCTAGAGCTCCCTCCAGCCTGGCCTTAATCCAGGGATAGGACATCCACAACTTCTCTGGGCAATCTGTTCCACTGCCTCACTACCCTCACAATAAAGAATTTCTTCCTCGTATATAGTCTAAACCTACTCTCTTTCAGTTTGAATCCATTTCCCCATGTCCTGTCACTACATGCTCTTGTATAAAGTCCCTCTCCATCCTTCTTGTAGGTTCCTTTCAGATACTGGAAGGCCACAGTTAGGGCACTCTGAAAAACCTTCTCTTCTCTGGGCTGAACAATCCCAGTTCTCTCAGCATTTCCTCATAGGACAGGTGCTCTATCCCTCTAACCATCTTGGTTATCTCCTCTGGATTCCCTCCAACAGGTCTGTGTCCTTCCTGTGCTGAGGGCCCCAAACCTGGACACAGCACTGCAGGAGGGGTCTCAACAGAGGGGAGCAGAGGGGCAGAATCCCCTCCCTTGGCCTGCTGCCCAGGCTCCTTCTGATGCAGCCCAGGACACGTTTGGCTTTCTGGGCTGCCAGTGCACACTGCTGGGTTATGTCCAGCTTTTCATCCACCAGCACCCCCAAGTCCTCGGCAGGGCTGCTCTTAATCTGTTTATCCCCCAGCCTGTATTAACTGCTATGTCTAAATACACACTAGCAGAGTTCTGAATTTGCAGTGAAAACAGATGAGATCAGGCACATTTTTGCATGTGTAGTATTTTTTTCATTTGCTCCTATGTTAATTCTCCCCACCCCCCCACCCCCCCCGTGCAACTCATTAGAGACTATTATCTTAGCTCCAGTTAAATCTCTTTTAGAGGTTGTTGTTCTAACTTACCAGCTTGAGCTCTAGACTGTTGACACGTTACGCTGCAGAAAGCAGTGAAATTATCATGGACTGAGTTGGCACTGTATTTTTTCTAAGGCACTGCATGATGAGAATAAATCCTGTTGTCCCCCTGATCCACTAATGAAGATGCAGACCCTATTGCCCTGCTTTCTTACTGGATGTAAGTGAGAGCCCTTCCTCTGTCTTTTTTCTTCATTTCCACTGTGGAATAAGCTTTCTAATTCTGCACATCAGTTTGCTTAGCAATATTGCTGTTGCCTAATGCAATAAAAATCAGTTATGTAACTGCCTTTGCTAGACTTGCAGAGAGCATTCACCAGACGGGAACATGGCCACAGTATCTTTATGCTTTCATTATGCTTCCTATGTTCGCTGTTATTATGCAATATGCTCTGCTTCCAGTGTCTTTTTAAAAATAATTTTCCTTGACATCATGTTTCGAATATTAGACACATATAATCTAAGTTCATGCAAAGACAGAGCGGGGAAAAGAAATAAGCTTATTTGGATTTATTGCTAAAAGGGCTGATACTATAGCACTAGTGCTTCCAAGGAACAAAGAATCGCCTACAGTTTGTCAGATAGTATTTTTAATACTCTAATTCTGAACCAAATTCCTAAAATAACCTGTGTTTGTAGATTACTGTGTGCTCTTTTGTTCTGAATAATGTCTTGCTTAGTGAACTATGTCTTATCAATCCACCAAGTACTGGGTGTCATTGTTCACCTCATTCACAATTCATCTTTTAATTAACATTATCACAGGCAAAATTCTATTTTGGTCAGCATAATTTGTCATTGGAATTGGCAGTACAGAAATAAAAGAATTACCATATGAATTTATCTGAAGACGATGAAGGAGATGGTGACTACAAACCTACCTCATCTGGCACTGAAGAGGAAGGGAGGGAAACCATGTAAATGATAATGGCTTTAAAAATTGTATTTGCTAGGTAGAAATCACTACTTTGGTCATTCGGTATCTGCTAAACAAACAGCTTCGTCAGAATTACTGTTACTGAAAATACAAACCTGAATCCTACATTTAGACACATGCTTTGTTTGGTGGAAAAGGTTGCTGACTTAGCAAAGATTTAAGAGATATAAATGTCTTTTCAAAGTGATGTCTTTAGATAGGTATGTAATATCAACTTCATGCAGCAAAATGCCGATCGTTTGCTTTAATAGTTAAACCTCAAATTAAGTTGCAAGTGCATCATTGTTTTAGTTAACAGACACGGAAGTGCTTTTAAAATGTTTTTTAACTGTACCAGGAAACATTTCACAGAGAATAGAAACATTTTGGAATCCTTCTCACAAGACTCACCTTTCATAATGATTTCTAAAACACTCCATTAAATAGCATGCTTTTCTGAGTCTTCCTTATAGACATTTATCCCTGCAGTCTAGATATGCGGTACTTTTCTATTTACATTCAAATTAATACAGTGATGTCAAATCGACTGCATCTAAGGTACAGTGAACACACCAGCAAACCAGCTGCTTAAAAATTCCCTCCAACGTCCCTTTACCTTTTGATTTCATCCATTTCTAGTTGCAAATGCAACAGGCCCTGAAGATGATCACGTTCAAGCAGCATTCAGCCAGGATAACAAGAATTACCATACACTGATCCCTCTGGAGCATGCTCTTCTGGAGATCCTTTCTCTTTCAAACCAGCTGGGCTTCAGCTTGGCTGCCATGGGTGAGTTCTGGTGCATTGAGAAGCAGTCTTCTAGTGGGTGTTTCATTAGTGCCTTCTAGAACAGATTTTAGAAAGGAACCATCAGTCTCCACTGTGACAATATTTCCTCAATTATCTCTATTGTGCTGGTTTAGGATGGCGTAGAGACAATTTTCTTCCCAATGGTAGGTATGGGGCCATATTTTGGATTTGTGCTGAACACAGGGTTGATAATATGGAGATGTTTTTTTGTTATTGCTGAGGGGGGCTTACACAGAGCCAAGGCCTTCTCTGCTTTTTGTGCTGCCACGCTGGTAAGGAAGTTGGGGGTGCATGAGATATTGGGAGGAGACACAGCTGGGACAGGTGACCCCAAATGACCAAAGGGATACTCCAGACCATAGGATGTCATGCTCAGTATATAAAGTGGGGAGCAGAAGGAAGAGGGAAGAACTTTTTGAGTGATGGTGTCTGTATTTCTAAATAAATGCTACACGTGATCGAGCCCAGCTTTCCTGGAGATGGCTGAACATCTGCCTGTGCTTGGGAAGCAGTGAATTGATTTCTTGTTGTCATTTGTTTGTGAGTGCAGCTTCTTTTGCTTTTCCCATTAAATTGTCTTTATCTCAACCCACAGGTTTTCTACCTTTTACCCTCCCAATTCTTTCTCTGATCCTACTGGCTGGGGGGTAAGCAAGTTGACTGTGTGGCACTTGGTTGCTGTCTCGGGTTGAACCAGGGCACCTTTTTACATTGCATTCTTAATGGATACAGCATTTATTAAAAATACTGGACCTCAATTAAGTTAATTGATCCCCAGTCAAACCACCATTTAGGTTTTGGTTTCTTTTTTTTCCTTTTTTTTTCTTTTTTTTTTTTTTTTTTTTTTTTTAAATAATGGCTGAGGCAAGCAGTGCTTGCACAGACAGGTCAGGAGGTGAAAGAGGTATAGATGACATCTGCATCTTTCACCACTATCACCATGGTCTGTAGCATTCTATGGGCTATCTTGTGTGTTGAAAGTGTGGTGAGATCCAGAAACATTTCAGCTAGAGCAGAGAAATGCCATGAAGGTTTACTATTAACCCTGCTGAAACATCAAAATTGTCTAGATTTCTCTTCTTCAGTTTCTATCTGATAATAGACTTCTTACTGATCTTCTATCTGATAATAGTTTCTAACTGATAATAGGTAAGAGTTAGGCTTTTTAACAGAAGATAAAGGTAATCTCCTCAACCTTAATTATTCCTCCTAAATTTGAATAGTATCTTTGGTTATGAAGTAAATGGCAAAGGCTAAATGTTATGGAAAACTCTTTCCAAAGTTGTAAAAAATGGTACTCAGGAAGTTGTTATGTACACATCGAAATAATGGCTTTGCAGGCTAATTTCTCTCTGGGTTGCCTACTTTTCTAGGTAAAATAAGATGCCTTTCACATTACTAAACTCCAGGATTTTTCTAACATTTTCTTCATGCAGCCCAGAAAGGGAAACAATTAAGTCATACAGCTCTCCTTCACCCTGTGCTATTTTCCAAAGAAGATTCATGTTCTGTATTCCTTAGGCATGCACAGTACATGAATGAGAAACAGTGTGGGCTTTACTGATCTTCTAAGGAATATATAATTATTTTTTGCGTTTTAAGAACAATTACTTAAGAAGTGGCAAAGGAGATAAAAATAAATACAATAAAATATGTACCCTGCATATAGGAAGGGTACATAAAAAGGGAAATTATGCTTGTTCTTGGGAAACTTCATACGTAAATTATTAATTGAGGGGAGAATGAAGAGAAGGGAGAAGAGATAAAAAAAGGGAAGAAGCAACTATGTATACTCACTATGAGAATGCTTACAAAGTTTTAAGGAATGTAAAATGTGAAGCAGCACTCACTCTCAATGTTCGGCCTTGCTGTAACTTAGCACTGTTTGGCAAAGGCAGCATTTATAAGTGCCTTCAGCTAGTGCTGCAGGCAATTATGACTTGGTCTGCCTTTCCTGCCTGTTTATTCCCCTCTCATGCATTGTCTAGATTTGGAAGTGTAAATTCCCCAGAACAGAGATTTCCTCAGCAGAATTTGCTAGGTTAGGCTCCTGCTGCATGGGTCCTTATCTCAGTCATGAAGGCTGACAGGATGTGCAAGATTGAAGCAGTATTCAGTTTGTGCACAACGCTTGGGTCCATGCAGAAGTTGCCAGCAAGTGAAGGAAGGTGTGCTTTTAAACCTCAGCACGCTCAGGTGCCCCGTGGCTGCACGCACGGTCAGACACGTCTGCTTGGTTTGGGCCCAGCTGTAATTACAGAGGTGCAAGGCAAGCCCATGGGTACAGCAGTGGTACAACAGGTTTGCAGAAAGGCCTCGTAAGATGCCAAGCCTGTATGTGCTGAAATGGAGTTATGGAGGATGATTGTTTGCTGGGTTTGGTGGTAGTGACTTGTTTTTTGAGACACAGACTGCCATCCCCACTTGAGTGAGCAAGCCACACCTCAGTTTGGGTGGCCCCCTGGAAGCTGAGCAACAGAATTTATAGCTTCTGGTATTTAGTTACTTTTGTCTTAAAGCCGTAGTTGCCACCTTCACATAATTTACGGATTTATTTTCTTTCCATGGGATGTGGGAGCCTCCCAGAAAGTCCTCACTGCCCACTTGCCCACTGGCTGTGCTTACAAGAGCACTTCAGCTGAAGGGGGCACACAGCTTTGTCAGCCACACACTGGAGATGCCCCCAGTCTCAAATATTGCTGTGCACTGGGGCAGACTGGTGAATGACAAGCTGGTGGTGCTGGTGTTCAACAAGCTGTCTGTGAGTCAGCAGTATCCTTGTGGCCAAGGTGGCCAACAAAATCCTGGGGTGCATTAGGAGCAGCATTGTCAGCAGATCAATGGAGGTGATCCTGCCCCTCAGCTCAGCCCTGGGGAGGCCACATCTGGAGTGCTGTGTCCAGTTCTGGGATCATAATTACAAAAGAGTTATGGAGCTTCTGCAGCAGGTCCAGGGGAGAGCAAGGATGATTGGCAGACTGGGGGATCTCTCTTATGAGGGACCTGGGCCTGTTCTGCCTCAAGAAGAGACAACTGAGATGGGATCTCATCAATTTGTCTAAGTGTGTGAACGGAGAGTGTGACAAGGATGGAGCTGGGCTCTTCTTAGTGGCACTGAGCAATAGGACGAGAGGCAAGGGGTAGAAACTGAGGCACAGAACTTCCACCTGAACATGTGAAAGAAGTTCTTCGCAGAGCAGTGACTGAGCACCCGAACAGATTGCTCAGAGAGGTTGTGGAGTCTCCCTCACCGAAGATACTCAAGAATCGCCTGGACTAACACCTGTGCCATGTGCTCTGGCGTGACCCTGCTTGAGCATGGAGGTTGGACCAGACGTGGTCCCTTCCAGCCTGACCCATCCCGTGATCCTGCGATTCTTTGCGGCGAGAAGGGCAGGTACCTACAGACCGCGGGCCCGGCCCCGCAGGTCCCGCAGCGCTGCCCCAGGCACGGAGCGCCGTGTCCCGGCCGAGCAGCGCCGGGGAAGGACTGCAGCCCCCAGAACGCGGCGCGGCGCTCGGTGACGTGCGGGAGGCGGGGCGGAAGTGTGTGTTCCCCGGGCTGGGCGGCCGCCCGGGCCCCGTTCCGGCTGTCCCGGCCTCGGCCTCGGCGGCGCGGGGCAGGGGGCAGGAGGAGGGAGAAGATGGCGGCGGACCTGGAGACGGAGGTGCAGGCCATTGACAAGAGCCTGCTGGAGTGCTCCGCCGAGGAGATCGCCGTGGTGAGGCGGCGGGCCCGGCGCGGGGAGGGAGCGGGGGGCTCGGAGGCCGCGGGAGGCACCGGCCCTGGGGCCGGGGCGAGGCCGCTCGGCGGGGCGAGCGAGCTCTCCGGGAGGGCTCGTCCCTGCCGGGCCTGGCTCTGAGCGCACCCCCGGCCGGCAGCGGCGTCCCGCTGTGGCCCTCAGCGCGCTGCTGTCGCCAGCGTCGCTATTGCAGCAGCCGAGATCCATGGCAGCGAGCAGCCAGCTTTTCCTGTTGTGCCGGCTGGCGCAGGTGGCTCTCTGGAAGCCGCCTGGACGTGGCCATCTCCTGCCGGCGGCGGCCGGGCATCTCGCCCCTGCTTCATTGCTGCCTGAAGTTACCTTCCTCTGCCTCTGCTGCCCATTCGCCTCTCTCTGCCGGCAATCACGCCTAGACCTGAGAAGATTCCCCCCCCCCCCCCCAAATAAATTTAAGTGAATGTCTGACCCCAAATATGCTTTAACCGTGTTGAAGTGCCATTACAGGATCCTTCCTTCCTCCTTACTATTTAAGATGCGGTTCTGGAAAAGCTTGCTGTAGTTTATTTTAGGATTATTAGAATGGGGTGTTTGTAGAGGAGGTATTAGCAAAGTCAGTGTAACATTTGAAAAAATCTGCTTCTGTCTGTATACTTTTCCTGCTCTTACAAAGAGTAGTTGGAAGAGGAATGTAGTCTCGAGGGTAAAGTCTTCGGAGGAAGTTTTGTTTCTGACATAAATGTTTGTCCATTTAGACACTTGGACATTTGAGGAATTGGGATGTATTTGTTGAAGTATTGAGACTGCTCGTGTGTGGATCTGTAGGATAAAACCTTGCAGAGCTATCTGTGTGTGTCTCAATGGGAATTACATTGGCTGCTTTCCAAATGAAAATAAAAGACTGATATGATTCTGATTATTCTCAGATTATGCTTGTATATCTTCAATGCAAACAAAGGTATGATTAGATGAGCAAATGTGCACAGTTAGCTATTACCCTAGCTAGTTTAGCTCCAGGATTAGTCTTCCTTCCTCTCTACAGCAAGCAAAATAATTCCATCAAACGTTTATAAAGTAGTCCAAATTGAGCCCAAATTACCTTATCTGTGTGAATAGCAGATGGTTTTTTTAGGTCACACTGTAGGTAAACTCAAGGCAAGCATGCACCCAGGGGAATGCATTTAGAAATTTGCTGTAGGTAGAAGTGCCAACTTAAATGTAGTCAATTCCTTCTCATTTTTATTATCTGTCATCACCTGCACAAGGTCCAATTCTGAAATCTATCACTGAAATATAGTGTGGTTTTTCTGCCATCTTTGCTGATAGCATTACTTTGCTGATAGCCCAGTATTAACAAAACAAATACCGTCCCAAAGCAATAGTTGCAGCACTTAAGGCTTCAGTTTCTTATGGCAGCAACTTAATGATAAACTTCCAAAGAACAAAAATCAAAAAAATAAGTTCTCTTTAACATATCATGAGCCTACATTGCAAGCGTTTTTTTGTGTCACTAAAACCCCCCAAAATTGTACCTTTTAGCTTTTAAAATAGAGGAATGAGTTGGTTTATGGCTTATTACTATTCTACATTTTGTTCTCCTGGTATCTCTTACTTAGATGGGAATTTAATAGAAACCCTGATGAACCATTAGGTATTTACTTATGTAAGGTGTTGTTTGATCAATGCTTTGCACATTTGCTTTTTCCCAAGGTAGTTAAAGCTGGTGCAGGAGAGTGTGAGGAGGGAACAAGTGAAGAGAAATACACTTCCCTTTTTAATAAAAACCTCTCTTGGGAGAGTAGAATATTAGTTTTTCTTGAGTGTGATTTCACATTAGAAGATAGACAAATACTAATTGAAACCTTGCCTAAATGCAGAATGCTTTTATGAAAGAACAGATTCCAAAGTTTTGAGTAGTTTTGCTGAAGTTCAGTGGTCTGCAGGTAGTGATTTAGAAAGAAAGTGCAACATATGTATACCTAAGTATATATTTCTTTTAACAGTCTTACTTGCACAACAGACCTGTTAGTTGCCTTCCTGGCAGCTCTTTGAGTCACATCTGTTTCCTTGTCCTACTAGCCTGGATTTCCTTCTGATACTGTTTCATCCAGGATCTGATTTTCAAAACTGTATGCACAGTTATGTGTATAGAACTGGCTCCACAAACAGATTTAGATGTGATGACGTTCATCATTGCCACACCTAACTTTCAGACAACTACTCCCAGAATTTTTGGGATGGGAAAGACATTTACTCGAGGAACAAGAATTTTCTCTGCCTAGGTATTTGTCTGAGCTTGTAGTGTAGCTAGCGTGCGCTGTGTGTTTTCTAGATAGAAATTAGTAATGTACTGCTGAATTAAAAGACTGAAGTTGAAGATATTTTGCTTAAAAAAATCCTGCAGTCTAATAATAAGTATATGCTATAGAAATAGTATATGCCATAGAAATTAATGTTAAAATGAGCTTATTAAATGGAAATCATGGAAAAGATTAAGTCACTGCCACCGTGATTGGGTCAGTTCCTGGCAGTGGTAGCTATTTGGCAAAACTAATGAAAGAAGAGGAGAAGATGAATGAACTGGTGGGAAAATTAAAATTCTTGTTGAACACTTTACTTTTTAATCTTTTTTTTTTCTATGGTATTCTCTGAATCCTGGTGGGAATGGTGCGATTATCTGTAAGCTTCTAGATTCCTGGCTATGGCTTTTTGGCAGCCTTTTCCCATGGACTTCCTTGGGGAAAAACTGGGCTTTACCGTCAAAGCTGGATGAATGGAGAAAGATTTAGCAGATCAATCATGATTCTAAGAAGTCAAACTTAGGAAGATAGAAGTGAAGAAAGCACCCTGATGAATTAGGGGTTTTTAAAATACCAAGTTCTACTTTAGGGAAACATGTCTAGTAAATTAAACTACTTTAATATATTAAAAAAAAAAAAAAAAGGCAAAAATGCAACACAGATGCTCAGCTGACTCTGAATGTCTGTATCCCGAGGAACTTACTACAACTGTGTTATCTCAAACATAAGCTCTTTGGAGTAAGTTATAAATAATTCAGAGTAAATCAAGCTCTAACATTTGATCACCCAACCCATTTATTTTGGCATAATTAATTCTGCGTTTTCATGTATAGTTTTAGGTTGATTCTGAACTCCTTTTTTTGGAAGTTGCCGGGGGTATCTGGTTGTCACATTTACAGTGAGAAATGGCATGCTGAGGCTGTTTATGCAACACAGGATTTAATCAGTGGACACTTACAGTATCTGCTTGCTCCCATTTGTTCATTATAAAAACCTTGCAGTCTTAACTTAGTTTAAACCTTTCTAAATTTGTTATCCACGAGGCAGAAGTAAAACAAATGTTGTCCTAGAATATTTTTTTTTCCTGTGTATGTACCAGGGGGAAAAAAAAAAAAAGCAAGCAAACTAGGAGAAGCTGTGAGTTTTAAAGTGGTTTAGGGCTGCTCAGTAGTTTGATGCCTTTTAAAAACTACCAAAGTTGTTTTTTACAATTGGTTGACTAAGAGAATTGTAGTGAGTTGACCTTGGCTGGGTGCCAGGTACTCACCAAAGCTGCTGTCTCACTCCCCTCCTCAGCTGGAGAGAGGAGAAAAGACAACAAAAGGCTTGTGGTGGAAATAAGGAGCAGGAGAGGTCACTCAGCGATTATTGTCATGGGCAAAATAGACTCGACTAGGGGAAAAGTTTATTTCATTTATCACCAATCAAATCAGTGTAGGGTAATGGGAGATAAAACCAAATTCTAAAAACACCTTCCCCCCATCCTTCTCTTCTTGCCTGGCTCAAGTACACTCATGTTTTCCCTACCTCCTCCCCTGAGCAGCACAGGTGAATGCAGAATGGGGATGTGGTCAGTTCCTCATGTTGTCTCTGCACTCCTTCCTCCTCTGGGGCATCACATCCTTCCTCTGCTCCAGCATGGGGTCCCTCCCACAGGAGACAGTCCTCCATGAACTTTTCCAGTGTCAGTCCTTCCCATGGGCTACAGTTCCTCATGAACTGCTCCAGCCTGGCTCTCTCACAGGGAGTGCAGTCTCTCAGGAACTGGCTGCTCCAGTGTGGGTGCCCTGTGGTGTCACCAGCCCTGCCAGCAGACCTGCTCCAGCATGGGCTCCTCTCTCATGGGTTCACAGGAGCCAGCTCCAGCATTGGCTTCCTACTGTGGAATCACAGCCTCGTTGGGGCCTCCAGCTGCTCTAGCATGGGATCCCCCATGGGCTGCAGGTGGATGTCTGCTCTGGTGTCTGGAGCTCCTTCTGCACTGATTTTGGGGTCTGCAGAGCTGTTACTCTCCCATATTCTTACATCTCCCAGCTGCTATTGCTCTCTTTTTGTCCCCTTAAACATGATATTCCCCATTAAATCTGTTGTCCCAGAAGTGCTATTGCTGTCTCTGATGGGCTCAGCATTGACCAGCTGTGGCTCCATCTTGGAGCCATCTGGTGTTGGCTCTCTTGGACGTGGAGAGGCTTCTGGTGGATTTAATAGAAGCCAGCCTGTAGCCCCCTTGCTACCAAAACCTTGCCTCACGAACCCTGTGCGAGAATTCATGGATCTAATATCACACTTGAAATAGTAATTCAGGTGAGTTATTTTGGTTGCAGGAGAAATCAAAACTCACTCATTTTCTGAGGTGATTTGTTGAAATTAAATGAGAAAGGGACTATTACCTAATGCTGTGTTTGCTTTTCTCCATGTACTTTTGGTCTCTGTTCCTTGCCAACTCCAGGCTCCCGCTGATCCTCTGTGTCCCAAGCTGGCAGCATCTGTCTGCACTCCAGAGAAATGTGACCAACGTAGTCTAGGCTGTATCCTAAAAATCACTGCCAACATTTTACTGGTCATTTATCCTGGAGGAAAACTTTAGTGAATTTTTCTCTTAAATCTTCTGCATGTCAAAAGAATAAAATATGTGTGCAGGGAAACAAATTATTCCTTTCCTAATGTCTGTCTTTTGTGATCACTTGGATTTAACACTTAAAAGTGTTAAATGGCTATCTAGTTTTGCAATGGCATTTTAGATATTTAATTTAGAAATAAAATAAGCTAAATGGCTAGAACTGTGTTTGGTGTGTTTATTAATGAACAATTTATGTTCTCATTTCTTCTAATATAAAAGAAATGGCTGCAAGCAAATGACCTTCGGAAAGAAGTATACCAGCATCTGGCCTATTATGTACCAAAAATTTACTGCAGGGGTCCCAACCCTGCCCCTCAGAGAGAAGACATGCTGGCACAACACGTTTTGCTGGGACCAATGGAATGGTATCTTTGTGGTGAAGATCCTGCATTTGGTTTTCCAAAGCTTGAGCAAGCAAACAAACCTTCCCATCTCTGTGGCCGCGTCTTTAAAGTAGGAGAGCCTACATATTCCTGCAGGTAGTTCAACTTAATGTTGTGAAGTATTTATGATTTGTGAAGTCATGGAATATTTTGCAGTAAGAACATACTGTCCTAATAAAAAGTTAATAGCCAAAGTGTATTTTTGAAGGAACCTTGCAGTTTTTCATGACAGGTGGGATCAGGGGAAAATTAACACACGTATAAATGTATAAATGGAAAAAATATTAATTAGTGTAATGTAGAATGTTTTCTGTACAAAAGAAAATGCAAGATTAAGAAAGAATTTGAGGTGACCTTTCAGGGTGATTTAAGGGTATTAATCAGAAGTAAGTGGGCAAGTGTATGTGTGTATTTTGGGTGTTTAATATCAGCTTTTAGTGTTGATCCTGTCCTTTAGACCTCTTTCCATGACCTGCTAAACCAATATATCAGATACTTAAAACAAGCGTATCAGCTTCTAGCTGTTTCCTTACCTCTGTCTGTAGATACCTCTAAAATACTTTGACTTGGAAGAGAACAGGAAGTTCCTAAGCAGTTACAAGTATTTAAAAAAATCTTCAGTTTTAAACCATTTTATTACTAGCTGTAGGTTCATTTTAATCATCTATTTTCTGAACTGTTTGTATAAGTCACAAATTCCCTCATTTTGTGTGGTTTCTACCACTCACTGGGACACTTGAACACTTGGTGAGGTGACATGGGGACAGAATGTCTATCTAACTTCAAGGATTTATTTGTCTGGGTTTCCATCCCCTTCATTTACAATGAGAGGATGGTAGTGGAAGGATTTTTCTTTCTAGTGCTCTCCTCTTCTAGAAACATAGTACCTTCCTGGCCTTTGGGTTTGGAAAGGCTTAGAGACCTTTATAATAAGATGAAACTGGTGGGTGTACTTCAGATACATATCTAGTTGTTTGTCTTGAAAAAGCAGGTGTGTTTAGAAGAAAATTAATGAATTCCCAACTTTTTTATTGCTCCATATAAACAGTATTTGATCATTAACACACTGAAGATGGAGTTCCTCTTTTTTTTGCTGATCAGGAAACATTTGATTCCTGTTGTGTGTTAATTTTCTTTAACTTACGGCTGGTAATGAAGAATAATGAGAGTTTAACTTAAGCTTTTGTGGAATACAGCAAAGAATTACTTTCCAAGTCCACATTAAAAGCGGTGTATTTTCTGTGCAGTTATGCAGCTTACAGGTCTGCTTCTGCTTTAGGTGTAAAACAATTACTTGTCTGAGAAATTACTTAACAAACGGTACTGAATTTTTGAGTACACTGGCACAAGATTAGAGCTCCAAAGATTTGAAGTTCAATATTGTAGAACTGATCTATCAAATCCTGCAGACACATTGTTGCATGAAGTGGTGGTATGTTTGGTTTTATTATTTAATCTAAAAAAAAAAAAAAAAAAAATGCCATGGACGTAAACTATTCTAATACAGAAGAGCTTTGTATAATTTTGCTTTGACATTTTCACCTTTAGTGGCTCCTCTGGAGACAACACATGTGCATAGTAAGTCATGCATAGTAAATCATGCATAGTAAGTCATGGTTGCCTGATGATCTTTCCATCATTTATTTTGGTTAAATGAAATTAAGAGAATTTTTGATAATGAGATTTCGTGTGATCTCTAGTGTTTTCTTTTAAACAAAATAAGTTTTTTCTCTGAATTCTGGTTATAATAATAATCATCATAAGACAGACATTCTCTTGCATTTATTTTTACATTGCAAAACCCAGCTTCCTTAATCTTGAGGTGGCTTGAAGTCAATTGCATTGCATGAGTTCATGCATTTTCAGTGTTTTGCAGGGAGACAGTTAAATACAATGCATAATTGTCTCATTTGTTTTAGCCTCTTTACTAGAAATACTCCTTCTGTCTAATGCAGGGAAGTTTGTAGACAAGACCTTATTATGGTCTCTGATCTCCTGGTGGAGAAAATTTTGTTCTTTCAGCTCATCAGTGAGCTTGTAGGGCTAAACTTGGAAGCAGAGATTTGATTTAATCTGTTGAGTGCGATCTTTCTTCCCAGTGTTTAGTGAAAAATGTCTTCTCTGAGCTGATAGATCACTAATGCTGGTACTCTGTACTTGAGAGAACTTACTTGGGTTTATTCTGGGTTATGTAATTCATCTGTTTACTTGCCTGTATGCTTGTCTCACCTCTTGAAGGCAATGTCCGTATTACCCAACTAGACATACTACCTACACAGTATTTTGAAGGCTCTTCTGTTGTGAGAACAGTTTTTTTCCTATTTCATTTGTTTCCCCTCTTTAAAGCCATCCCTTTCCTCTTTCAGAGTAATATATACATTAATTAGAAGGCTTATATTGGTGATATTTGAAAATTAGCTGTTGTAAAATGTGTAATTAAAGGCAAGAGCCTTTATAAGCCTAAGTAAGAGCAAGTGTTTAATGCTTTTCTTTTTTTTTTTTTTTTTTTTCTTTCTGTTGTTGCTGTTCCCAGAGACTGCGCAGTTGATCCAACTTGTGTGTTGTGCATGGAATGCTTTCTTGGAAGCATTCACAGAGAGCACCGATACAGGGTTAGTGATCCTACAGGGTAATGACATAGTTATTAGTGATTTTGTGTGTGTGTGTGTGTATGTGTGTGTGTGTGTGTGTGTGTGTGTGTGTGTGTGTGTGTGTGTGAAACAGTTTCAAGTTTAGGAATGTATATAGTATTTCCAAATGCTGAATGAACACTTAAGTTTGAAATGTCTGCAGTAATCCTATGTGAACATGATTGTTTTGGTTTCAGAGTAACTTCTGGAAGTTAACATTTTGAGCAATTAAATTTTATGTGCAATAGTTAAGCTTACAAATGTATGATATTTTTAACACATACCCTTTAGTGAATTTTACAGGCTTAGACTTGGGTTTTGAATTGTTTTGACTTTTGTGTTTGACTGTTTTTAAAAGCTGCTGAAAAACTTTTATTAAGAGGTCACTTCTATGTAAAGCTTAAACATTAAATTAAAATAGAAAACAAAAACTGTTAGAAAACTGTAAATGTTGTTTATTTTAGTAATATGCTATTAGTAATAGTAATAGTATAGATTAAAAAACTCTGCAAACAAAGCCAAGATGACCTTGGTGTGTTTTTAAACTAAGACTTTAAGTCTAAGTCTGCCAGTGCAGACTTTCTGTAAATCTGTTTTTTTACAATACTGCACTGCTGCTAATGTGCATCTTTCCACTACATGGTTACACTGAGCACTAGGATTCAGGAAAAACTCCAAGCACAACAACTTTTATCAAGAAACCCAGCCAAATTTGCTGATATCAGCTTACTTCTTGTACATAGGTTTTACTTTTCAAGCCTGTTGAATTAACAAGTCTAGGTAACGTAACGTAAGCAAGTCTAGGTAACGTAAGCAAATGTTCTTTCAAATGTCCATCTAGTTTTATTGATACTGTAAGATGTGCCTGTATGCATAGAGTATATCAAGTATGCCAAAAATAGGTGAAAGAAGACGACTTCTATGCATCAGGTAGTAGTTGTGATTCAAAAAAGAAGTCTAATTACGCGTATTAACTTGAAGTGGTCTCTGAAATAAATTTTATTAAAACAGTGTAAATATGCCATTAAAATTTTCCAATGCTTTTTTCCTGTGCTTGCATATGTGAAAAATTTTTCTCTCAATTCCTTTTGTCATAAAGCGCATGTTTTACTCACTGTGTAATAGCTCCATGTGAAATGATTCAGCTTTTTTCAGATTTAAACTGGGAGAATTTGGTGTAGTACAGATGCCATGGCAAGTAATAGATTCCGAAAATCTGAAAACTTCAGGTAGGGCAGAATGGAGATGTTTGAAGGCATTTTGTTGCTCAGGGTTTTTTCTTATAATGTAGGCACCCTGATGAGGTAGACAAGCTTTCAGCTGTCATAAAAGCAGACATGATTCCACTGCTATTTTAACAGGGTACTGTCTAAAGCTATCAGGTGTTGTGATCATGCTTTTCTAGTACAGTGTGACTACTCTTTTCTTAATCTGCATATATGATATATATACATATTCACATGAACTGCTTTGTTTTTAAATAATTTTAGATGACAACATCAGGTGGAGGAGGTTTCTGTGACTGTGGTGATACAGAAGCTTGGAAGGAAGGTCCTTACTGTCAAAAGCATGAACTTAACACTTCAGAAACTGCAGAAGAAGAGGTAATTACAATTGAGGCACCATGTTTCAAAACATTGTTAACTGTGTATATATTTGTGTATGTATAAATTGTTCACATGAGGTTATTTTTAGTCTTGTGTACTTTACATGAGAGGCTGTAGGAACTTTAATAGCAATATTATTTGAACCACAGTGTTAGAAAAAAATTAATATCTTAAGAAGTTTTCTTAATGTTTTCTTAATGTTTTCTGCTTATAGGCTTCATTTTGTATGTACTTGGTCACCTCTGCAGCTTTAGTTCTGTTTCTTTGTTTTTCTGTATATTCTGAGAGGTCAGGGGATTCTGCCACATGCAAAAAATAAAATCTGTATGTAATCATGTGCACCAAGAAATGAAATTCAGCTGTCTGTGCAACAGATATTCTGATTCTTACCAAAGGGAAGTGCACAGATTTTTAAAAATCAAAATACCTTGCTGTCACAGGAAAGTCATAATGATGATGAAAGGCAGAGGTCTCTAAAAGAGCTTGTTTGGTATGGAGAAGGTAAGTAGAGAACACATCTTCACCACAGAATCAGAGTGTAACAACTTGGACATATTGAATGCAAGAAGACATCTTACAGGAGGAACTCAAACTGTTGGACTAACCACTGCAAAACACTACTGTTAAAAGTTTATACATGTTTGAAAGGAAATTTAACACGGTTGTGGAGGGAAAAATTACCAATGGCCATTTAATATTGTAGGTACCATCTTTGATGTGGGAAGTGTTAGTGTCTTAAGTTACTAGAGATCAGAGGAGTATTCTGTCTTCTATTTATTCTTGTCTGTTGTTACATCTCAGGAATGATTGTGGCTAATTTGGCTTCTGACCTAGCTACTCACTTCTGTTACTACATAGTATAACCTCTGTGGGCTTTTGATAAGGGAAAATCTAAGGCAAGCATTGGTAGAAATTTTGCTGATCTGATGGTTTAAGTGAAGCAACTGTAATTATATTTTCAGTGACAGTGGTCTTTCTAAAATCTGTTTTTACTCTCAGCCCTAAGACTCTAGCACTGTTCCTGGACTCACCACTTGGTCTACATACCAGTTTACATTAGTCAGCAGCCTTAGGAAACTCTTGTTAAGAAATCTTGGGTGGACTGCTGCTTCTGTGCACAAAGATACTCACACAGTGAGTGTGCCTGAAAGTAAAATCAAGGCTCTGGACAGGCTTTGTATTTCTTCCCCATAAACCTCTTATTCTGTGTTTTGTTTGAGGTAGATTAAGAATGGTTTGTTGAGCATTATTGGAGCCTGTTTTCTGCCTTGACCATGTATGTGCCTTTGTTGAAAGTCCTGGGAATGGAGGGAGAGCTGCTGCTTATGGTTTGCCTTTGCTTTTGGTGGCTGGTAGTTCTTCATACTTCATAATTTTTAATATCCAGGGTGTGAAGAAGGAAAAAAAAAAAGACAAATGGCAGTTGTTACCATTCTTGTAAAGCTTCCAAATATTCCCAAAGAGTCTTGGTTGTGTAGGGGATAAAATTTATTAATGCAGGTGAATTGCTGACTGTCAAGAGCCTCCTTTAGATGATGCAGACTTAAATTGAGAAAAGATTATTGTGGCCATTTTTATACAACCTCAGCTGTAGTGAGGCACAGTAGTTAGTATTAGGTAATCCTAAACCAATAATTGGGTCACTGTTAAATATTTTAATTGTCTAACAATTCAAATGATGAATCGAGTCAGTGACCCAGTGTATAGTGTAAGTCCAGGTGACCTGCAGGCCATGCAGTGTTCCCTTACCAGGTCTGTAGAGGAGGAACTAATTGTTCTCAAAATTTTGATACAGTAAAAGTCAACTTCCCTAAGAGAAGAGGTTTATAATGTTTTCTATTCACCATCCTTGAAATGGACTGGAGAAAAATGGCAGTGGTACCTGCACTATCTTATTCAGAGTTGCCCGTGGTTCTCATTTGCTGCTCCAAAAAGTAATCCGTTTGACTTGGCAGACTGAGGCAGTTCTCCTCTTCCTCCCCCTTCACGTTCCCATTCCCCCACCTGCCTCCATTCTGCTCTGGCACAGAGAGCAGGGCAAGTTTGTAGGGGTTGTTGCAGTTGTCAAATGGAGAGCACAGAATGGGCACAAATGGGTGCAGGGTCCACAGAGAGGGGAGCAGCTCTCTGTGAGCAAGACTGAGACGTGGACAAATCATTATGAAGCACCTATTTACATTTCAGCAGTCAATTATTTATATACCACAGCATATAAGAGCCGTGCATCATAAATCATGATGGCAGTGTGCTGCATGTTGTATAAGCCTTGATAGATAAGACTTATGCCTTTTAATGCATGCTGCATATAAAACAGGACAAGAGATGCATGGTCGTTTGTATTCTGCAGTTTACTAATATTGATAAGCGGAACAAAAGATACAGGGATTTGAAATTATGGTTTTGAAGGCATAGCAGAAGAAGCAGATTTTAATACAACAGAGGTTAGAGTTCTTCCAAACAACTATCTTAAAAGGTGTGCAGGAGTGAGAACAAGGAGAGTGAGAATGAAATAATGTGTGAAAATGTAAATGAGTGATCAGAGGCAAGTCTGCATACGGGTGCTGAATGTTAGATTAGAGCTTTGGTTAGTATCAGTGTAGAACTGGAAGAAGAAAACAGGATGGTTATTGACTCTGTTACTTTCACCTGAAAAGTCATTTAAAGAAAGACATTAAAGATGCTTACATCATCTTTGATAAAGAGAGGTGCAAATTGGACAATTTGTTTTGAATGTCATTTAATTTCTCATTTACTATTTATATTTACTTTCCAGGATCCTCTTGTGCACTTACCAGAAGATATGGTAGCAAGAGCTTATAATATTTTTGCCATTACATTTAAATATGCAGTAGATATATTAACATGGGAAAAGGAAAATGAATTGCCTGGACTAGAAATGATGTAAGTATATTATTTGTCTTCTGACTCATAAAGGTTTATGGATATTTACAGTTGAAGTAAAATGCAAGTTCTGATTTTAAGAATCTCTTCTGCCTTTCCTAATATTGTCAGAAATACTTGTATACAATAATTGTAGTAGATTTGTATTTCTCATATTTTTTCCTTTGCTCTTGCTTTTACTTTTAATGTCGCTTTGAATGACATAAATTCAATCCTTGCTTTGAAGTGAGAAGAGTGATACTTACTACTGCATGCTATTTAATGATGAAGTCCATACCTATGAACAAGTTATTTATACTCTTCAGAAGGCTGTCAACTGCACACAGAAGGAAGCTATTGGTTTTGCAACAACAGTAGATAGAGATGTAAGTGAATTAAATTGTTAGAACTTTTAATTACCTTGACCTAATGTTTGTTTTATGACTGTACTTACTTTAGTCTGTTTTCCAAAGCGTGTGGTTAATGGGAGTCTGTGAGTCCTGTGTGTCATACCACCCTAAAATGCCTTAATACTAAACACTAAATGTCTCAGTGCCTAAATACTATTTGGCCAGTCCAAACCAGACCTGATACTGAATATGTTTCAATGTAAATGTATTCTAGTAGGTCTTGTAAGTGTAAATACCAAGGTGTTTCTCATTCCTCTGTCAAGGACAGGCAGCAGCTTTGGTCCTTCCCTTACTGAACCAGGGAACTGACATTGAAAGAGCTCCTAAATATGCTCCAAACATAGGAAATGCTTCTCAGAGTAACACCAGTTAACTGTGAGGGGTAAAATCCATAACTGACTGCTTTTGTTCTGGTGCTTGTGGAACTATTCATGGTTTGTGGTTTCTTTTTAAAATTCAATTTACTTTTCTTTTTCATAATTGTCAGATTATAGTAGCAGGATGAGGTAAAAACATTTAATGCAGTTTTTAGTAGGAGCAGTGAGTTCAGAATCACTGAACTGATGTATGTTGAATGTAATTGTAACTAGTATTTCAGTTTCAGAAGCACTCTGTCAGCTGTGGTTGTAGTGTGGCTCGTGCATTTTTTTAAAGAGGGTGATAGATAGTTCATCGGGTGACTGCACCTTGTTATTTTTGTGATGAACCTGTAAGCAGTTGACATGAAAAATAAGTGTCTTTTTTTTACTTGGCTTTTTGGCTTGTGCCTTTTTTTTTGGGGAGGGGGGAGTGTGTGTGTGGGGTTGGTATGGGGAGGAAATCTTTCCCAAAATGGGAATAGGAATGTAATTTTGGGTGGTTAAGTACTTCAGGGAAGTCAGTGGAGCACAAAATGTAAGCTTCATATTACTTAACTGAACTAGATTTTGGTTTTGTTATCACTGCTCTATCTTTTGTGATACTGATAACCAAAAGATTCACATCTGAACCCTGAATATGAGCTGACTTGAGCACGTCCTGTATATTGGGATACACTCAGATTTTTCCCTACTGTTGATCCCTTCTACTTCTAAATACATACATGATTGCATATATACATAAGCATGTATGTGAAAGAAATGAGAATGTTATGCCTGGAGCAGTGACTTGGCATCAGATCTAAAATACTGTCTCTATTACACTATAAAATCAATCACCTGTCTATTTTGATGTATGAATTGACAGTAGAGAAAGACTGAAAACCTTCCTTCTGGAATAAAACAAGTGCTTCAGTTATATGTTTGAAAGCCCAATTAACTTTAGTATCTGCTTTTTAAAAGACACTGAAATATCTGAAATATCTTCAGGTTGTATCAAAACTAATAATGGCCTTTGTACTAATGTTTTCAGTATTTTGATAAAAGAAGTGTAGTTCTTTTGATTGTTCATCTTAAGAACAATGGTATACAGAGAAAATTTAATGTAACAGGTCACTGAATATATGATAAATTTTTTTCTTCTTTTAAAAAGTGCAGGGAGCATTTGGGAAATCCAAGTATCTAACTATATACAGTACTTATAAAAGTGAAAGTAGCATGAAAAGCAGAGTAGTTAGCATGCATCTGAAGGTTTTCCTGTGTTTTTTATACTAAAAATGTAAAGCACAGAGTTGAGACTTCTTGTTTAGGAGCTGGTGATAATGTTACATCTTTCTGAATTTGCAGGGCCGTCGGTCTGTTCGGTATGGAGATTTCCAATACTGTGATCAGGCAAAATCAGTAATAGTGGTAAGTAATGGTGGTAAGGGATGTTATCTACTTAACTTGCTTGTCTTAAGCAAAAGGAGGCTTTGCTACCCAGCTTGTGACACTGTTATCATAATGACTTGTTGTATTTTAATGATACACAAAGTGTCGGAGGTACTATTTACAATACAGTAGAGGTATCAAAATATTGGTTTATGGGGTTTTTGTTGTTGTTGGTCTTTTTTTGGTTTTTTTCCCCTACTATTGCCTACCGGCCACCCAAAATAATTTTCTCAAAAAGAAGTTTGTAGGTAATTTTTTCCTTCATAAAACAGATGTGACCAGGAACTTTGAATCTATCTTTTAGGATTACATAGTAGTTCAGATTAGTGAAGTTAAATTATTACAGTTTTTCTCCTATAGTGTGAAGTTGCTTATGTCTTTCACAGCAACAGTTACGGAAATTATTACTGACTGAATCCAAGTGTGAAACTGCAAATACTTTCATTTTGCATCTATGCAGTTATATATGTATATATATCAATATCTATATATTGCAAGATTCTTCCATGTAAAAATGTGAGAATAATGTTTTCTTTTAATTTTTTGTTAACTGCTGCAGTGCAGTACTTAACCACATGGAATAAATAGTTTATGTATGATACTGCAACCGTTGAAAAACAAATGCTGCAACTGAAGTTACTGTTCTTTAACTATTTAAGGTATTTTGAAAGCATTAGCATATTTTTAAAGATAATATTGTGCATTTTTTTTAACTTGCTGCCCATGCAGGCAAAGAACAAATGGCTTTTATGTGTAACATCTAACTATTATGCTTTCTAACACATAGGTGAGGGTAAATTCTTTGTTTTAACTCTTGTGTTTTAATTTGTATTTTTGAAAATAATTTGTGGACGGTCAGTGTCCATGATGGGCTGCTGTGCGACTTGCCTGTCATGTTGAAAGGGACAAACATGCATGGCTGTCTTGGGTTGAACGTGGGATTGCTTATCAGTAAAATGCAGAAGATCAGTGTGAGCATTGATAACAGGCCAAGAGTGGAAAATAGATTGACCCAAAACGTTAATATTGCGTAATAATGTCCTTCAAATATTAATAGGATAAGAAAAGTTATTTGTGTTTGCTATGTAGGTGTTAGTAATCAGAATGTGTATTAATATTATAAATTATCAAAATTAACCATAGGAATGCTGCACTTCTGTATAGAAGTATATGCCAGTCCTCACTTAAATCTGCATTGCCTTCTTTTTCCTTTTCTTTTTAAGAGAAATACCAGTCGTCAGACAAAGCCATTGAAAGTGCAAGTTATGCATTCATCTATTGTTGCCCATCAGAGCTTTGGTCTGAAGCTCTTAACATGGCTTGGCAGTGTTATTGGATATTCAGGTGGGCAAAATTGACCTTTTTGAGATAAGTTAGAGAATATTTGTGAGAAGAGCTGGTTTTCTGAAGCAATTTTGTCTACTTATTTCAGACATGTAATGTATAAGGCAAAGCTATTAATAACTTGTCAGACTTCATTCTATTTTCTCTTACTGGAATGCTGTTCTGAATTCTAAGTTCCATGTGAAAGTGCTACCAGTCTTATGGAGTCTTTTCTATTTAGTTGCCATTGAACAGAAGCTGAGACGCGCTGTCAAACGCAGTATGCCAAAAAGCTATTTTTTCAGTCCCTAGTTCTTTTTAAACGAATGCAGTAAGCTGAAAATAACCTGTCTGATTAGATAAAACAAAATTATTCAGAAGTAGTTTGATGAATGATGATGAAAGTGATTGCTTCAGATTTTTTGCTAAGTAGAACAGAGAAAATGCAAGGAATTGTGGAGGGGTTTGGTAAGTATAAAAGCTGACAGAATCTTAATCAGATTTTTTTGAAAGAGGTTTCTTCAAAGGAATCAAGATACACAGTATCAGATTTTATGGGAATGCTCAGTTTTTGTTTTGACTTAGTTCCCCCTTTTCCCTGGTAAATCATAAAGATTGTGAAGATGTAAGGTATGAGGGGAAATAAAAGGAAAACTGCTGACAAACTGCTTATAACAGACCCCTTTGCATTTGTATAACATACCCTTTGCATTTTTATTTTTTTCATCTGGAAATGTTAGCAAGAAATATTAGTAGAGCACACTCAGCTGTCATGTTGCATGTATGTTCTGCATAGGTGCAACATTTCTTCAGAGACTGTAGGTAATAAGTAAATAAAACTGTTGCACAAAACTAATGGTGGCAGTTTTTTCAACTATTTGCCAGTGTTGCTGGTAAACAGTTGGTGTTAACAGAAAGGAATTATGAAGATAGTTTCTGTCTCTGATATATTTTCCTTTCAGTGAGACATGTAGGCAGGTCTTTCTCATTTTAAGCCCAGTCTTGTGCCACGTCATTTGTGCCAGGTGCCACAGTCATTAATTTTCAGCACTAAATGACAGTTGCCAAAAAGTAACTTGCATATGTCAATTGTGTCTCAGGGAAGAAAGCATTGAATTTTGAGTTGTGTATGTAGTGTTTCTGAAGTTCTGAAGACTTCAGCTCGTTAAATGCTGAGTTCTTTATGATTCAGAAGGGCAAAAGGCATGTTTGATTGTAAACAGTACACATACATTTTGTCTGTGGCCAGTGTGCTCATTTACTTGAACTGCCTTCCATATCTTGGGATGCAATCCTGTGTTCTCTGAGTCTGGTTTTGTGAAATTAACTTCTGAAAGAGTTGGTTTCCCTTAGCTTTTCACAAACACACCAAAACAACTAAATTCTGCTCAATCTTTTGAAGAGTCTGTTATCCTTCATCTGTAACACCGAAATGTCCCTGAATAAAGGCTGAGTGACAGGTGGAGGGGTCTTCTGTTGTGCCAGTGTTAGATTGGATGATTGATGTCAAAGGAACGACAAATTCTTGTCATTGAAAAAAAAAAGGGAAAAAAACCTTGCTATGGAACTTAGAAGTTTGACCACTACATCCTTGCTAGCAAATATCCCTTCTTTCAGAATAAGTGTCTATTTGACAATTGCTGAACAATGCAGTAGTTTCCATTTATTTGTTATCCTTCATACCAGTTCTTGGAATTGAACTCAGCAAGGAGAAAGGGAATAACCCCAAACTTTTGTAGGGATTCTCAGAGTGTCTATTACTGTACCATGCAGCACATGGTGCAGTGTAAACTACACTAAGCCACTGCCCACTCTGCCTGAAGAGCTAAGATGCCAAGCAGGGCGTGGAAGTAAGGGCTCTGTAAGTCCCATAGTTCTCAGGGATTATGCATTACCTGCAATGCAAAGCCAGGTTGAACATTCTTATCAGGAGCATGTCTGGTTTGTGCTGTTTCAAATGCAGGCTTGTCTGCAAGTTTATAACTTATATGTTCATATAATTATTGTTATTGCTTCTTTCCATTAGAAAAAAATACACAGAGAAGCCTTAAAATGACAGCATGAAGATATGAATCATTTTCATATATGAATTATATTTTCCTTTTCATAGGAGTCTAATCAGGAAAACTCAACTCTATTCTAAGGAAATTAGTCTGCTGTATAACTGTTTCTTATTTTAGTAAGCCATTTTTAAGGAAGCACATTTTTATTTGAAAACTTTAAACCAAATCATTGTGTTTGGTAATTTTCATTATGTTCCTATGTTCCATAAGGCTAGTGTGAAACTTGCAAGGTGTGAAATATTTGTGTTTGTATCAGCAAAATATGAGTGCTGTTACTCAGTTGTCATGGAAAAGGGGGCAATGAGAGGGCTTCTGTGTTGTATAAAAATTTCAGGATGTCAAAATAACACACATTTATGTTTGAGCTGTAACTAACTTGTACCATTTCTCTTCATTAAGATGGCCTTCGGCGAATATTGTGTCAGGTTGGTTTGCAAGAAGGGCCAGATGGTGAAAATTCTTCTCTTGTAGATAAGCTTATGCTGTATGATTCTAAACTGTGGAAAGGTGAGTTTTCTCAAAGTTCTGGAAAATGCTAGAGAACACTATGCCCAAGTTTCATTTTACTGTTAATGTTTGATCATTTTTACTGTGGTGTATTATGGATAATTTTACCTAATTTGTTATAATCGTGATACACTCCCAAGTGTATTTAGGACAAGAACATACAGAGACCGTTTGGAGTTGAGGTTGGGTTTAGGTCTAATTTTTCCAAGTGGTCTGAAATTAAAACTGATTTGAATATGCAAATAATAGTGATAGCTAATGGCAATTGAGTAAAAAATAGAGAAATTTGGAGCTTGTCTGCTTTAGTGTCTCAACATCCATTTCATATCTACCAAAATGCCTATTTTTATGGGATAAGGCAGAGTCTGCTTTGACTTGTGTGTGTGTTCATGATGTATTCTTAAGTGTTCTAAGAACGTTCAGTGAAAATTACTGTTCTGTTGTTCTAGAGATCTTAAAACTTTGAAAGGCTGTTTGATACTGGAATTAGCTAGAAAAGTTGTAATTTTGAGGAAGGGGAGGTAGTTAGTTTCTATTCCCTCATTGATTCTGTATCTGTTTTGATATTCTGAAAGGGCTTGTAAGGCCAGGTGTAAGAAAGAGAAGCACAAACAACAGGTAGAGAATGATGCAATATGTCTGCCTGGGGAACTTCTTGGAGTACCAAACAAATAAGTAAGAAGTAAGGTGGAAATTGGAGGTAGTATGGGGAAAATGATTATTTTAAGTTTTGTTTATCTAATGCCTTCATCTTGAGAATGAAGTCCTGGCACTGCAAATTTTGTAATCTTGAAAGGTTCTGCTTTTGTGGAATATTACAACATTTTTAATACAGGTTTTGTGAGGATAATGTCTTTCGTGTAAGCAAGTAACTTTTCCATTTCTATTTTGACATCACTATTTCTCTACTTTTCTTTATATTCCCTAATTCTCTGCATTAAGGAAATAGTGTCATGGCTTTTGACTTAAAAGTGACCTACAGAAGAAATTATGCATATGTGCATTTGTTTCCAAGCTACATAGAGATGAATATCATTTGTACTGATAATACTTTCTGGGAGGCTGTCCAGACAGACTGGAAATTCATAGACAGCTTAGCTGAATATTTTCTGGAGATGTTCACAACTTGGAAAATTTGTTGTAGTTCCTGAGACTTCTCATAATAGTGTTCTCTTCTCTTCCCATCTAAATCCCTTGTTTATCCTGAGAAGGAACAGAGTTCTCCTCTGGTTTTGCTGACTTCCTTTATATTTGATGATATACATTCCCATTCAACAGTGTTGTTTTATACAGGCGTAATAAATAATGCCTCTTGAAGAATTTTGGTTTATTTTTCTTCTTCATCCTTTGTTACCACCTGACAGGCTTAATCAAAGCAACTTCTACTCCCAAAGGCATTTACCTCATTCTGTAGAAGTTTACTTTTCTAAATGTTTCCATAATATGTTGATAGAAAATAGTGACATGCAATATTTCATTCATTTTTCTTGACAGGAGCTAGAAATGTGTATCACCAGTTATTCATGAGCAGTCTTCTTATGGATTTGAAATACAAGAAACTTTTTGCTATCCGCTTTGCAAGAGTAAGTATCTTTCTTACAAAGAGCCATTAAATGCTAAAAGTGTCTGGTGAAGAGAGTCTAGTTAGCATACAGTGATTTAAATGAACTGTTACCCAATTTTTTTGCCTTTTTATGGAAGTGAAAACTTGAAATGATACGCTGGAAATCTTATTTTACTCTTCAGTATGTTAGTTGTAATGGCATCTCATCTCCTGGGAAGGAAATGGCCTTTCAGACACCCCAGAGCTAAAGCAGTTCAGATGTTTTTGTCTTCACCACCAGCTATGCAGGCTATCACTTCTTAAGAGCTAATTGCTGCTTATTGTTGAGGTGTAAGCTGTTATAGCACTGCTCAGAAATAGTGCTGAAATTCAGTTATGCTGATTAGTATTTCTGCAGTAACTGGTTATTTGAAATGCTTTAAATCAGCGCTGTGAAATTCTGCTCACTCTGCTGCAGACTCTTGAGTAGAAAATGAAATACTAGCCTTTATTGTGAAAATGAGAGTGAGTAGATCTCACATGTGAGCTGATTAAGTTGTCATATTCTTTGTACAAAATACCCATAATAATAATCCGTTAGAGCTACTCTTCCCTTTTTCATGGCATTAAAGTTTCCCAGAGCAGATATTTAAGTTAAAAAATCAGGTCAGTGTGGATTAGAGGTGAATTTCCCCTTGTTGTTTAGAATTACCGGCAGTTGCAGAGAGATTATATGGAGGATGATCACGAACGGGCAGTATCGGTGGCTGCTCTGTCTGTCCAACTCTTCACTGTACCTACTCTGGTGAGTAGTGCCTGTCTTTCTTTTAAAAACTGATAGTTGGCACTCCTTGCCTTTTTTTGCCTCCTTCTTAATAGAACTATGAGCGATTGCAGAGTGATTTTATGAAAGATGACCACGACAGAGAGTTCTCAATTGCTGACCTCTCGATACAGATATTCACAGTGCCTTCTCTTGTAAGTACTTAAAGACCAAAAAAGGAAATCTTTATTTTGTAAAGCCTCTCAAGGTTCATAAATCAAGGCTGCAGATTTCTTTTACATTACTGTGGAAATGCAGAACAATCAGACTGTTCGCATACATTGCTATGGGTTTAGAAGTTAAAGCATTCAACATTGGGAAGTTTCAGTCTGGCTTCCCAGAATGGTCCAGGCATTTCTGTTTTTTCTTTTCACATTTTTCTTTTACTTTTTTTTTAGAAAGGTGCTTTCATATTTATTTAGAGATACATACACATAACATTTAAATTCCTCATCATACTGAGATACATTTACTGTTTGTAGAAATCTATATTATGGTTTGCATATCATGGCTTCAGAGCACCATTCTGGTGCAGTTTTATAAGCAATCAACTTTATGTTCGTTTTCCAATCAACACAAGTGCAAGCAAAAATTGTCTCATGATACTCCCTATTTCCTTTGATACTTTGAGTCTCAAGACAATGCTGCCTTTTAGATTTCCAGTTAGCTTTTGTTTCTGTGCTACAAGCACTGTGACTTCTCCCAGCTAGCTAAATCTGTTGGTCTGTCACCAGCTTGTTTGAGAAACCTTTTTGGTTTTTTTGTTCCAGTTTCCATTTAAGTCAGTCTTTTCTTGTATTATGAACTAGAAAAATTAAAATTTGTAGCTCTTCTGGAACAGAAGTCTTGATTTTCATACCCAGAATTGTTTGAATGCTCAGAATCCTCCCAAATTTAATAAGCTTCATTGAGCTCTTAAATTCAATAGTAGCATGACAGTCACAATACTGAGGAAACTTCTTCAGTTTCCTAGAGATGGATGTTATTCATGGGAATTCAACAGGAACTCAGGATTTTGTTCCCATGGTTCCAGGCAGTATTGTATTGCCTCTTTTAATTTTGATGCTTTCAATAAGAATATTGCCAATATTCAGACTTACAATTAGACTTAACCAATTAATATTATTCAGATGGTTATGGTATTTTTCCCCTTTGGCAGATGGGGTGGTACAATATGTGTATCAATACATACTTTTTGAAAAAATAATTACAAACATTTCCCAGGGCAGAGTAATTTCAGTGCCCCTCTTATATGTGTTCTATTTTAAAAGCATGCAAAAAAAAGCAAAGCAAATGCATTTTAACTGTTGTGTAGAAGGATAGAATAGATGGATGACATGAAAGTAATTATGATAAGCATCTATCATATGAACTAAGTATTATTTTTAATATGTTTTTTATAGCCACTCATTCTTAACATAATGAATAAGCTAAAGAATTTAAACCACCCTACCATTCTCCAGTAACATTTTCAAACTGAGCTTAGTAATTCAAGAGTTTGAGCTCACAAAGAACTGCAGTTTTTTGGTTTGAGGGTGGACAGGCAGCTCTGCTGGTGATGATTTTTTGGGGGGAAAACATTAATCATTAGATTATTTTCCCCCACTGCAGTAGCATTTTAGAAGCTATTTTGCATTATCAATAACAGTTGTAGAACCTGGAAGCTCTAGTCAAGAGTCACAATGTCATTGTGGCAGATCAGAGTGGCCAATCTTGTTGAGTCTACAAGCCAGATCCAAGCTAGTAGGATCTAGATCTGGCTAGATCCAGCTCATCCCATTTAACCTGGAGAACCAACAGAATGGGGGAGTTATGGAAGTGGTCATGAGTAGGAGCTGGCAGTAACTTAGTGCCCTCTCCTCTGTTGTGAAGTTATGTTAGGCTGGATGATGAAAACAGTCTTTGCCAGACTTTGCTGATTTGTTTCATAGAACACGTAGGTATATGCAGTAGACCTTGAGGGGAATTAAAGGTTATTTCATGAAACTTCAGTGTGGAAATTGAATGTGCAGTTCCTTACTGATTGAGAAGAGGCTCTGCTCACCACAGTTCTTGACAGTTTGTAAACAGAAAATAGAAGAGCTGTCACTCCCCTAAATGGCTCGCACTATCTGAGAGGATACAACACATACTTAAAGGGAGGCACAAGTTAATTGTAAGACACATAGTAACATGCCATAATTATATAGGTTAGCAGGAGCTTTACCACAGACAGACTTCTGTACAGAAAGAATCTGAAAAAGAAATCTGGCTTATGATAATTTTTTACTAGATTCCTTTTTTTTGTCTTCTGTGATTCTGTGAAATGAGTGCTTTGCAGTGTTCTGTTCTAATTATTGATGTAATTATTTTGGATTAAAAAATTAATGTATTTTATAAACTTCATGGTGCAGTGTGAAAATCTTGTTAGCTGTGTCTGTTAATTACAGCAAATTTCAATGTACTTTGGCATAGGCTCGAATGCTAATAACAGAAGAGAATCTCATGACCACTATCATCAAAACTTTCATGGACCACTTAAGGCACCGTGACATCCAAGGCAGGTTTCAGTTTGAGCGTTACACTGCTCTGCAGGCCTTCAAATTCAGGCGTGTCCAGAGCCTTATTTTGGATCTCAAGTAAGTATACTAACTATGTGTTGATTTGAGAAATTGAGGAGTTTAAAAAAAAAAAAAATATCTAAAACACTTGCATCTTTCTAATCTCCCCAGGTACGTGTTGATAAGTAAGCCAACGGAGTGGTCAGATGACCTGCGACGCAAGTTCCTGGAGGGTTTTGATGCCTTCTTAGAATTACTCAAATGTATGCAGGTATGTAAATCTCTGAATTGCAAAATTCGGCAAAATCTAAGCAGGATGTTAGCTATTATGATGTCAAAATAGGAGAAATTTGGTCTACTCTTCATTTTATAACTCAATTGCCGTATCACTTTTGGAGCCATTGTGTTTTCCTAAAACATAACATTTGGCCTCTCTTTTTAAAATTTTCTTGTAGAGGACACTAAAAAGGAAGAGCAATTCAAAATGAAAAGTGTAATTTGGAGCATATTTTGCACTTGTAGAGGCAGACAAGACAATTCTCTGAGCAAAATCTGGTTCCTCTTAAGTAATAGCAGAGTTGCTCCTTGTATTGAGGAATGAATTGTTCCTGCCACACAAATAGACCTCTTCACTTGTGGTTTCATTCCCTTTCATTCGCCAAAGGTTCTTTTTACCTTTTGCAGCAACAATGTGTTCATAAGGATAGTAACCACTCTTTCACACCTCTGCTAATGCTGTCAGTGTATTTCAGTGATACGTTGTTGAAATGTATAATTCTTGTTCTAGGGTATGGATCCAATAACTCGTCAAGTAGGACAACACATTGAAATGGAACCAGAGTGGGAAGCAGCATTTACACTGCAGATGAAATTAACACTTGTTATTTCAATGATGCAGGACTGGTGTGCACTAGATGTAAGTTCCTTCTGAATTGTTCTTCCGTGTGAAGAAGGATAAGCCCCAAATACTAATACATGTAAAAATTGGCCTAAACGCAACTTCACCAAAAGTCAAGGACATCTTCTATGAGCAAATGCAAATCTTTTCTGTATTTAAATACAAGTGTTGTTTGTACTTAGCAATTCGTAAGAACCTAGCTAAGCCTTTTACAAATACTGCAGAGGGTTTTGTCACACATCTGAAGATTCTGATTATCACAACACTATCAGGTTATAATTTTCAAAGAGGAGGGAATGGAGGAGTAGGCTTTGGATCTACAAATACCACTTGATTATAAGTCATATTTTTGCTCCAGAAGTGTTTCAGAATTTCAGAACCTGAGTGTGGTAAAATATAGCTGCAGAATAAGTAATCCTGGAATACCTGAACATTCAGGCTGGCTTTAATCTGTTACTGGTAGCTAATGTGCAGATTTTACTAGCCTAGCATCATGACCGTTGCTCAGAAAGTTACCATAATGTCAGTTACAAAAAACCCCAAACCCAAACAACATCCTAGTGGGTATTTTTCTAATCAGACATACCACTTCGAGTTTTGCAGTTTGTGTCCTCCTTAATTTGTTTCTTTTGTTAGATTCCTTATCTTAATGTTGCAGGACTATTGTTAAAGGCAACAATCGCAAACCCTTCAGGGTCTTTTTTACGTTGTCTGTATTATTTTTCAGAGCTGTGGTTTTTTCATAATCTCTGTAAACTGCAATCTTTCTTTTAGGAAAAAGTATTGATTGAAGCTTACAAAAAATGCCTGACTGTGTTGATGCAGTGTCATAGTGGATTTACTGATGGAGAACAGCCAATTGTCCTCAGTATGTGTGGACATTCAGTTGAGACCATCAGATACTGCGTTTCTCAGGAAAAAGTTAGCATTCATCTCCCAGTTTCTCGTTTACTTGCAGGTACGAACAGTTGAAAAATATGTGAGGAAACAAAAAACGTTTTATAGATGTGATTTGTGTTTGTGCATACATGAAGACACACTCAAGCATTGTTTAAGGCCTGAATAGGATGAATTTTGGCCATTTTTTAGCTTTTGGTAGCTTCTAGGCCAGATGTTTTCTGGCCTAGAAGCACCAGAGAACTTGTTATCATTCAGGCTGGGGGGAGATTGTCTCGTGCCTCTGGATTTGTATTATTGGTAGCTACTTCTGCTTTTGCTACTTGAGTGATGCAAAAGAATTGCAACAAAATATGGACTGTGGTTGACTGTTTTGGAATATGTTTAGCTCTCAGATTGAATGGACTAATCAACGTTCTGTTAGAGAACAGATTTATCAAACAGATGTGTCACCAGAAAATTGAGCTATGCCTCTCTTCAAGTTGGGCCTATCTTGTTCAGCAGTTATGTTGAAAAAAGCTTTGTGAATTTTAATTTACAGAATCAGAAAGAATGTGATAAAGATAAATTCACAAATGATGACGTGGAAAAGGTAATTCTTACATAAAGTGCCATGCAGCTCAGTGTCAAATAGCTTTGAATATTTGAATCTTTGAGCAAAGTCCTTGTAGCTTCAAAAGAAAGCAAACCAGAAAACCTTCATGTGTTTTGTATGGGCCTGATTCTAGTTCCTGAGGTATTTTAGAAACCCTCCAAGGACTGATAGACAGGATGAGGTATCTGCTGTTGATTGTTTGTTCTGACAGACCAAGGACTCTTGGCTCTCACTGTGGGGACATGACAGAGTCAAAAAAAAGGCAAAAATCTCACTTGTAATGCAAGAATTATACAGATACAATGGGGAAACTTTAATTCTCTTAAAATGTATTCTGTAAGAAAGTATATTGTAAGATGTTTCTTCAGGAAATAGCTGTGTAGCTCCGAGATGATAAATTTTCAGACCTGTAGGTGTGTCCAGAAAATGGTCTGAGAGTAAATTAGATTACCTTTTTTTTTCCTATTTTAATTACATAAAATATTGTATGTCATATTCTATATTTTTTTTCATGTCTTTATGTAGGCTTGCATGTCTTGCTGAGCAAAACTGAAGTGGCATATAAGTTTCCAGAGCTGCTACCCCTGGTATGTAATTTAATGTTGTATATTCATTAAATATAATTAATGCTGAACATGATAATGGTCATGTGAGTATAGGATATTATTAAATAAAACAAGGGGACTTTGTACTGTGAATTCTACTCTGCAAGAATATCTTTAGTACATAAAATTACCTCTCAAAAGATTAATATGTAGATATTCATGACTGGAGCATAGGCAGTCAGTACTGCTCTCTGAAGTAACTAAGATTCAGGTTGCATAACCTCCTTTTTGTAGTACAAGCTGTTTTTAGAGCCCCAGGCAGGATCTGATTCCTTCTCCTTGGATTCTAATCCAAGGGTTCTAATTTTCTTCCCCAGCTGTTTCTTACTTTCTTCCTGTTCTTATTGATATCCTATTTCTTTAAGGGGTAGTCAAAAAAAGTAAAATAAAGGAGGATAAAACCTAACTGGGAGAAGACATCTCATTGTCTTTGGAAAGAAGTAGTACTTAACCTTTGAATGAAAGAAATGAAATTACAGTGTTATTAATAATTGCTGGTGTTGATATTTTAAAATATGAAAGTTGCTGTCTTTAGGAATAAACTAATGCTCTTGTGCAGTAGCTGTGTGCAGCAAAGACAGACGGGTTATTAAAAACGAATTGAAACAATTGTGAATAGGCTCATCTAACTTTTTTGTTGGATTTGCTTGTCTTTTGTAGTGCCCAAATATTTTAATGATCACAAATATCATCCTCCTTCATTTCAGTCCCATTTTCTTTTATTTTCTCTGTTAACATGAAAATATTGCATTTTCTTAATGCAGAGTGAACTTAGCCCACCCATGTTAATAGAACATCCTCTACGATGCCTAGTCCTGTGTGCCCAAGTGCATGCAGGGATGTGGAGAAGGAATGGTTTCTCTCTCGTTAATCAGGTAAGTGCACAGTAGCTGTAGAATCACTCTTTCCTGATAACTCCCTCAGGATAATTTCACAGAAACACAGAGTCAGTTGTGTCGAACAAGACCTCTGAGATCATTAAGTCCAACCCTTGGCCAAACACCACCTTGTGAACTAGACCACAGCACTATGGGCCATGTTCTGTCACTTCTTGAACACCTCCCTGGGCAGTCCATTTCATTTTTTAACAACCCTTTTCATGAAGAAATTCTTCCCAATGTCCAACCTGAACTTCCCCTGGCACAACCTGAGGCTCTGTTCTCATCCTGTCGCTGGTTGCCTAGAAGAACCTCAGTTTCTTAAAGTGAAGGGCCCAGTACTGGAGACAGCACTAAAGGTGGTGATGCCTAGAAAGACTGATCTTGAACAGAGACTTAGAGAGAGCCAAATGAACAAAATAGGTATTTTTTGAAAGACCTTAAAAGGATACACCTTGGGCAGCACAAGAGCCAGGCCAGGGCTACACCCAGATTAAATCCAAGATGGATCACGGTTATGAGTTTTTACGCTTCTATAAGTTTTGGTTCATCTATATACTGGGCTTAATTGTCCAATTACAGTTTCAGCTCATGAAGCCTCAACCCCCTGGCTTGCCCCCTTCTCTTCTCTGTTTATGCTTTTTGGGTAACAGTTGTCCTTGATTCTGTAGCTCGGAAGGGATTGTTTTGTCTAACTGCCCTTTGAAGAGAACTTACTAACACCTAATATTAAGTTTCAGAGTTACATATCAAACAGCAGCGAATCTGAAAAATACAAAATTTAAAACCCAAGGCATCAGTGGGACGTCATCAGTGCTGAGTACGGAGGGAGCTTTTGGTCTTTCAGACCTCAAAACCTTCTTTTCCTGTACCAATTTGAAATTTTACTTATGTCAGTCTTATGCAAGGAAGGCATTTTTATCAGCCCTGGCATCATTTGACTATTTTTGCTTTTAAAGTGTTCTTTGATTTTTTTTTTAGTCAGAAGTTGCTTTTTTTTTCAGGACTGCTGCAGTAGCCACTGAATTTGGTGTGTAGCATTTTAGTTAATGCTGTTAATGACTCCTAGCTTTTTTACTGTGTACTATGCAACAGCAGTTGGAAGTGCAGAATTAGAGCATCCGTGGTAATGCATTCATCACCTCCACATGAAAGTGTCTCAGAAAAATTTGTGGCATTATGTATTATGGCTATTTATATTTATAAAGTAATTGAAATCCAAAGACCCCACAGAAGCATTAGAAGCAGTGTAGAACTAAGTGTTTCTTGGCTTTTAGCTCTAAAACTTTCTTGAAGACTTTAATTTTTAAACTTAGGTTCTCACTGTTTGTATAAATTAGGTGTTTCAAGCATAACAGCTATAAAATGGGTGCTGTGGTGTCAGTACCACCCACGAGGGTGATTGTCTCAAGTGATTTTCTCAGCAAGACTTAGATTACAACAGGAATAGGGTTAAAATCAGTGAGGTGTTAACTTGATTTATTTGTAGGAAAATTCCTTCAGTCCCATCAGCCCCTCGTCTCCATTAGATAATTGCAGTGTATATTTACTCGGAGACTGTATTAAGCTGTTCAGATATATTACTGACATTTCTTGATGCTTGAAAGATCTTCATAAGATGGTGTCCTTGTTGTCATTACACCAAAAAGAGCTCCAGTTACGTACAATTACAGCAGTGCCCATAGTGCTGTAGATGCACATCAAATCTGAAATTTCAGCATAGCTTTTGGTAGTGAAATAAGTCTGTGTTAATTTCCCCTGGTTGTCAGGATCTTGAAGTTAAGAGCTTGGTTTAGGTGAAATAACGTAACTCCCCACAGTCTTCAAGTCCATTCTCTTTACCTTGGCTATGGGGGGAGCTCATGCTCAGCCAGCTCCTTGTACATGTGTGGATTATTAGTCTAGAGAAGAAAGGGAAGGCATGCCTAGCTGTTTTCATATAATTCTCATGGAAATGGTATGTATGTAGGGGAAACTTCAGCATGCTGAAGTTTGTTTCCAGGCCTAGGCAGAAACTTGTCAGCCTTGACAAGATTATTTTTCCTTGGCTGTGGTAGAATCAAACTTTCCCACCTTGCAGTGTCACGCCATGGTGTTGTTGCTGCCTGGCTCAGTCCTATTGAGCTCCTTCCTGGCATGGTTTGGGTTAAGTATGGTTCTGTCACAATATTAGCGTTTTGCTGACACTGGCAATTCCTGAAAGATGGTATCTCAAATGATTAAAGAGCAATTCATGGAGCGGAGGAAAAACATTTCTCCAGCTGCAAGGGCTTTCTCTCCTGGGAATTTCAAACAGTTAATTGTTAAACAAATATATTAAAATATAAGCTAAAGGGGTCAAAAAGATTTTTCCCTGTAAGTTTATGTAATGCAGACATTGCATCACTACAACCCAGACAGCAACTAGGATTGTCTTGTGCTTTATAAAAAAGATTTTTGTATTTTTTTTCAAATTGCAGATTCGTTTTTTGTTTATGAACACAGTATAACAAAGTTTATTTTTTGCAGAAGTAAAATAATTTTAGATGAAATATTATCTTTGTTAATGATTGTGGTATGGGTTTTGGGTCTCTTTTTCAGATTTATTACTATCATAATGTGAAGTGCAGGAGGGAGATGTTTGACAAGGACATAGTAATGCTTCAGGTAACCATGTATACCAGTTTGCATTTTTTCAAGTTTTTTCAGGATGTCTTTGTGTTTATTTTTATCTTCAGCAGAACCTTTTCAAGGAACAAAGGTCTATTTTTTGGTGGAAGGACTTCAATTTTCTTATTTTATCTACATAATTATGCAATAATTTTTAAAGGAAATAACTGTTGTAACTTTAGCTTGTTTCTTAACTACATTTTGAAAAGTGCAGAATGTTTCTGTTTATGCCACATCTTCAAGAATGTAGTATTTTAGCTAATGGGTTGTGCTGTACTGCAGTTGCATGTGTCTGCATGTTGTCAGAAATGCGTTCAGTGTATGTGTTAATTTTTTTGGTTTTCCCCTTCAGAATAGATTTTGCAAATGTGGCAGTCTGTTTGGCTCTATCACAGATGCAATGCTTCTACATTGAGAGCAATATAATCTAAAATTTGCAGCTTGGGGTGCATAGTTCACCTGGACAGCAAAATACTTTCTCAGGAAATCCCTCAAAATATTAACTAGAGATAGCAATACCCAATAGGATAAACATGCCCCAAGTTACTTCTGCTTTCAGACATAATACCCTGAGGCTTGATCTGACACTGATTTTTAATGATCATTTTCCGCTCCTGTAGCTTTCTTGGAAATTTATTCTGTTTTAAAAATGGTCCAATTAGCAATAGTAAACTAAGAACAAATATTTGTAATTGGCAAACTTGGATACCTTGTTTAATAAACAGGAAAATCTTCAGCCAGTAGTTTTCAGAAACAGAAATTTGAGAAAGTCAATGTTCTGCATTAAAACTTCAGTGTTTTTCTTTCCAAGAAGGTTTTGGAAGCTTTGCTCTACAATCTTCTGCCTTTCTTTAGAGGATTGGAATTTGTTGTTAAAATCTTCAATGTTATATACTAAGTAATATTATGCCTGCTGGAAGATAAGCCAGCAGGAACAAAATTATAGAGATAAAAACAACCAAACAAAAGTCTTTCACTGTAGTTTGTTTAGACTGCTTAAGATACAAAGAGTAATCCTGAATGTGTTGCATGATGCCCTTAAAAGGGCATCAGAAATTCTTGATAAAGCATAGGATTATGCTTGTCAAATGGGCTTACAGTTTTGTTTTTGATGTCCTAATAGAGTAAACTTAAATATTTAAGTCTTCACGTATAGGATTGAGAAATTAATTTTATAGAGAATATACAGTGAACATATATAAATATACAGACATGCTATGAGAACAATCAATGTTTTCTCTTTATAATCTTTTTTTTCTTTAATAGACAGGGGTGTCTATGATGGATCCAAATCACTTCCTGATGATAATGCTGAGTCGCTTTGAACTTTATCAGATATTTAGTACTCCAGACTATGGCAAAAGATTTAGCACAGAAAATACTAACAAGGTATTTTATGCACTACTGCAATAGAAAATCTTCATTTTTTAAAATGTGTATCAGATGCTGTTGTACTGAGACAGAGCTATTACTTGATAAAAAAGCAAAACCTATTGTATTTTAATTTCATTTGGACAGTTTGAAGTATGCATAAATGTTTTTATCAGTTTTGTCATACTGCTAAATGTCAGAAAATGTTGCATAATCTTTGCACTTATGACTGTGTTTCAGCATAGCTCAGTTTGGGAGTACTAAGGGTGAAAACAGGCAATGTTTTGAATCACTGAAAAATATTTTCAGCATATGGTATAATTATTGAAAGATTTTTTTTTTTTTTAAATTGTCTTCCTTCAGGATGTTGTTCAGCAAAATAACACTCTTATAGAAGAGATGCTATACCTCATTATAATGATTATTGGTAAGTTCAGAATGTATTTAGTACATTTTTAAAATTTAGGCTCTTTAATAGTCTGGGCAATTTTTTGTTGCTATCTCAGGTTCAGTCCTGTTGAGAACTTCCTGTAGCTCTGACTTCTTTCCTAAGAAAAATACCTTGAAACTAGCTTAGGTCAGTGTAATGAATTTTTGAACACTGATGAGTAAACACAAGATTTCAGAAGGCACCTTATTTTCCAGCCTTTAATTTAGAGAAAAAGATTGAAAAAATGTTTAAAATCCACCCCCACAAAAAGTGTATTTTGTGAAAGTGTATTTTTTATATACAGGTGAAAGGTTCAGCCCTGGAATAGGACAGGTAAATGCAACAGATGAAATCAAGCGAGAGATCATCCATCAGCTGAGCATCAGGCCAATGGCTCACAGTGAATTGGTAAAGGCACTCCCTGAAGATGTAAGTAACTGGGTGGGAGGAGGGAACCAACTTCCACTTTAAAAGGCTGAATGCTGAAAAATTTCCTGATGCAAGTTCATGTTACTTAATGTGCAATGAGAGCGGCATGATTATGCTCGGAGCAAGGTTAGGATGAGTACAGGTTAACGGTTCTCGTGACAAGGATAGGAAAGAGGCAAAGAAGGAGCAGGATATGAAAGAGGCAGGAGCCTGAGAGCTTCTTCAGCTCCTTTCTTTTTTTTTATTCTGTTTCTAATCAGGCCATCTGGCCAGCAGTCTCTACAGGCTGCTTGTACACCCTGAATTAGATGTATGGAAGTGGGTTGTTAGAACTCTCCAGAAATATAAGCTGTTACATTTTAAAGCCTAACAATAAGTGAAAAGACATGGAACCAGACACTTTATTATGACTTGTGTAACATAAATGCTTCATTTACATGAACAGAAACATTTATCTGGATTCTGTTACAAGTGGGACAGCAATGCTTGCTTTCCTTTCTCCTTTTAATATTTTTGAAGCAATCTTTTAAAACTAATTTCTGAAGGCATTAAAAATTCCAAAGTTACTGTTTTACTGTACTGGAAATAATGTTAATGATGAATTATATAATATTTTTCATTGTTCTAAATATTTTTAACTGAAATAATTTGAAAAGTAAAATTTAAAAATTATTTTAAAATAATTTAGGGTTGCATGAAAGAGCAAATTCAATTTAAGCTGGAGTTCTAAATTATATTGTCAGTCCTAAATACTTTTTCCCTGGCCTGGTAACTGCTATGAATATGTATTGGAGGAAGGGGGTGGGAATATTAAAAGATAATTTGTGTACATACATATTTGAAGTACATACATATTTGAGCTGATGTCTCATTCTGCCTTCTGGGTTGTTTCAGCATTTTTCAGTAACTGGTCTTTTTAGCTTTCCAGTATTTATTTCAATATAAAGGCCTAGAAACCAGAGATACTGGCTGTGTATTGTAAAAATGTGCTGAGTAAGCTAACTTAAGAGTTTTCTTCTGCTGCTGTTACATCTGAGTTCATTATAACAGGGAAAAGCAGTACAAATGAAGCACTTAAATGGCATGACTTTTTCAAAGAACCTTTTGTAGAGATGGTATTCCTGAATGTATCTTCATGTTATGTGGTTTAGTGTTCACTTGAGTGCCAGTAAAATGCCTTTGTACTACATTCATTTTGCATGCTTACTCTAGCATTGTGTGATATTTGAATGTGTTTATTCCAAGAACTCCAGTAACACACAGTCTTCTTGCCTTTTCACTCCATGCAGGAGAACAGAGAGACAGGGATGGAAAGTGTGATTGAAGAAGTGGCGTGTTTCAAGTACGTTTCCCTTTATTCTAATGATTCAGCTTTAGAAATGGAATGTCTAAATTAGTGAAAATGACAGAATGAAAGAAAGAGGGCTGAGTCATGGTAATTTCCCGTGGCTTTAATCATGTGCAGAATTCTTAATACTGTTACTTAATTTCTAGAATGCCTGTTAGGCAGTGTTTGTTGAGTGTTCCAGTTAACTATTTTTTCTCAGATGTTAAGAACCAGTTGACATAAAGTGTTTTGTTCGCTTCATTTTTTTTAATAGAAAACCTGGATTAACAGGCAGAGGGCTGTATGAATTAAAACCAGAATGTGCCAGGAACTTCAATCTGTATTTCTATCACTTTTCAAGGGCAGAGCAATCAAAGGTAACTAGTAGTTTAACTTCCTGAGGTTTATTTTGTGCCTTTTGTTTTTTTGTCTGCCTTTTTCCAAAGCTTGCTTCTGTGAAGTATTACCAGCTGGATATTTGAGAATGTAAACAAAATCTGCCCAAGTTTTTGCAGTGATTTCTGTGCCACTGGATCCTGTGCCATATACAGAGCTGTTGAAATCAGTGGCTATTCAAGAGTTTGTGGGTTTCCTTGGATCTTATTTTACTGGAAGTATTTAAAAATATCTGTGTTTTTCCTTACCTTTTTGGAAATTGCCATTTTAGCTCAAACTTACCTTACAGTTTTATGCTAGGAAAAGAATCCAGGCTGGCTCAAGAGGAAAGATTAATTTTGAAGTTGCACGCCCTACTTTACAAGTAGAACATAAGACAAACTGAAAGGACATGAAAGCTTTCATGTTTATTTAAGGCTGGGAAAAAACAGTAACAATATAGTAAAGCACGACTGCTTTTTTTATTAGTTTTATATTGGTACAGGTTTTGAGTAATGCTGGCATTGTTCTTCTATTTCAGGCAGAGGAAGCACAGAGAAAGCTGAAAAGACAGAACAGAGAAGATACAGGTATTTATTTTTGAGAGGAGATGGGAGAAGAGGGAATCACATATCGAGCTGTGTATTGCCCTGACATTTAGACTAACAGCCTGTTCCCGGGCTGGAGTAGAAGTTGGTTAGAAATGAAGCAACTTCCCTTGTGTCTCCCTGGCTATAGTCAGGGATCTGATTTGTCGTAGAACCAATCTTCTGAAGAGCTTTTTCCTTTGGCTTTTCTGTTACACACAAGTCATGTTGAATGGTTTAGCCTGTATTGGTAACACTGTTTATCGAGCAGCTGTGTTCCAGGATCATAGAAGGGTTTGGGTTGGAACAAAGCTTAAATGTCACCTGGTACCAACCCCTTGCCTTGAGCTGAGCCATTAAATCAGACATTTTAAATGGGTGTTGCAAATTTTGGAGGAATGTCAAACACACCAATTTCCCTTTCAGCACTTCCACCGCCAGCTCTTCCTCCTTTCTGCCCACTTTTTGCCAGCCTGGTGAATATCCTGCAGTCTGATGTCATGCTGTGCATTATGGGAACTATACTGCAGTGGGCAGTGGAGCACAACGGCTATGCCTGGTCAGAGTCCATGCTGCAAAGGGTACGGGTTTTTATTTAAAGTAATGCTTATGCTAGTGCAGGAACATTCATTAGAGCATTTTAACATGATCTTACAGATTCAATTTCTTTATAGATTTGAGTTGTTTACTTGGTGTCTGAAATATCAAGAATACTGTGAATGAGAAATAAGTGGTATTTCCTGATACGAAAAACTAGGGAAACCCTCTGCCTCTGATGCAATTTTGGTTTTACAAGTGAATGGAAGACCCAGGTAAATTTCTAATGGGATGCACATGAGAGGGAAGAATTCTTGAATCAGTGGCAGTAATGTTTATTGTGGTAGAGAACCCATTCATCTGAGTTGTTGCATATTAAGCAGACATTGATTTTTTTTGTTGATGTTCGTTTGCTTATTTTCAGTTTCGAGTAAATCACTTCAGAAAAAAGCCATGAAAGTGCACAAAAGAATTTTCTTACTTGAAAATGTATCCACTTTGGAAAACTTTACTGAGCTGTTTGTTCCTTGCAACTTAAAATGATCTTTAGAAACCTGGAGGGTTACTGTAGATTTTGGTGTCACAATCATCATTTTCTGGGGTGTGCAGAGATAAGTAATGAACTGCTATCCAGGTGCTGTTTATGTTGGGCAGGATTGTTGATTTAGGGTCCAACTACAAACTTTTTAAAAATATTGATGGATTTTAAAATAACATTTAAAACCACCAGTTTTAAAACTGAATATTAATTTTTTGACATCCTGTCTTATGGAGTGTATATTACCTTTTACAGGTAAGTTTAAATCAACATAAGCAGTTCTGTATAACAAAAAAAGTTGAAAATGGAGCGATATATTGGTATTATAAATCACAGCAATGTAGTTATGTTTAGGTAATGTAAGAATGCTAAGTTTTGGAGTAACTTTGAATAAAATATGTTGGTTGGGTTTGGGGTTTTTTTGACTGAATTAAAATGGCTTCAGCCTTTCTCAAAACCGTGAAATTCATTAGGGACCTATTCCTTGCTTGGAAACTTGTGGCATTTCTCTGTGATGGTGCCATGCAGTTGTACTGCATCTTTCCCAAGTCAACCACTTTTGTCTTGGAAGCACTTGCAAAGGTGGGTATGAGACATCTACAAGAGGTGACCCATATCTAGTAAGATCTTGTTAAATAGGTGTGATAGACTGAGGAGAAATTAACTGTCTTCTATTAAAACAAATTAAAAAAACTTCAGAACTCTCATCAGGTTTTGCCACTTTTTCTGTAGATACTTGGTCTGTTGCATTCCAGTTCTGTTACAAATTTTCAGGTGATTATCCTTTCCTTACATGGGTGTTAGTGTTGATTCCAGGCATCAGTAAACTTTTGTGTGTGGAGCATCCTGCCAATTTGTGTAAAATGGCTGATGCAGCATTGACAGAGTTTGCCACCAAGAATGAAGTGTCTCAGTTTCAAAATGCCATTTAGACTATCATAGTGCTAAATAGGGTAATTACATTTTTTACTGTAAGTTCAGTGAGATTACAGCTCTTCACTAACCTAAAACTTAACATTATTTTAAAATGTCTTTCTAGAGAAAATAAATTTAACTTAAAATTTTTAATTTTTTTGTCACTAAACTTTGTGTGTAAAAAGGACTTAAAGTCTGTTTCGTGCTTCTTCTGTCCAGAGACTTGCAATAGTAAGATTCCGGGGGTAGGGAGAAAGATAAGAAGTACTCACTTCTCACTCACTAGTCAGAACAGCAAACAGAAAGAGTATAAAAAGTATTTAATGTGGATTTCATGTGGCAAAGTTTCAGACAAACACTGTTGCTTCTGTGTAATATAGCTTTGGAATTCTGTATATAGAAATAATTTCAAATATATTCATAATATATAATTGTATTATATGACTTCCCTGTTTTTTAATGAATTACTCAAACTATATAACAAGATTATATGAATTATGTAAGAAAAGAACTGAAAATTGTAATTTTTACCTAGGTTTTGCATTTGATTGGAATGGCACTACAAGAAGAAAAACAACATCTGGAGAATCTCAGTGAGGAGAATGTTGTAACATTTACCTTCACTCAGAAAATATCAAGTATGCCTTTTTTTAAATGTATAGCAAATTTGAAATAAATGAAAATGCCAGGATCTCATATTTTATTCTTCTGAAACTGTATTTACCAGAAGAGTATATTGTTTATCCCTCAAAATGTTATCAAGTTGACTATAGATAATGCTTTCTACACGTGTAGATTCTATGATGGTACAATACTAAAGGCATTTTGTAGAGGAGAAATCCAGAAGTTGAATAATTCCCTCTAGATCTGATTCTTAATATTTTTAACTAACATCTCAATGAAGATTGCTACACATGATCAGATGCAATTGCAAAAATCATAGTTGCATTCTTAAATAGTCTTTTAATCTTGGCTCTTCTTTGTATCGTCTGACTAATGCTTGTAGTTTTGTTAATACTTGAAAGTTCCATTTAAAGTAGTGGGAAATAAGATACTGGAGGTTCCTAAGATGAAAACAGACAAGGAGCACATACATAAAGTGCATTTCTTTTGTAAGAAAATATAGTCAATGAGCAAAACTTTTCAGGATTTAGAAGTTATTCATGAAAAGGTTTACAAAAGGGAGAATTAAAAATACCATATTGTGTCTTCAGTTGCTGAACAAGCATTGGGACTTCTTGTTTTTAATGTTAGTGAGTGACTAATTTGCCAGTAATGGTACAATCAATTCTCATTGTAATTTTTCTTTCAGAACCAGGAGAGGCACCCAATAACTCCCCCAGCATACTAGCTATGCTAGAAACACTGCAAAATGCACCTCATCTGGAAGTGCACAAGGACATGATCAGATGGATATTGAAGGTAAATATATTTTATATTACCACTGAAAATCATGGAAATAAGATTTTTGAAACTTTCCTAATATGTGGATTTGTTGTACTTAATTTTACTATTCTGGATTCCAATACTGCACATTGTATAGCCAGGATTATAGTGTACACAGTTACATTCTCATGTCCCAAACCAATTAAAGGCTTGTTTGGTTTTGTTTTGTTTTTACAGACTTTTAATACTATTAAAAAGCTAAGAGAAAGCTCTTCTTCAAGTCCTGTGGCCGAGACAGAAGGAAATATTATGGAGGAGGTAAAAGCAATCTGTAACAGCTGATCTAGAACAGGTCTGGGTGGTGGCTGGCAAAGTACTATATTTCTAATTATATTTCTAATTATTCTAAATTCAAACATGGGAAACATCAGTGACTTCTGAAAAGGTCTCAGAGTTTATAGATCAAACTCATTTGTTTGAAGTCCTACTGGAAAAGTCCCTAAGCTGTTTTTCTGTTTCCTATATTGTAGTCTCCAACTCTTTCACAATTCTACTCCATAGAATTGTCTGTAGTACACTCCCAGCATTAAATGTTTCTGCTGTTCTAATAATTTCAGACTCCATGGAAAGTTGCTAGAAGAAATGGTTATCTATATGTATTTACCATGCAGGTCGTTCCAGATAAGCTCTGCCCATGAGTGTAGCTTGACATGACATTCTAGGTGCTGCACACAGACCTTGGAGCACTGTAGTGCTGCATTTAGGAATGCAGCTGCTGTGGAGGGAGAGCAGCACCAGAGATGAGACATGTCACTCTCTTACCCTTCTATCCTATGAACACTTAAAGGGAAGAGAAATACAAAACAGAGCTTTAGGGGAAGAGGTTCCCCTTCTAGATCTGCAGTTCTGCCTGGCATTGAACACAAGCTAAAGGAAAAAGGGCACAAAATAACTTTTTGGTAGACTTTTCTTTTGTCTTTTATGAGATTTTCATTGTTTGGGGGTTAGTACAACGTAGCTAAAATAAATAATCTGTTGTAACAAGACTTTAAAAATGACTGAGTGAACAACACAATTTCAGAGTTCACGTGACAAAGACAAAGCTGAAAGGAAGCGAAAAGCTGAGATTGCCAGACTGCGCAGGGAAAAGATCATGGCCCAGATGTCTGAGATGCAGAGGCACTTCATTAATGAAAACAAAGAACTCTTTCAGCAAACTCTGGAGGAGTTGGATACTTCAACCTCCGGAGTCCATGAAAATAGGTAAAGGCATCTTGTTTAATTTTTTTCCGTTAATGTTTACGTCAGATTGTGCTATTGTTATCTCTTTCAAAAGCTCTTTTTTTTAATCTTGATGGAAAACTATTCATTAGTTTCAGAGACAAAAAACCAGCAGTAAATAGAGTGCTTCCCTCCCCCTCTCTGTCAGAATTGGGGGATAAATATAAACATAAACAAGCAAATAATTTTTTGTACAAAATCACCCAGTAAATGATTGATGATACTGAAAAGACTATGGTATTAAACATAGTAAATTGGAAATGGCTGATTATATAGCTGTTGAAGATCTGGAAGAAAATATCCTTGGTAGTTGGAAATATGAATTAGAGAATGCTAGTGATTTTGTGGGGAATTTGAGAGTGTTTTCCAAATTCATATCAGACACTTAAGGGATGGTGATGATGGAGGGCTGTGGATTCAGTTTCTGTATTAAACTGGAGTGAATTAACTATTGGGAGGGTATGAATTTTTTCTGGAAAATACATGCTACTTCTGGGCACATAGGAATTGTTATATAAATGCCAAAGTTATTTTTTGTAAGAGAGCATTTATCATAAATTTAGTAAAGTCACTTAACACACTTAAGTCATGATCTGAATTATAATGTTTTTCAAATAATTTGCTTACTAATATTCTTTGAATATTCTAGCCCTGTAATTTCGGATGCAAAACTCACAGCCTTGGGTCCAGAGCAAACTAGAGTAGCTGAACCCAGACAGGTTGTAATGTGTATATTGTGCCAGGAGGAGCAAGAAGTTAAAGTGGACAGCAGGGCTATGGTCTTGGCAGCATTTATTCAGCGATCAACTGTGTTGTCTAAAAATAGAAACAAAATTACTCCAGATCCTGGTAAGTTATTGTTCATAGTTGTCTTAAATATTAAAGAATGTTTGGGTTACTGTGACAAAGCATTTTTTCATCTGAGATTGTGACATAGCCTTCTTATGTTAACTGTGAATAGCTTTATTGTAATCAGTGGCAGAACTCCCTGTTTTTGGTGAGGTAGAAATGTGTGTGCTGAATAAAGTAAATCTCTGAGAACATTGAGCTCGTGTCATTCATTTGTGACAAATTATTTATAACTGTTGGAAAAAACCTTAAAATCAAGTGTTTGTTCTTAAACCATGCCTGTAACATCAGAGAGGGGAGGTGTTAATGTGCTTTAAAAGCACAAGATGTGCATTTCCTTCCTCTCATTTATATAATCTGAAATGCTTTTTAGTGATAATAAAAAAGTCTTGGATTTAGGTACTTTGTGAAACAGGTCAGTGAGCAAGGGCATTGTTGCAAAGGTTTCTCTGGATTCTGTATGTGTAAATACATAGAAGTCTATGAACAGAATTCAGAACACTGAATTTGTTTTGCACTCTCACTCTGAAGATTAATGTCCTTGAACTCATTGTTTGATGATGCTGAACCACCCGAACTGCAGGTTGGTCTTGGGGACTTGTACCAGGGCCCAACACCTCTGAAAGCTTGTTTTGAAGACTTTAAGTATAGTACATACCCTCAAGCCAAAGTAACAGGATACTTAGAAATAATTTAAACAGTTTAGGTTGTTATGGATTAGTAATGTGTTTTATGCTTTGTCAAATGAACTACATTTTTCAAGTCTTTTGATATATGTTTATTTCAAAGTTGTTTAGTGGGTTTTTTTTCTTTTCAATACAGAAAAATACGACCCCTTGTTCATGCACCCAGATCTCTCATGTGGAACACACACGGGGAGCTGTGGACATATTATGCATGCTCATTGTTGGCAAAGGTAAAAGACTATGTTTAAGTTTTTAGTTCAAATAACATTTTATGTCATCAGTTTGCCTAGTGGCCCTAATTTTAATGGCAAAATTCCTACCATGTAACAAACCTGAAAAGGAATTTCAGAAAGTGATTAAAACAGCTTTCTGTTGTAAAAAAAGGAGTAGAAATCGAATGCTGTAAATATACTCAATTTTTATTTACTGTCATCTTGGTAAAGAATAGTCCAAAGCCATACATGACAGCTTTCATTCCCTTTCCTTGTTTATCCTGATGCATAATTCCCTGTGGTGCACATGTATCTGGTGCTCAGATTTTTTGGGTATTTTTGCAGTTGATTGCTAGACATGCTTTTGCTGCTGCTTCTGCTCTCTGCTGAAGTTTTAAATGAGAGTGCATCCCTTGCACTCTTAATTCCTCCAACAGGTTTAATTTGAAGTAGAAACATCAGTGACCTAGTTCAAGTTCATCTTCAACATAAATTCAATTTTATCCTTTGTTTCTTGGCATTTTAATAAAGCTTTTTGCAGTTATTTTTAATTCTTTGATTTTTGGAGGCATATGAACATGATTATTGCTGTGTGGTGCTAATGCCACGTGACAAATTCAAAGCATTCATGCCTCTGATTTCAATTGGGCCCTTGCTTTGCTTCTTGGCATGGCTTCTGAAGTGCCTAATTTCAAATTCTGCCTTGTGTATGAAGAGTGTTAGGATCTCCCAGAGATTCTGCGGCTATTACCACGCACAGGTTTCATTTGTGGTCTTTGATGTCACTGTTCACTGAAGATAGGTTTTTAATCTTCTTGTGTTGCTCGTGTAAAGTCCTTTGTATTTGCTGTAATCTCCTGGAAATGCCCTTAGGTGCGTGTATTCAGATCATTTTGGGGTCATCACTGGGCATGCTTTAAACCATATCAGAGGCTTCTGGAATAGCAGTTACATTTAGCAAAGCAGTGAATTCAGTTCCTTTTTCATAGAGGGTTCAGCCTCTATGAGCTTTTTCGGCTGCTGCTGTTTTGGTTGTGGCCTGTAATAGAAATCACCCAAGGATAATGCCCATGGCATCTTCCTAAAAAATTTATGTAAAAATGAGTTCAGTTTTTTGGTTTGATTTGGATTTTTGTTGTTTGTTTGTTTCTTAGTTGTTTGTTTGTTGTTTATGTGGCATTGTTTGCTTGTGGTATTTTGTTTTGTTCAGGGTTTTTTGTGTATTGGTTTGGGTTTAGTATTTTAGTACTTCACCTTTCTCTCTACCTCCTCCCTTTTTTTCCTAAATGTAATGTTCAGACTTGACCATGATTTTAACAGCCCAGTGAACTTCAGCACTTTAGGATAGATTTTGGCAGCCAAAAGCACTAATGTTTTATCAGTCAGAGGGTAAAGGTTTTTCCTTCTGATAATTATCTTACCTGTATTTGAGGAAAGGCAAAACTGTGTCTTCCTGAGAATCTTTTAATTTCTATGTTCAAGTAGTAATAATTTGCCACTAATGTCTTGCTCCTTTCTAAAGGTATTTTGATGCAGTCCAAGCAAAAGAGCAACGAAGACAGCAAAGATTACGAGTACATACAAGTTATGATGTAGAAAATGGTGAATTCCTTTGCCCACTTTGTGAATGCTTGAGCAACACTGTTATTCCTCTGCTTCCTCCACCAAGAGTTTTGTTTAACAGGTCAGTTTGGTTTGTAAATGTCCTCAAAAACTGTAAAAAAACCAAGATGCCAAACCAGCTACACCCAGAAGAACTTCCTGAATATTGGTTGTCTTCTGTTCTGATAAATTCAAGTGGATTGCCTGTCTACTTATTTTGCTTTTTGGATTTTACTTTGTGTATTAGGAAAGCATAGGACCTGCAGAAAAGAACTGAATGTAGAAAAATGCTTGGCAACAGAGAAGGAGCCCATTGAGAAACAGATAAATGATGTTGGAATGCCTGTGAAATGCTAATTCTGTCTACAGATTGCTTTAACAGTTTCTTGGGGGTTTTTTTGGACAGGTTAGATTTTTCAGGCCGACCAAACCTAACTCAGTGGATCAAAACAGTATCCCAGCAAGTAAAAGCCCTACAGTTACTTCGAAATGAAGACTCTGCAAGTAAGTCTGAAGAAATCTGTATATTTTTATGTGAAAATATTATAATATTCATGGAAGAGACCAAGCACTTTGGTTCTGCCACAATGGAGTCAAGAGATGATGGCAAAAGGGGCAAGAGCAGCTTGGGATTTTGTTTTCTGGTGATAGAATTTCAGATTCTGCTTCTGCAACTTTATATAATGTAGAAATTACATATAGGTGAATAATTGGTGATTTATTACTTTTTGTTTGTACAGGCCATTCTGGTCATTCAGAAAAAATGGATCAGCTGCAATTGCCTGAAGGATTTAGACCAGATTTCAAACTGAAGTATGTATTTACATATTAACAAATCATTAAAAATTCATCATGAAGTCATAACATGAAAATAGAATGTAACTTCTGTGCTAGTAGGTCTCAATAATATATGAATTTTGCTTTAATTTGAAAAGTTAATATTGTTATGATGATGACAGTGAAGTCCAGCCCAGAAGTCCTACGTAATTCAGTAGAATTTCAGGATTGAACGTGCTAAGTTGTTGTGAAGAAACATACTGCAGTTATATGAATTACAGCGTGAAGATTAAGTTTTGTGATTCTTGTAGCTGGTTGAAGGGTTCATCATTATAGCCAGCACAGCATGTAAAACATGAAGGAAAGCTATGAAATGGAGAGAATTTGAATATGTAATTTCAGCTGTAAAGGTGTATTTGTATTTGGTTCTACACTCTCTTCAGGAGAAAGTAATAAAACTTGTTACGTGGTACACCCATTGGTTTGCCAGCTGCACATGAAATGCAAGACTATTATCCCAGTTGAAGACAGATCTAGCTTCTTGTAATTTAGCCTTGACTTTGTCTTTGAAGACTAAATATTCTTATCACTTAAAACGAGATTGGTTCCAAACAGATAATCAAAAAATAATGTGGAATCTACCACAAAAAAATGAGGTTACAGAATACCAGATCCAAAAAGGATATTGAAATTGTCACTTAAATTTTAAAACCCCAGTTGTTCATCTGTGGGGTGAATGCTTATCATTAGAGGCACTATATGCTGCCAGTGGAGGGAAGAATGAATTAGTAATACTGTTCTATTTGTTTCAGGAATCCTTATTCTGAGAGCATAAAAGAGATGCTGACAACTTTTGGTACGGCAACTTACAAAGTAGGCTTGAAGGTTCATCCAAATGAGGAAGACCCACGTGTACCTCTAATGTGCTGGGGCAGCTGTGCTTACACGATACAGACTATAGGTACTGATCTGTTCATTTAGCTCCTTTATAGGAGATTTTCAGATCATGTTAATTTGGTTAAACTCACAACACTGAATTTTGGGTTTTTTTCCAGAACGAATTTTAGCTGATGAAGATAAGCCATTATTTGGTCATTTACCTTGTCGACAGGTAAGGAACAAGTAGCAATTCCTCTCTGTACTGCTGGAAAATAGAGGGACTTGTGCTTCGTTAGAGAGGAATATCTACATTTTAAGTTACGGCTATTGGATAGTTTTATTTGTTGGACCCTATTGTTTAATTGATCTGTATCTGATTATTAAACTATTTAAAATCACATCTAGCAAAACTGTGACTTTTTTTCCTATAAACACATAATTTATTAAGGCTGCAGTTTCTCATGGTAACAGTCAAAATAGGAATGCCAAAAGGAACTTGCATATTTGCATAAACATAAGTATCTGTCACATAGTTACACAGTCAAACTGCCCCCATAAACTGCAGTTGAGATGACTGAAAAAATTGCTGTAAAGTCAAAAGACCTTTTCATGTTGAAGAACTTCATCAACTGTGGCAGTGTCTCTTTCTTTGTTTGTTACAGGATGACTGCCTTACATCGCTAACAAGATTTGCAGCAGCTCACTGGACAGTTTCATCTCTTGCAGCAGTACAGGGTCACTTTTGTACTCTATTAGCATGTAAGTTTGCCACCTTATGTTGGTATTTTTGTGAAGCTACACGAGTGCTTTCAGAATGACTGTCGGTATTGCTTAGAAGAAGATTATTTTATGTAGTCGTTTTAAGTAACAAACCAAGAGTGTTACTTCCTCCTATACATGTTATGTCAAGAAAAAAAGACATTTCTTTTGGACTGCAGCTCCAAGAGAGGCATGGATATTTTGCTGTGAAGGCGTTCTGTTTATTCTTCATTAGAGGAAGATACCTAGAGCAAAGGGGAAGGAAATGTGGTCCTTCACAAAAATAATCCACTGGAGCTTTAAAGATGAAGAAATTAAGATTAATGTAGTGTGGAAAGGATATTTGCAGAAGTCTGTAATATATCTGCAAATTCTTCTCTCTTTGAAAAATACGATCTCTGATAAAACAGGACATTATTAAGTAATGTCATATGTTAATTGAGAATTTTAATGAGAACAGCCAAAATGTTCCAAGCTTGAAGCATTAGTAGATACAGATGAAAGGTCTGAAGTTCAGCCTAAGGAAGTAATTGCCCATGAGAGGACTGTTCTGAAAGGGTATTATAAAATGGGATAACTTTAATGTCTCCAGTCAGTAGAGCAGAGAAACTTTTAAAGTGCATTGATATACTGAAATTACTAATAGATGGATACCAGCTACTTCAGCAAACAGTTGGCAGCTTAATGGAGAAAAACTTAATTGGCCTCAGTTTGTAGCAGTAATGGTTGAGCTGTTTTCTATGTGAAGTAGAAGAGAAAATGCTGCTGGCTGTTTGACTGGGAGTTTGCAGTATATGGTGTTCTGAGTGTTTTGGGGTTTTTTGAAAATTTGAATCAATGTTTCTTCAAAGCTCTCCTTCCTTCCAACTAACAGAAGCAACTGTACTGCTTTTATTTTTATGAAGGAAAAAATTCTGGGTTTTTTTTTTTTCAGGCTAGGAATAATGAAAATTACAAGCCTTTGATCTGTCTGTATTCTGTAAACAATGCATAAAGATGACTTATTCTCATTAAATTTGGTTTTGCTCTGGTCATGTTTTTGGTACAGATGTTTTTCACACTTTCTTGTTGAGTTCTGTGGCTATATGCTGATAAAAGGAAAAGCATTTGAAATTTGAGTCGTGGTGAAATGTTTGCTAATAGAAATAGCTTCCAAATGTCACATGTCTTCAGCTCTCAATTTTTTTTGCCAGCAAGGCAGCAGTCTTCAACTGAAGTATTTTTAAGTTGTCATGATGAGACTATTTTTTAATGTAGTAGAGTTTTTAAACTTGTGAGCTTCATCCTTATAGCTATATTGTAAAAAATGCCCAGAGCTGCAGCTTTATTATAAATCAGATTTTACTGGTTGGAGTAAAGCAAGCAACTTCTCCTTGATTGTTACTTAAAATATCTTGTAACATTTTTCAAAATACTGAATTTGTTTGCTTTTAGATGAAGGTTCTTGGAATTCATTAAGTGTGTGAATTTCTGTTGTCAGTTGGGGTGCTTTGGTTAATACTTCTTGGGTACTGTAAATACTAGAGAGAGGGAGAGACCAACACCAAGCTCTACATTAATTAGAGATAAAGTGATGAATTTAAGAGACTGCAGCAATGCATTTTTGAATCAGTAAGGCAGATGATTTCTGTAAGGTGCATTCAGGCAGTCTTGTGAAGTTAAGCAAATTGCAGAAGTTTTATTTGAGCAGCTGTCCAAGAGACAACAATCAGTGTTTTGATTAGTCATTATTGTTTGAGCTTGTTTCTGTCAGAGCTTGAGATACTGTCTCATTTTGTCTCCCCCTGGAAACCCAGGCAATGAAAGAAAGTCACCATGGGAGTAGAAATGGCTACCTGGGTTTGTTTTGTTTTAATACAGTCAAGTAGGCAAGATTCTTTTCCCATTATATTGAAGAGTTCTTGAATTGGCTCTGGCCAAAACAGGTACATTTGTGTTTTAAGTTCTTTAAGCATGTAAATGAAGGATATGGCTCTCATTTTTTTAACTGAAGTACACTAAAATCTTTTAATGCATAAATGTTCAATTAATATTTCTTTTTCTCTCCAAAATACTTAGCACTGGTGCCTAATGAAAAAAATGGGAATCTTCCTTGCATACTTGATATTGACATGTTTCATTTATTGGTAAGTATTTTGTAATATATATTAATAATGTTTTGATCCAGTAGGCACTACACAAAAACTATTGAAAACTTTACTCTGGGTTAGGAGCCTTTCAGAATATTCAGGGTTTTAGTATTTTCACTACTTAATATGTTTGGAGACGTTTTAAATTTAATAAAAGTATTCATAATAAAAGTACTAAATAAAAGTATTGAATAAAAGTATTCTTTTCTATAAAGAAAAATGGGGTAGGGTGAAACAGAATGCATATTCTTTGTCTGTTAAAAAAAACCAAAATACATGAAAACCAACCCTGCCCCAAACAAACCCAAGAAAACAAACCGACTCAAAACTCTCCTGACAGACAATTGTTGTTCTCTTAGATAACATCTGTGTAATTAGCTTCAAAATTAGCCTTATGTAGTGTGCTGCCTTCAAGGGGTGTAGTTGCAGCATGAGCAGAGAAAAGGGGAAGATTCAAAAGCAAAAGGAATGTACCAACTGTCTTGATTTCTTTCACAGGTAAGCTTGGTGCTCTCTTTCCCTGCCATATATTGTCAGGATTTTTCAGGGGTTAGTCTTGGCACTGGAGATCTTCACCTGTTTCATCTTGTCACTATGGCACACATAATACAAATTTTACTTACCTCATCAACAGGTAATGCCACTTTGTATCAATTTTTTATTGAAAAGATTCCTCCAGTCTTTACTTAGGAAAAAGCTATGGTGGTGCTGATAAATGTGTGCAGTTTACAGTTATGGAATAGAATTGTTGGTGTTGTTCTTTGACTCCACAAAGAGTATTGATAAATTGTACTCATCAAAGTTCAGTTCCGTTGTCTTTGTTGCTCTACTCTGGGAGTTTCTTGGTTTGAAATGAATCCTGGCTTTCCAGCTACTGTAGCACTACCTGGAAGGGTTTATTGCAGAGCTGGCTTAGGCATTGCATGATGAATGAGTTGCAGTAAGCAAAGTAAGGAATCAATGTAACTTCTGGCAAGAGGATCTGAATAAGGCCTAGTTTGCCAAAAGCAAAAAATTTCAAGTACATCAAGCATCCCAACCAATTGAACAGCTAAACCAGCACTCCACTGGAGCTGACAATAGCACAAACTTACCACGTAAAATGTGCAGCAGAAAACTGCTGTCCAGTACATCATATTCTATCCCAGTGGAATACTTCACTTAGTTTGGGCATTTTTATCAGAACTTGAAAAAATATATTCTTGTTGTATACGCATGTATATATGAAACAATTTGTTACTTATTTATTTCTTCTTCAGAAGAGAATGGCATGGACCAAGAAAACACTAACAGTGAAGAGGAAGTAGCTGTGCTTACACTGTATAAATTTCTTTGCCAGTGTACAGGAAGGTAAACCCGTGTTCTTTTGATAAAATTTTATGTTATTTTTTCTGCCTCCTGAACTGAACATTAACTACTGACTGAATTCTATATACTAGTGCTGTCAAAGAGGACACTTTTAACTTGTGAACTCTTACATCTTGTTTCTTATCCAGCACTTCTAGATTCACTTAAGTAACTATTCCTGTAAATTCATCTGTGATCAGGAAGATACCTGCTCATGAAGATTGTGCTTGGAAACAATTTTTTAGTCAGTTTGCAGAATTTGGAATTGGCACTGTCTGATTACAGAAAACTTGTTAGGATGGGAATGACTTTGAACAGAAAGAAAGTAGGTTTTAGGTGAAATTAGGTGCTAGGAAGAAGGTGTTTTCTGTGAGGGTGGTGAGGCACTGGCACTGGTTGCCCAGAGAAGCTGTGGATGCCCCTTCCCTGGAAGTGTTCAAGGCCAGGTTGGATGGGGCCCAGAGCAACCTGGTCTAGTGGAAGGTGTCCCTGTACATGTCAGGGGGATTGGAGTGAGATGGTCTGTATGGTCGGTCCATTCCAACCCAAACCATTCTGTAGTCTGAAATGTTTATGCAGAATGCTCCTTAAATCACTGTTCCCATTGGTTACGTTTTTATGAATCTCTGGTTTGTTGTTTTTCTTGGCGTTTGATTTGAAATAAACAGTTTGCATAGTGATTGTTTCAGCTGAAGTCAGTTGTTTAGTATGCAGTGTGACTGAAGACCTACTAAATACAGCTCTCAAACTGAAATAATTAAATAAAAGCAAACTTTTTGTTCTTTTATTCTCTTAAGTGCCTTGAAAGAAATTTCCTCAGGCTGGCACCTATGGAGGAATCTAAAAGCTGGAATCATGCCTTTCCTGAGATGTTCTGCTTTGTTTTTTCATTACTTAAATGGAGTCCCAGCACCCTCAGAAATTCAAGGTATTGTCTGCTTTGTATTGAATCAATTTTCAAGCTGTAAACATTAATGGTCAAAATAAATTACATTTAAACTCTCTTGTCTGAAAAAGTTGATTGAATAGGTGTGGGCTTGTTACCAGTGCAGCATCATATCAGCATAATGAAAAGGCAAAAAAATTAATGTGTTTGTTTTTAAAATGTTTTCTTGTAATATAGAGGTAAATGCCATTATAGATTACTTAGAAATTGATTCCCTTCTGTTAATAAGGGAAATTTTAGTTGTTTCAAAGCTCCTATTGATTGCTATTTTCAAATGAGACCTGCTTTTGCTTGCATTGATTTCATTCAATCAGCATCTGCTAATAATTAATATTAAGGCCAGGTAGGCTGAGGCTTTGAGCAGCCTGATCTAGTGGAAGGTGTCCCTGCCTGTGGCAGGGGGATTGGAATGAGATTTTCTTTAAGGTGCTCTCTGATCCAAGCCGTTCTATGATATCTCTGTAAATTCACCATGTTATGTTACACCCCAGATAATCCATGTTGGTAACGTTCTTTACTGTCCTCCACATATGTAGGGATAGAATGTAAATCAGAAGGTGGTCATAATAAGGATTTTAAATATGAAGTTATGAGAATTATACTTTTTTTGTTTTTCAGTAAATGGAGCAAACCAATTTGAACACTTATGTAGCTATCTTTCTTTGCCAAACAACCTCACTTGCCTTTTTCAAGAAAACAGTGAGATCCTGAACACGTTAATAGAAAGGTAAGTTGTGTTTTTGTTTTAGTTTTAATACAATAAAGAATCCTGCCCAAGTTAGTAAGTGTAAGTATTCTCCTAGGAATACCTATGGAAGTGAATTGTAGATTTTAAAAAGTGTTAATGAAAGAGTGTTTTGAAGGAAACCATTTAGCAGTGTTTTTTTTAATAGACATACTGTGGATTTTTTGCTTATTTGTTTTTCTATCATCTGTTGAAGTTAAAAGCCAATTTTTTTTTTTTTCTTGTAGTTGGTGCAGTAACAATGAAGTAAAAAGATACCTGGAAGGCAAGAGACATGCAGTCAGGTAAACATAAAGAGATTTTGAGCAGAGACAGGGGGCAAAACGTTAATGTTGCAGCTTTCTCCAAGTATTTTTTCTCATGGGTATTTATAATAACATAATATATGTTCTGCTTTATTGAATAATAAAGATATTAGGGAAAAACTGGGGGTTTTTTTATTTTGTAAGAAAAGGAAATATTGCTTAAATGAGTAGATTTTAAAGGCAAAGTTTAATATTGGGGTTTTATTTAGACTGATGTGCAGGAATTAAAAGTCATGAAATTTATTTCATGTTTCCTATTTGCACCTTCTGATGCAAAAAATATGATGTTGCTAGAAGTTGTGTATAGCCTTTCTTTAAAAATACCAGCCATTGAAGAGCTTTTTAAATTGTCTTTTTAAAGAATCCAATTCCTTCAGTAAAGCAAACACCAAGTCAGTTGCTGAAAAGAAAATGAGCTTTTCATACATTTGTTCTTGCTGCACAATTACTTTAAATTCAGAATGCATTTAATACTTAGTGGGTGTAGATAAGCATTTAGGGTGTTGTTCTTTCTGAAGGCTGGGTAAAAATAGTGGTTAACAATTATCCTAATAATTAGAAATGAATGTGTAGTTCACAGGGCTGTCATTAAAAACATATCCTTGCTTTTTAATCTCCTGTGCTAAATACATAAAGTCAATCTTTTAACATTGTGCATACAATAAGGCTGTGATAAAAATAAAAATTAATTACTTCATCTGTGAAACACCAGACCAGAATTTCTTACACAGTAAGAGTATTATGGTTGTGTAATTGCTTTTTTGCCACATGTGATAGTTGGGATCTTTTCCATGTGTTCCTTTTGCTGATTCTTATCTTCTCTTCCCAGTCTCATGTTTAACTTGACAGTGATGATTTCTTTGTCCTCTCAGCATGTTCTTGTACATTGCTTCTGTTAGAAACTTCTATTAGCACTTCACAGTCTTAATTTGTATTATTCTTTGAATTGAAGATTATTAGAATTTTGTGCATAGTATCTGTTACTTTTAAATATATTTCAAATATATTCGATACTAAATAGGTCCTTTTCATGGCATGAATATTTCATTCTCTTCAGGATATAAGATCCCTAAATTTGAAAGTCAGACTATTTTCCATTCAATATTAGTGACAAAAAGAAAATACAAACAAACTTGTACATGAGAGAAAAAATATTTCTTTTAATCTGTAGTGACCTCATAAGTAGGTTTGCTGAAAGCATACAAATGAGATGTATTTTCCACCTCTACGTTTTCTCAAATTCATAAAAATTAAGACTAAGAAAAGGGGAGGTGGTTTATTTGAGAGATGTTGTGTGTTGTGCTTTTTATATGCTACCATTTTACTCAAAGAATGGCAGGGAAACTTTAAAAAATTAATTACTCACAGATGCTGTTTAGATGAGTCAGGAAAGCATGAATGAGTTTGAAGTCACTTGTGTATTATTCATTGAACTATGAGTGCTGATTTGATTGTTTTATTCTAGCTATGCAAGAGAATCCAACAAATTAATAGACCTTCCGGATGACTACAGCTGCCTCATTAACCAAGCATCCAATTTCTCGTAAGTTGCACGCAATTACAGTGAGCGCCCCAAAGTCTGCTTCTCCTTTTCATCAGCTGGGAAACCTTCAACCTGAAAATCTCAAAGTTGTGTATGGAATCATAAAGGGCACATAGCATTTATCAGCCAAACTGCCCTGTATTTCAGTGAAATAGAAATTTCAGCTGTTAACTGAATAAATGTTCAAAGTACTTCTGAATCTTTTTACTCTCTGGAATTCACGCATACAATGGGTTTCTTTTTCTTTTTTTTTTTTTTTTCCTAACAAAAGGTGTCCGAAATCAGGTGGTGACAAAAGCAGAGCCCCAACATTGTGCCTTGTGTGTGGGACCATGCTGTGTTCTCAGAGTTACTGCTGTCAGACTGAACTTGAAGGGGAAGATGTTGGAGCCTGTACTGCGCATACATACACTTGTGGTTCTGGAGTGGGCATATTCCTTAGGTAAGGAGCTGCTGGGTTAGGTGATGTGTATAGTCATTAAATCAATTGCAGGGGTGGTTTGTAAAGGCAGTGTTTTGTTAACAACAGGGTTGCCTAAGAACTGAAGTGTATTCATCTTCCTATGATTTGGTGTAAGGTTCAGAGGTTGCTTCTTTGAAGATGAAATTTCAAAGAAAGTTCAAATTTAATTTTCAAAGGAATTTGTTTTGCCTATGCATTTATTTCAACTCAAGTATTACAAACTGGTGAAGGTAAATACTTTGATTTTGTTGCTGCTGTTGCTGGTGAAAACAAAAATTTATTTTAGTTGTCTTCCTGCGTACAGGGGAGGGTTAGATGATGTCTATTTTCATTTTGGCAAAGATTAGTGAGAAGCAAAATTGGTTTATTTTCTTGTGGTTCTGTTGAGTATTTTACACAGACTGCAAATAATGAGACATGAAACAACATTGTTTCTGACTGCTACTGAGGAGTTATAACAGGAAGAGAATGAGAGATGTAGTTTTAGAAAAATGAGCCTTTAAAAATCTGTACATGCAGATTATACAGAATGAAAGTAAATACGAACTGCAAAAGCAGTGTCTGTGAAAGTATAAGAAACTATTCACCTAGAAATCAATAACTAAAAGTCTTCTCTGTTTCTCTCCAGAGTACGAGAATGTCAGGTGCTATTTTTAGCTGGGAAAACAAAGGGCTGCTTTTATCCTCCTCCTTACCTTGATGACTATGGAGAGACAGACCAGGGACTCAGGTAAATACTCTAAAACTACATCTATAATTAGGAAAAATAACCTTTTATGTTATCTTTTTATTTTAATTATATAGGTAACATTCTATTTTGACTTTGCTGCTGCACCTAGTATCCTTAGGTGTTTTATTGTTAATATGTGGGTTTAGGTCAAAAATATTTCATGGGAGATCTTCCGCAGGTTAAAAACAATTGTCTTGAAAACTCTTAGAAGTTAAATCTTTCTAGCATTTGTGAAGTTGACTAGAAACTAAGGCTGAAAATATCATTTGTATCTAGTGCATTTGATTTTATAACCTGTGTTAATTTAATACTATGATATTATTTTAATGTGGTAGTTCTTTGTCTCAACTCCCATCTTTGCTTCCTATGAGAGGGTAATTTAGGGACTTGATACTGTTAATGCTTGCTATTTCTGAAACTGGCCAAAACCAGAGAATATGAAGTGGTTCAGCCTGGAAAGGTTGCTGGGAACATGCATTTGGAGTTCTGTGGGCTGGATTTGAGGTTCCCAGAGGCTGGAGGGATCTGTTGAGCTGTAAGGAAGGGGCACCAGACAAGGTAGTGCTGCAGGTTACTCATCCGAACACCTATTGATTTGCTCTGATAACAGGATAATGTTAAAGGGTTATCTAAATATTGTAGTATTTTATGGGTTGTCTAATACTTAGTATGTCACACCTGAGTGTTTGTGTTTAGTTGCAGTGTTTTATCATTCCTGATAAGTGTTATCTTCTTTTCAGACGTGGGAATCCCTTGCATCTGTGCAAAGAGCGATTTAAAAAGATTCAAAAACTCTGGCAGCAGCACAGTATTACAGAAGAAATTGGACATGCACAAGAAGCAAATCAAACTCTAGTTGGCATTGATTGGCAGCATTTATAATGATTATCTGCTGAAGACTGGAACTTTATTAAAGATTTTTGTAATTCAGTAAGCTTTTCAAAGGAGGGATGAGGAAAAAAGTCTAAGGAAAAAAACCCCAACAGACTCAGTCCTGTTATTTAATCTTTGTTTTACAATGTATTTCATAACGATACCAGTTAACATTAATCAAGTAAACTTTCTATGTAAGCAAGTTTTATTAGTCCTATAATTTGCACTGTGCTTCCTTCACAGAAATGTCTTGGGTTATAAACCTGGGCAAATGAACTTATGTTTCTGATAAAAAAAAAGAACGACTCTTTTTGGAAGTCTGACTATGATTTTTCATATGAACTGAAGAGAAAAAGACTGCTGAAACAGACACTAGATAGAGCACAATTCTGGATTGTGTTTTGCCCCTTGCTAGTAATCTGAGCCGGTTTATTTATTTCTCTGCATTTTAATACTTATGCTGTGTGTACATGCAATGGAATGAAGTAAGGAAGCAAATAATGTAGCAAATGGATGTTTCTGTCTGCATCAGTGGATAATTCACCCTTTCACTTGGTGTATCTAAAAAGGATTTTGTCATTTGTACTCTTGCAGCTTTCTTGCTTCCAGTTGTTTTTTAACTAAAAAAAAATAACACTAGCTTTACAAGTAAAATAATTTAATTTAAAGCTTTTTCCAGAGCATTGCGCTCCTTAGAATTATGTAGTTTTTAATTTGAATTTAGCTGAGAAACCCTTTCACTTTCAATTACATGATTGGTTATTGGTATTCAAGGATTGACGTTGTGCTTTAGAAGTTAAGATAACAATAATATGTAAAAGTCACAAAAGCTAATATTATGTTAATTTTCAGAAGCACAGAAGATATTTTCTTCATTTTTTTTAACAGTCAACTTTTAAGGTGCAAATCCCATCTTCTTTCTGTTGCGGATAAACTGAGTGGTTTCCTCTGGCTTTGAAGGGCCACAATCACACTGCCCACATTTTTGATTTTTGATTTTTTTTTTTCCTGTTGTCCCATCAAGTATATTTTCTTTTTGGCTTGATTTAAAGCTCTGTAAAGATGTTTGCATATAGTATATTTTATAAATATATTCTATAACTGCGCAGATTTGCACTTGATATGAGGGTGCCTGAAGGCAGTGAATTTTCTAGTTGTATGTAATTAGACCTCCAAGGTGTCTCTAAAAATCACATTATGCTTACTGATTTAAAATAAAATCCATTACCTTTCCCTCTCCTATCTTCTGACAAATTACTAAAACCTTAATTTACATAGTTCTGTTTCTTTAATAGTCTGTGGTTCTTTTAGTTAAGTCTTAATTTCTGACTATGTCTCAGCCCGGATAAACAGTTCCCTTCACTGTCCACCAGGTCTTCAGTTTCATTTGGTCTGACTGAATTGTTCCTATTTTTACAGATTTAATGCTTCAGATAAATTTTGTATATTCATGGTGTACAGGACAATTTTTCAAACATTCAGTAATAGTATTGAGTGAAGATGTGAAGTATCAAATAAAGAAACTTGGCCAATGTGGATTTTCTTCTCTTAACATCAGTACTATTACCTGTCATAAGTTGGATCATTTATATGTTGCTGTCACTTTTTACAGAGAGACGTGGAGAAGTTGCAAGGGAGAATGACTTTCAATGCTTTATCTTTACCAGCCCATACTTAAGGTGGTCGACAGACCAACAATTTTTTGTGCATGGTACTTAGAAATCCCACTTTTTTGGTGATGTTACTATTCCTTTGCTCTTTAAGCTATGTGCCACAGTTTCAAATAATGTGTAACTACATTGAAAAACTCTTTTCCTGTAATCATAATATTAAAAAGATAATCGATGATTCTGACAGATTTCTCTGTGCAAACTAAAATACTGACAGCAAGAAGGATGTTTTGTTTTTCCTTTGGGATCAGAGTCAGATACTGCAACCACAAATAGTTGTAAAGTACACAATTTATCAGGTTTTTTTGCAATTTGGTCGTTCTTTACTCAAGACTTCTGTTTTCTGATTTGTTTTGCATGTGTTTATATTAATGTAGAAATATTTATATATAACATTGTTTCAGCATCAGGGAAATAGTATCTGTAATAAATTGGCTATAACTTTAATATTTATGGATTATGTGTACAATCTAGAATATATTATGTGTGTGTGTGGGGAGGAATAAAAAGCCAACAAAACCCACAAAAAGCCCCAAATACAAAACTGTCATAACAAAATACAAAACAAAGCTAAAAGCATCAAGTATGAACTTTTCAATAAGTACTTTTTAAATGTTTTTAGAATTTTGCTGAGCTTGTTCCTTCAAGTGTGCTCTCTGTTAATCACAAGCTGACAGAAATACCTGGATGTGCAACATCTGCAATTCCCTGGCTATAAGTGTAAGATGATTATATTATTAGTGTCACTTGCTTCAGTCAGCTAAACCTTTCTTGACCTCTACCAAAATGTCTAATCGTCTTTTTAAAGGATTGTAAGTTATATTTTATAAAGGTAAAAGGGTTGAGTTTCACATCACTAATGTTATTTACTCTGTTCATACTAGAAGATAACACTTTTTACTCCCCCCCAGTCTGCTGCAGGAGGCTCATTTTTACTCTGCTGGAAATCTTTAACCAAGACAACAAACTCCTGATGCCTTCTGACTTGTGCCAAGAGCCAGTGCTCCCACAGCTCTCTAACCACTTCATGTGATGTTACAGGGAATTTGGCTGAGATGAAGTGCTCATGGATTCTCAAGACTCTTTCCATTTTCAGCTCTCCTGTGGTTCTCTACAGCTTCTTTCCATTCCCTCAAACTAGTCTTCAATGCTTGATCACTATGCGAGTAAATTTCATGCCTTCACACTTTATTAGCAGTGGGAAAAACCTGTACTTGAAGGGTTGAATGTGTTCCTGCACTATACAGTTCAATCCTTTTCCTAGGATAGTGGACATGGAGTGTGCAGCTGCACAGACCCTTGTCTATCCCTTCTCATTCAACATGAACCCCTGACAGCTCTCATGCTCGAGCCCTGGCATCTCATTTTAAGAGCTTTTTGTTGGTTTGGGAGGTTTTTTTATATTAAATGACAGTGTTCTGTTTAGAAGCTCTGTCTTGAAAATTTTCTGTGTGCCTGAATGTGTAGAGAAGAAACTGGATGCTCAACCCTCCTTCAGCATTAAATCCCAGCTGTTTTCCTTTCTGGAAGATTAAATTGTACAAGGGGAGTTGCATCTCAAATCTCTTGACAGTAGTGTCATGTCATGATCAGAGTTTTCAATGAGTCTGCCTTCTGTCCTGGTCTCTCCTCTGCTCCTTTACCTCCAGCAGGAAGTGGTGACTCTCTGTTTGCATTTTTCTGTTGAGATTGTTGATTATAGAAGTCAAGTATGACAGTATTAAACAGTTCGGGCTTGAATATCAGCCCCTGGGGAATTCTGCTTGTAACTGGTCTGCTTCTAACTGTTCACTGCCACCCTCTGAGTCTGGAAATCCAGCCAAGATTCTGTCCACCTTGCAGTCTGCCTAGTTTACATCTCCCCAGATTGGTTATGAAGATGTCAGAAATCATATTGAAATTTCTTCTAAAGTAAGGCATTTGCTGTACAGAGCAAGTGTTTTACAGCAGCAAAATATATAAAAATAGACACCTCTGGTAATAGCAAGAGATACTGGGCTCATCTTTATGGGGTTCTATGGGTCTTGGGATCTGAGTATTTTTTTATTAGAATCAGCTTAGCTTTTGTTGAGCCAGTCTTGCATCACAGTGGGAATGGAATGGTACTTTTCATATCTTAACTGGCATTAAAGGAACTTTCATAGGGAGGCATCTCCTTTTCTACCATTAGCTGCTGAGTTCCTCTTTTCCCAGAGTTCTTGATGCTGTGTGGAGAACTTCATGTTCTCATGCTTGCCTTCTGCAGGACTGCTTCCAGGTGCTGAAGGAGTGGTGCAAGGCAGGGAGCCTGCCAGCCACCTCCCTGCATGCACAGCCAACACATTGCAGTTTGACTCTGCTGTCTCTGGGTAGCTGGTTCAAGCTGTATGGAATGGCTTCTACATCTCCTCAGGGACAGGCACACAGAAAGGTTACTTAGCAGCAATGGGAAGTCTTACAGGCAAGTTGTCTTTAGGGAAATGTCTCTCTTACCATGAATTCTTGTTTTGTTTTGTTGTTTTTGTCTTGGGATTTGAATGTTGAGGAATTAGAGTTGATGTTTCTTTTTGGGCTTTGTTCATGCAAATGTGGGAATCTCTTTGTGAATAAGTATTGCTGAAACAAAAGCTGTCCATCTGCTGGTGACTGATGGAAGCCACATGGATGCACGGATAGCACAACTTTCATCTCCAGTTGCTGATAACTTCAAGTTATGGGTGAGCTTTACCCTGTGGGAGTATCATTTGTTGGTTTGGAGAACTGGCAATGACTGATGGAAGGGTGTCACTGTAAACCTGGGTTAACTATGTAGAGTTGCCTGCTTGGCTGCTGGGACTGCAGGGAGAGCACACACCAGGCAGCTCTGGAGCTTGGAGCCATGGCCAAGAGGAACTGGAATCCCTCTGCCTCTCCTTGCTGCTAGTCAATAGTGCCCATGGCTGGGGACTCTGCTCTTCTGGAAGTTTGAACTGTGGGTCAGGGAAGAATTTGGGAATCCCAGCCTTGGCTGAGGCTCTCTTATCTGTCAGTGCTTTCTCTCAGACCAGGTTCTGGAAATTCATCCACTGGAAAACTCTCAGAGGCCTGACTAAAAGTCCCACAGAGCTGTGCTGTTCATATAGTTAATCAGCTCCTTCCAGTAAGTAGAAGAAGGGATTTAATTTCCATTTTATTCCAAGGCTAAAGGTCAGGAGAAATAGTGATTCCTGGTTCTGTTCTGGGAGAATCAACTCTCTAATAGCTAAGTGACTTTTAGGCAACAGCATTGAGCTAGTTTTGTTGATAATACTATACTTACAGTAGTCAATGTGTATTAGTTAAATGTGTTACAGGCTGATAGAGGAATATAAGCTGCAGTGAAATTGTTCAGGATTTTACAAAGCACAGCCCTATGATTATCACACATTGGGCAAGCCTTGTGTGATAATCTGATCTGTTGGGAGTGTTTTGATGCTGCTCAGTGCCCCTTATCATCAGCTGGCCCTGACAAGTAGCTGAGTATTTATGATGTATTTATTTATGAAAGCTCACTACTAAAACATCCTCTCACTTCAGCTTGAGACACTCCAGAGGGGCACAGTGATTTCATCCTATTGAAGTTCACTGTAGCCACCCACATTCCTCCAGCGTGTGTCTATGTCCAAGTGGTCTGGCCAGGACTAGGTGCTACAGAGGACAAGAGCAATGACTTTTGGAAATGTCTTTTAAAGTCTTTGGGATTCAGTAGGTCCTGTGGGGCTGTGTTTTGCCTCAGTATCCTGCTTCACCCATCCTAAATCTCAAGTAAGGCTGCCTGTTGTCTTTTCCTGTTTTGGATGTCTTGGTGGTACCTAATCAGGTGAAGAGGAACGACACATACCATACACACTCCCTCTTGTTACCAAAGCACAGGTCTGCTGCTGCGAAGGGAACTGTACCACGGCCATTTGGAGCTCAGGCTTCCTGGGCTGGGTGGAAACAACACATTTCTCAGCATCTTCCCACTTTATTGCTGTCAGTCACATCCCTTGTTATCCGTACATGCTGCTCTTTAAAGGCTTGCTCAGTTATTTCTTCTGCTGTTTCATACATGTACGTTTCTATTCATACTTCATTCGTGGCCGTTTTAACATTTCTTCTACAAATCTTTGTTCCACAGATAAAAACTGTTTTGTGTATTTTTATCTTGAATCTTTTGCATATTCATCCTCTTTTTTTTTTTCCTGCTCTTCTGCCACCTTTCTCCCTCTCCTGGCATGCAAACATTAGATGCCCAAATCTTACATTTTTGATGGAGAGATTTGTCAAACACTCCTCTCTTGGAGGAAAAAAGAAGAGGGAGAGTATGAGTAGTTTCGCAGTGCGCCAGGTGTAGGAGCTACAAAATGGCAAGTACTGATCTTCGTCTCCATGACAGCAATGATTAAATGTTACTTTTTCATCAGTTTGTGAATATATATTTTCACAGTCTCTTTTCAGACAGCGTGAGCTCGGAGGTGGTAAGTTTTCCAGCTTGTCCTTTGCGTGGGATCCTGGAAGGAAAGCCAGACTGGGTAGAGAGCCCAGGGCAGGGTGGGACAGCTGAGCTCAGGTTAGGGATGGTGTTTGTGCAGACCACCGCGGAATATTTTAGTGACTTATAAAAACCAAAGTGTTGATTTGGAATCAACCATGTATTTGAGGAACAACATGTGAAACATATTTCTGTACTTGCAGTACTCTTAAGTGTGGAGGATGGTACAATGTGTTAATGAATAGGAGAGAAGATTATATAAAAATAATGAGGGCGAGGGGTTCAGCAATGTGTTCACTGATGTAATTCACTGGTGTCCTCTAACTAGAGATGCCTGCATTAGAAAGGTGCTGTTTGCTTCCCGGAAAGACAGCTCCAAGAAGCCTGTGTTTTCTTGCAGTGATTGTATCAGAGTCTTGGAATGAACGTGCAATTCAACACAAAATGCACTAGAAGAACAAAAAAAATTGCAGTAATTGCTAAGCACCTACTTATTGCTGTTGAACTAGTCAGGCATCTCATCTGTGTATAATAATTCCTTCCAGTTCAGGTTTTGGTAATTCATGAAGTGCTCTAACAGCTGAAAGCTTGGAGTATGGCATGAACTCTGAAACAAAGAACTTTGTGGGTTTTGTTCCTGTGTACTACTTTGTAATGCAGGCTTTAAGCTCCACTCTGTCAGTTTGAACAGGATAGAGCTGAAAAGAAGAATTCTTGAGGTTTTTTTCCGTAATGGAGTGGTAAATGCTCTACACTAGCAACATGTGTGTCACTTGGAGCATGCAGAAGCACAGAGTGTTCAGCTGGGAGGCTGGGGGTAACTGCTTCTAATGCCAACATGTGTGAGACAAACCTTTCTGTGTGGACAGCATTTCAAATCGTTGGGCAGATGTGGAGGAGCAGCTATCCAGGCATTGAAAGGTGTCACATCCATTTAGGATGGCAAGCCCAAGGGCACATGTGGTTGCTTCACTGCCCTGGAGCACAGCGGGTGCTGAGGGTGGACTGCCCTGCTGCAGGCATGGCTGCTGAGGTGCACGTGGTTTCCAGGGCTGCAGCAGCAGTGGTTGTGGTGAGAGGAGGATGGGGTTGAATCCTGCTCTCCGAGATATGTAAGCCTGCAGCAGTGACAGAGACCTGGACCTGGCTGTGAACTATTTGTGTGTGGCACTTGGAATGTCTACCTGTGTAAGTAGAGCTCCTGGTTGGTGCCACCTTGCAAAGAGGGAGGGGACAGAAAGTTGTTTTCTCCCACTGGAGTCAGGGATATGGTGTGGTACTAATTATTTGAAATCTAGGCATACCACTGCAAGTTTTCCCCTGAATAAAATGCTTTCTGAAATGCATTTGATCCATTTTTAATATTACCTGATCTCAAAAATAATTTAGAATACTGTAAAATAATTTTAAAAATAACTTAGAGAAGTAGAGAATAAATTTGAATTTAAAATCCTAATTACATTTAACATTCTGGGGTGAAAAAAAGAATGCTGTCCGAATTTACTTAAAATATGCCAACAGCAACATTACAGAATCAATTTCACTTATGCTCTTGGTTAATCTATGTAATTAATGAAAGATTAATTCATACAAAGTTGTGAATTCACCTTGACTTTGTTGGTATGTCCGCCCTGAGGTTTTTGTCATTTTTAACCTGAGCCTTTTATTTGTGCTGGAGAAAACATGGGTGTAAATGGGAAAACTCACACCCATCAGGAAAAGTGTTTGTCTAAGGCAAAGCTGTGCTCCCCTCTGGACAGGTTATTTGGGCAGCTGGGAAGGCAGGAGGTGATTTGTAAGAGGAAAACTTTGTGTTTGGGGACTCTGTGTACCCTGGATCTGATGAACACAGCCAGAGTTTCCTTCCAGCTTGGGCATCCTGACATTGCTGCCTGGCTGGAGCGAGGGCTCTGTGTGTCTCCAGCTGGGAAGGAGAGCATCTCTTTGGTGCTGCTGATAAATTCTGTACCATCACAGACATCAACGTGGCTTCTGTGGGTGTTTTTTTCAAGAACTAAACATTTTCACCCTATTACCAAGGGAGTCAGTGTGGGGAGTTGTGTGCCTGAGATTTAGTGCTTTGCTCTCCTCCTTTCATCACCCTCCAGCTGTGCCTTTCCAAGTTCCACATGCCCAAGTCTCCACTTCTGCTTTGCAATGCTTGACCCTGTTTTGCCCGGGGATGTGGTGCTTGGTTGCCTGGTGCAGGGGGTGTGCATCAGTCTGGTGTCAGGCTGCAGACTTGCCCTTTGGTCCTTGTTGAGCTGTTTGACTGGTTCCTGATTCCTGCACCTCCCTTTGCTCTGGTGAGCTTTGAGAGCAATCCGTGGTAATGTACTTCCTCGTGGTTTATGGACTATCCTCTTAGAAACAATCAGGCAAGAGTAGTTGTTTGCATGTGCTTTGTGGGGAGCTGATGGGATGGGAGGTGAGAGTCCTACTCAGCCCTCCCTCTTTGGAGCCCTCCCGTATGTTCCCAGAGAGGAACTGCGAAAAGGGGCGTCCCCCAGGGCAGGGTGCTGTCTACAATGCTGAGCTCCAGGCCAGGGTTTCCTCCAGCTTTCCCACCTCACAGCTATGCTTTGGACCCAGATTCACAAATAACTATGAAATGACATGGGAACAGCAAATGCAGGTGCTTCGAGAGAGGTGTTTTACTACTTCAGTGTCTCAGTCAGTCACTGAATATGATAGGTCTGATATAAATCAGAAAATATTCCACGTAGGCATGACTTCAGATTTGAGATAGCTGCATTGCTGTTGCCAGAAATAAATTTGCCTAAGCCTGTGTCTTCCCCACAGGGGGCTGTTATCACATGGTTCCATTCTATTTTTCTGGCCTTATCTCTTAATTAACTAATCTCTAATAATGCTCTTTCTTTTTTTTTTTTTTTTTTTTTTAATAAGCATTTGTGATCCGTCCCAGTTTTCCATTGATTATGCTAAGAACAGCGTTGGCTTCTTTCATGAAACAATCAAGTTGGGTGTAAATCAGTAACTGTTTTTCTGGGCTTCCTTTTTCTTTATATCAGCCTTGAAAATCTTCCCAGCCCATCAGCCAGGAGGTCCATGATGCATGTGAACCCAATATAGCATTCCCATGCTCTTTGCTAAGCTGCACACTTGTATTTGTGTGGTATTACCAAATGCCCAAGCTCATGTAATGCATGGAGGCTAATCTTATCAATTGTATTAAGGCTACTTAGGAACTAATAGCTTTAAGGAAGCTGTTTATATTTCCTCCTTTAAAGCACTTTAGTCAATGTTCTGTGTCCCTTCAAATAAATGTCATCTGTAAATGATGCACTTTTTGTCATTCTTTTAGAAGTGATATTGCTTAAGAGTTGACATTTCAAGGCCTTGGGCTGACTCTGAGATCTGGGTACTTGGATTTAAGCCACTAATCCATATGGAGGTACCTAAAAAGAAGTGGCCTGGTTTGCATGAATTAAGTTCACATCCTTCTGAAGTTTATTAGTTTGAAAATCAGGACACGGCTCTGGAAGTTGTCGGATTGCTGCAGGGAGATTTGACTCTGTGAGCTTTGGGCTTAAATTTAAAATAAGAACAATGTGTTCTTTTGAATGTCCATTGCAAGTTAGATTTAAACAGGGGGGGAAAAAAAGAGGTTATAAACCCAGCTGATTGTCAAAGAAACTGAGGATGCCAGTGGTTTCACTGGTTCAGCATGACCAGAACATCATGTTCATGGCTGTGAAGATGTTTTAATTCCTATGTACTACAAGAGAATGCTATAAAATAGCACAGCAAATTCTGTTTCTAGTAAGAGGCAGGTGATTTAGGGGTCTGCTTGCACATCCTGAGCTTAGCTGGGCACATGGAAAGAGGGAGTTTTGCTCTCTCTTAGAGCATTATCTAGAGGTGGGGAAAACTTTCCCACATATAGGAACACATAAAACAGATCCAAAAAATTAATTTAGAAGGAAAAAGTCAGCAGTAATGCAAATTAAAGAAATCTGTATTAAATTGTATATATTTAAACATTTTCTTTAAAGAGATCTTTACTTGCAATAACATTTTAATACCTAAATTTACATTTGCAGTCAGCAGAAATATCTTTATCTAGAACAACATTTGCAGTATCACAAGTATGTGTAAGATTGGAGGGGTGATATATTACATGTAATATTGTACAAAGCAGTCGTATTACAATCCTGTGGTAATCATAAGATGTCACAAAGATCTTCATCAACCAGGAGGCTTTATTTTAGACAGTATTAGCCCATATACCCTTTGTGCCCTGGTTCCAATACTGTTCTTCATAAACCTGTCTCAGATGGTCTCCTTACCTGCCTGATACCATTGCTCTGGGAACTGGCTTCTCCCGTGTAGCGTTGAAAGAACAGTTTGAAAATTTGTTATGTTGCTTTAGCAATAATCTGATAAAAAAATAGAGACCACAAATAATTGGAGAACCCTGTCTAAATTAGTGGCTAAGCCAGATTTCTAGGGCAGCAATAACTCTAGATCTCTTTGAAAAGTCAATCTAGTCAAATAACTGGTATAGATCACAGCTCGCTGAAGCCTCCCAAGGAAAGACTGTAATTAATCCTTGTAACGCAGCTCCTATCCACATGTGACTCCTCTGAAAAGCTTGTCTCTCACGCATGTGGCCCCATTGTGTGCCATCCACAATCCTGTTCCTCTCTAATGGACCAGCTGAGAGGGGCAGCTGGCCCCAGTGACGTCCTACTGAGCAGGAAGGAGCTGCTCTGGCTCATACTGTTCTGTCCCTCAGCAGAGCAAGAGACGATAGGCTGTGGTGAGTAGCAAGTTGGCCTTTTGTCAGTGCCCTTGTCCTTGTCTTATGCACAGAAGAGGAGAGTGACTTTTTAATTCATTATTGTAACTAAATTCATGATTGTAACTAAAGTCGAAACCCTTGACCAGCTTTGAGAAAGTGAAAGGACACCACAGACCCCTGTCAAAATCAAACCTTGCATGCAGGTGGCCTGAAACAGCCTGGGCACTGAGATGGAAATTACGGCTTGATGTATGGACACATCCCTACTTGTCCTGCCTTGAACTGATCTGTCCATCCTAGAAGGAATTTGGACAGAAGCCGGTGGAGCTGAGTGCTGCTGGGGCAAGTGCACCAATGATTAAGAACGAAAACCAGTGGGCTGTGCAATGGTGATGCAGCTGCAAACACTGTCCCCTTTGAGGGCCAGCCACCAGCCACGGAGAAGGGACCCACTGAGGAACCTCTCCCAGCTACACCCCTGAGAAGTAGAGGGTTTGCACAACCAGGGTAAAAATAAGCATGGTGCCTGGCTTGCAGGGAGGGACTGAGGTGTCTGTAATTGTTGGTGCAGGGGGCTGGGGCTTGTTCTCTCAGGTTTCTTTCCCTTTAGCTGAAATTATCTGGCAGCTGAAAATAAACTCAAGATGATGCTCTGTTCCCTTATAAGATGCTGCACACCACAGCAAACTCTTTTCATATTTTATTCCAACTCGAGAACAGGATCCTCCAGCTATGACATTATGTTTGGAGAGACGCAGCATATGCAAAATGTGCCTTCCCTTTGATTTAAAAGACATAATGAGGAGCACCCCCTCAAAGAAGAAGTAAAATTTGCACATTGATTTTTGGGGATTGATTTAAACTTAGTTTTCCCTGGACTGAAATGGTGAGGCTTGATGAACTTGTGGATGAATGGCATCCACTTTCTAGGCCCCTGAAAATCATTTGAAGTGTGAGTCCTAAGTGGCCTGTCTGGATTTGGGTTTATTTTTTTCTTGCCTTAAAAATAGTTGGGCTTGAATGTTCTGGAGCAAGTTATGAGATGACATACTCTGTAAAATGTCCAGAGTAACCATAACTGGCACATGCTCATAGCCTGGATTCCACCCACTAAAAGATGAATCTTCTAAGCTTCTGCAAAGAATTTTAATACAAGGTGAAGCGTAAGTCTACAACACATACATTCAAGGTATACAGCCTGCAAAAAAACCCTGAGAAACAAATCCCGTGAATCTTACCTGAATGTTGTTTTTATAATGCTTGGCTGCTTCATTAAATTACAATTTTTGTTTAGTACATAAATTCTCAGCATAAGTTTGCATTTTGTCCTATGTACATCTTAAGAATACAGCAGAAAATACCATTGCTTAGCACATTAACAAAAATCACATATGAGAGGTTTTGTCAAAATACCTGTATACTAAGTTATATACAATTCTGGAAATCCCTCTTTCTTTGAATTCTATCATGTTAGCCTCCAGAAACCCAATTTGTTTGTCCTTAAAAGCTGAAGTACAGAAAGTATGCTGATGAAACAACTTGAGCAAAAAAAATACTAAATTTTCAAATTCCACTTTTAATTTCAAAATAAGATGGAATGGATTTCCATGTGATGCCAGCAATCTTTTTTTTTTATTTTTTTTTTTTTTCCTCAAACTAACTGTCTCTGATAAGGGAACATGTGAATATTGCAAGTCCTAGTTGGGGTCATATCCCCAAAAGGATATAGATATGGTGTACTCACATTGTGGATACATGTTTTATCCCAAGGTGCACTATGTTGTATGCTCCCGTGTACAAAAGTGAGCGTGCGTAGAAATGTGTATTCTGGTGGTTGATACATAGCTTTTAAAATGTAGATACATTCACAATTCTCAGTTTGTGTTATTTTTCTCTGAGAAAAAGTCCACCTCAATGAGCAGCTCAACTGACCGTTGTGATGGCTGGCGTCTTCCCACCTTCCTCTCCTTCGGCCCCTTCGGCTCCTGCTTCCACCTGGTTGAACTTACCCAGCTTTTTCAAATTCTCCAGCGCGGATTTGAAAGTGTCCTTCAGGCTGTTCTCCAGGACCCACCCTTCGCTTTCACATTCGGGGTCTTCGGGATTGGTGATGCTTTCCAGGGAGGTGTGCAGGAGGCGCAAGCCAACCATCACCGACATCTGTGCCAGGCAAGGGGGAAGGCAGAGAGCGTCAGCCGGGCCCGGCACACCCATCCCACCCTCACTGTCCCCTGCCGTGGGCAGCCTGGGCTGCTGCTGTGGGCAGCAGCTCTGAGGGGCCGTGTGCCCCTTGGGCACACCTCTCCATGTGCCCCGGCAGTGCTGGCACCTTCCCGGGAGGTTTTAATGCATCCCCGGCTGCCGTGCACTGGATGTCCTCAAGGCAGTTTGGATGTGCAACACCGTCCTTAATTTTAACCACCCACTTAATTTTAACCAAATATTTTGACTTTGCATTGACCTTAATATGTTTGGTGAATATATTAAGCTGATCAAGGAGATATTAATGAATCAGCGTCTCTGCAGAACAGAGCAGAGTTAGGATTTGAGCCATTAGTGTGTATGCCTCAGATTCTGATTTTCTTTTAATATAGGTATGTGCAAATAAGGAAATCAAGGCAGCAGGTGATCTCTCCCTTGTTCCACCTAAAACAAATTTGTATTTCTAATTAAATATTACCTAGTCCCAGCAGCCCTGACTGAGACTTTTTCTACTGTACTGTGTAATACTGCTGACACTGGTAACACTCTGCACCTGCCTCCAGAGAGAATGTGTGTTTGTAGCCAGTCTCCTGCCTTCTAACATAATTCAGAACAATCTGACCTCACTCTTGTGGTGCTTATGAAGAAAGTGAACGATGAGCAAAGTAGAGAAGGACAGAAGAGCAGTTCCCAGAAGAGCCAGCCTGGTGATGTGGTAGGGCTGGTGGCTGGGATGGGGCAGCAGTAGGATTGGTTTGGTCCTTCAGGTGCTGGGTAAGGCTCAGATGGAGAACACCTACTGCTGTCAGGACCTCACAGGATTTGTTCTCTAAGGCAAGTACGATGCCTCCGTCACCCCATGCAATTTCCCAAGGAACTGATCACCTTTGGTTCTCCTCAACCCTGACGGCTAAAGAGGCTGGCAGATTTGAGTTTGGGATTCAGCCACATGGCAAGGCCAATGGCAGAATTCACATCCAATTCACATTTTGGACTAGAGGGACAGCCCAAGAATCTATCAGCCATCCATCAGCCTGTCTACTGTGGTCATCCAACTTGTGTATGATCAGTGTCTCCAAATTCTTGGAAGACTAAAGCTACACTTGGCTACTCCCAAAATTCACAGATGTTTGTATTTCTGTGCCTTCACTCAAGATCAGAAAGGGGAAAATATTGGTCAAACAAACAAATTTCATCAAATACTTCTGTATCCAAAGGCAAATGTTCATACTGCTGAACACAGGAATGTATGACTAGCCACACTTTGGTCACTAAGGAAGTTTCTAGTGGCTCTGAGTCTAGAAATAGTCTCATCCAGCCAATAATATGATGACTTAAATCAGTTAACGCACTATTCTATAAAAGTCACGACAAGTGACAAATCCCATCACATTAGTCTTGGGATTTAAAGCCTTTGACATCTTCCTTCCACTCTGAGTCCCAGTTTTGCTGCTCTCACTCATGGGGCTGATATCTTTGAAATCAATGGCTGTTGCAAGTGCAGATTAACAGGGCTGGGTGCAGGAAATGCCCTCCACATTGCTCTCTACTTGTGCTGCCCTGCTGCATGTCAGCAGGAGCTTCGTTTTGTGACTGACTTGCCAAGTACAACTATTTGACAGCCAAAGAGGTGGACTGGCTTCCTGGATGGCTCTAAGTCACTAAATGTTATTACGCTTTTAAAAAGGAAGGTGCTTGTGCAGCACTGAGCATCCTACCTGTCCTTGGATGAGATTTTGTGACATTTTCTCTCAGTTTAAGATTTTGTTTTCTTAAAAACCCTTTTAAGCAAGACTTCAAGTCCCTAAAACTGAGATTCCTTAAAAGCAATGCAAAATGTCTGTCTCCCTGTCACTTCCACTGAACTGAGCCTGCCTGCTCTGCCAGATGAGTGTCCAGGAAGATTGGGACAAGTATCTGGTAAATTAATCTATCTCCCATATGATCACAGAGAGTCTAGGGCCACCAGTTTAGCTGAAGTCTTGCACCAGGGAAGGCATAATCCCATGCACCTGTATGTGCTGGGGGTGACTGGCTGACAGCAGCTTGGCAGCAAAGGGCCTTGGGGCTCTGGATGACGTCAAGCTTGTTGTCCCTGAGCCAACAATGTGCCTTTGTGGCAAAGAGGGAAAATGGTATCCTTGGCTGCATTAGATGAATAGTGGCCAGCAGGTTGAGGAATGTGATCCTTCTTCCCCTCTGCTCAGCCCTGGTGAAGCCACAGCTAAACCTCCAACCTTAAACCAGCCTGTGAGTTGTAGATTTGAGCTTAACCACAGGCCAGCACAGAATGCTGGGGTGTCAGAGTCCTGGAGTGAGGCCATTCTTGCTGAGGGATGATTTCCCTGTCATGGAAACTCTTGTCATTTTACAGCAACTTTAAAGTGCCAGGAAGAACACAGCCATGGTGTTTCTCCAGGGCTAGGGCTGTTCAGGCAGGTCTGGTGGATTCCCTGCAGGCTCAGCCTCTCCAGCTGGGACAACAGAGCAAACTGGGTCCATCTGGAGGGTCCCTGCTGCCTGTGGGCTGGTTTTGGAGATCACCAGGAGTTCACTCCTACTGTTAATGCATCAGAGAGTTTACTCTCCACCACAGGACATGCAACATGCCTCCTGTGAATGTCTCAGTGCTCTCCTGGCACTCAGCCTGCGCCCAGTCTGTGGCACCTGTGAGGTGAATCCCAGGGTCTCAGCTGTTGAGGCAGCTATGACCTATTGAGATCCACATGTTTGCACAAGTGGAGGGCCTGGAGCATCTCAGGAACCAGCCTCAACCCTCTATTCCTTTTGAAATGTTTTATTCAGGGTACCCTCAAACCCCTCCTTTCCTCCTTGCTGGCTGAGGCAGGTCAAGAAGACATCCAGGCTTGCTCTTCTTGACCTTCTGTAGCAAAGCCCATCTGTTTGCCAGGGTTTAGCCTGAGGCGGCTTAGCCAGGGCAGGGTGTGATCTTTTTTTGTCATCCTCATGACTGGTTGTCACACACGGGAAGCCTACAGCTTTTGTTAGGAAAAGCAGCCTCTAGATATCAGCATTATTTTCAAATAGAAGTTTTGATGTTTCAAAATAGGTTCATTCTTCCTTGTGCCTAATGTAGAAACAGAAATGGCCTTCCCTGAGGTCCGTGAGCCTTTTTGGCACGTTACCTTTTTCTACAGCTCAGAATAACAGCTGTGATTAGTATTTCCCTCCATGTTCTCTCCCCCTTTCCACACCTCAATTCCAGCAACCCAGCTGGAAGAGTCATCCACAGCCCCCAGAAGGGCTTTGCTGGAGAAGTACCTGGTTTGAGTCCATGGTGGCTGTGTGTGTACAACAACCCAGGATTTTGCTTTTGCACTTTTCTGTGACTTCCCCAGGAAGTCAGTCAAACTGGAAATGAGAAGCACAGAGCCAGCACAACCACTGCCCTTGGGCTCACCCTGCTCAGACCCACACTTACCTTGGCCAAGAGTTGGAACCTCTGCTGCTCTCCACCATAAAATTGTTTCCTATCCTGACTGGAATTTAAAGGAAGTGGTTGTATTTCAAGGGAGACTAAATTAATGTTTGTTTCCTGCTTTGCTTCCTCCCTTCAAAGTTGGCCTTAAAAGCAAAGGGAATTTCAGACCCAAATCTGTGCCCTTTATGGTAGAATATCAGGCAAGTAATAAATATTCAGGGGGGCAAGTTATTGTAACCCAGGTTTGTGTTGTTTCTTTCAAGTTTTGCCCTAAATGTCCTCTGATTACCAGAAAAAAAGTCTCACCTTCTATTTTGGAAAAGACGAAGATAAGAAGATCTTATTTCTCATTATGCCACAGGCTGAAAAGAATACCCAGTGTACTTTGAAGAGTTAGACATTAAATACTGCTTTTTTATCACTGCTATTAATGTTAACATATTGCGGTCATTAATCTCTTGCAAGTTAGCACAGGTATGTTACAGGTTCCTAGTCATGATTTTTTGCAGCTGGCATTGGTATTTTTGTGCATTTTTCCCCTGAGTTTTTGAATTTATTTGACTTTCAAATATACTTTAAATTCCCCTCTCTTCAAGAGCTCTGCACTGAATTTGGGCTAAAATAAAGACCTTCTCTTTCTTTTCTTACCAGAACAACAGTACAAAGAGGTAGCACATTCCTCTGCGGTTTGGAGCAGTTATTTTTAAAACAACGCAACATGGAGTAGTAACTTTATGGTTTTTTGTTTTTTTTTTCAGTTCACAGATTTAGGTAGGTGTTTATTTTCTAAAAAGCACCTCCATTCCTGGAAGGCTGTAGGCCAGTGTTTGTATCAAAATGTAAATTTTAAAATTTGCATGCATCTAAATTTTTCAAAAGGCAGCTGAATAATTTAAAATAGGCAATGCCATTTGCAGCAGCCATTCCAAGGGTAGGAGAAGATGTGCTGCACCCTCCCTTTTACCAGCAGGTCCTGCCTGCTCTCTGCACCCAGCGCCTCACGTTCCAGCCCTTGTGCCACTGCCAGCCCACGCTCCCTGAGCATTAGTGTTGATTAAACACCCCAGCTAGGAAACTGGCCATCTCCCAGAGGCAGGAGATTCATCGCATTGGATGAACAGCATTTTATCAGCCAAGCTGCACTTTGGGTTATGGTGCACACAGACAGCGTTGGCACCTGTTTGCATTTGCATCAGGGTTTTGGGAAGCAGAATAAAAATAAATTTAATCCACGTGCTCCACCTAAACCATTTTTTTCTGACCAGAAACCTTGGTGGAGCTGATGAAGAATCCCCATGCTGCCTTGGAGTCGTTCCACTGCATGTGGCTTAAAGCCTTATTTTGTTCAGCATGTAAACTCTTTAACTGCACTTTACGTCCTACTGATTACTGATTACTGTCATGTCTTTCTGATGTGCTGCTTTTTGTATTTCTCATTCCCCACAAATGGTGACATGTGCAAAGTTAACGCATCTGGACAGCAGAGCCCTCGCACTCTCTTCCCTGCACCTTGCCTTTGACACAAAATCACTCTCTTTTTCCCCTCTTGCTGTGGTATACTCGAAGCTCTGGTCCCTGCTAAGAGAAGTCTGTGATCCCACACCCCATCCCTCTTTCCAGCCTGGGACCTTTCAGCCCTTACTCAGCTATTAGGTATTTTCTCAACCGAACACTGGGAAAATTTATTTTCAATAGATTTGACCTTCACTCTGAAGGCTGTGCCAGAAAAGACCCCGCTCCCGCAGGGCTGGCTCTTCCCTGCGGGGTGTGGAGGGGAGCAGGTTACCTCGAAGAGCCAGACGAGGAGGATGACAGCACCCATGGAGCTCATCATGCCACTGTAGTAGTTCAGGAGCGCTTCCCGACAGCCACGGCGCCACAGGTTGAGCTCCTCGGTTTGGTAGTCGTAGCTGTAGTGGGCAGAGTTGTTGGTGACCTGGTACTGGATGCAGGGCCTGGGGGAGCTGGGGTTGCAGCAGCTGAAGGGCACACCATCCACCAGGTACCTCCCGTCCACGTTGCTTTTGATCCGGCTACGGGTAAGGGCAGAAGGGAGCATCAATGCACAGACACACAGACACAGACCGACACAGACACAGACACACACAGACACACACACAAAGATATCCCGGGGCAAATCTGTGTGAGGGAGGAAAGTGAAGGCGAGGAGGATTTTCCACCACACCTTTTCTCCGTGCCCCCTTGTGCATGAGGCGGTGTTTGCCCAGGGTGTCCTTTCTCTCTAAAACCCTTTCCTATGTTAAGGCTACACTGAGTCTGTAATTAACTCCTCCTGGTGGAAATGCACGTTCTAGGGTCACTTCTTCAAAGAAATTAATTTTTAACAAAAGCAAATGGCAGAGAGAATTCAGGAAGGGCGGTCAGAAAAGAGTGATCACAGCATAGTTAGGATGGAAGGGAGGTCAGCTCCAGCTAGGAAAATAACCCAGAACAGCCTTGGAAGCCACTATATCCAGCTAGAGTATATCCACTATATCCAGCAAATCTAATAGCTTCTTTTTGGTGATAATAGCTCCAGGGAGGGGTTGTGCATTTATCCTTGGCTTGGGAAGGTAGCCACTATTGAAAACATGAAATGTGCTACAGAAACAGGATGTTGCAAAATTTCCAAAGTCCTCGCAGGAGCTTCCCAACTATTGTTCATCGGACACTGTGCTTGTTCTCTGTAAATAGTCATTTAGCCTGGTGTCTTAGATGTTTAGATGCAAGATAACTTTGAAGGCAAATAGTTCCACTAACTCAGCAAGAAGACTGTAATAAAAGGACTGCAGTTTTAAACCAGACCATTTTACCTAGAAAATCACAGAATGGATAGTCCCCCCCAAAAAATAAAAATCTGAGTGACACTTGTAGCTTTCTATATGGATATTTTAAAATAGTGTCATAGAGAGAGAAGTGATTCCAACAACTTGGTAAAGGGAAATTCCACTTTGCAGTCATGACCTAAATGTATCTAAACAGCAAATGCAGATGAGGCTTTCTCTGTAAATGTAAAGTGTGCTCTGGACTGGGTCTGATCCCCATTCATGTCGAAATGCTCCACCAGTTTCAGAGAGAGTGGATATTGGATCAGGCCTTTGCTCAACAAATAATATAAAAATCCCATTGTGGGGGACAGACTCCCACCTTCCTTGGAACTAAGGAGAACTTTAGTCTTGCCTTCAAAGGGGCCAGACTATCACACCGGGAATGGGAGCAGAGATTGTGCACCACCACAAAGTACAAACCCTGAATTTACTAAAACCCATTTGTAGATTTTTAACGCCCTATTTCCTGCCTCAGTAGTACAAAGAAATTACCTTGAGTCTCAGTCCCAAACAAAGCATCAGTTATTAAGGACAGTATAACCCTGATTTCCCTCTGTGTATTGCCCTTCCACTGCTACTGGATTAAGTTACAGCTCTCAAATCTCCACATAATGCTGGCAAAGTTTTTTCAAGTAGTTATTTATACCCATGGGCATACCTTTGCAATGGAAACACCCCCTTATTCAATAGTGAATGTATTTGTTATAACACCCTGCTGTGCAATGGGTTAAATCTGTAAAAACATTCCTCATTCAGAACTGCAAAAACAACCAGACCACCCAACAAGTCAAAAGAACATGCAGGGAAACACACACAAGTGAAATACCATTTACACAGTCAGGCAGGGATCCCAAGAGATCCCAAGAGATACACAAAGCTTTTCTTCAAAATTATTGCAGACATTTTTAATACAGGCAGTATATTTAAAAGGCAGATTGCCTCCAGTTTACAGGACCCATTATGCAACCACAGAACATAAACATTAATGAATGATGTTCCCAAAGAACCTGGAATAACCATCCCTTCCCTCGGTGCTTAATTTTTAAAAAGGTTGTGGGTATTTATGCCTAATGCTATTTCTTTAATTTCAAAGGTTCATTTTGTTCTCATGTTTATTTTCTGCTTGAGCTTACTGCACCTAACCTGATTTTGGGATTACTGCCTCTTTGGGCACTGACATCAAAGCCATTAAGGTGTTTCTGGTCAACAACCTGGTCTGGTTTGTACAGAAACAATAAACTAGTGCTGCTTTCATGTGAGGTTTTAAAAAATTAGGATAGGACATAACTTAAAATATATATGGCTACAAGGGCCACTGTGTAAAGCTAGGAACATCAACTGATGCTCAGTATTATCACAGCACTGAAGCAATCCATTGAGTGAATATAAAAATAAAATTCTAAATCTTAAGGGTCTAAACCACATGAGTTATTGGCAAAGTGTTACTGCCTCTATTTATTTCCATGCAGCTGATTAGCTGCCAATATCAAAGTAGAGTTTTAAAAGTGGTATCAACAGTATATCGCCAGGGAATTCTTTTTTTAGGAAATTAATAAAGCACATTGACGTCTGCTTAAGGATTAGTAAAGTTCTGATACCTTCCTGTTGATTTTGGGAGTGTAGCTCAAGGTAACAGGTTTACAAAGCAGTTAAAAGACAGTAAAAACTATTAAGTCTGTTTACATCACACTGAGTAAGAGTGCGAATTGTACTTTGGTGGTTTTAATTTTATGTTATGGATGACTTTGGAGGAATTTTTCAGGGGAGGAAGCAATCTAGCTGGTCATTTGGGATGCTTTATTACACAAGACCCCATTTTACACAAACCCCCTTCTAGTCAGCGCCTGTTGGCACCTGAGGACAACATTGATCAAACATCGATACTCCGTGATACAAACCCCACCAAGTCACTTACTCTTTCACTTCTTTGGAGCTGAAGTCCAGATATCTGTTGCTGATCCACTGGATTTCGAACCAATCTTTGTAGCCGTTGTTGCCACAGCACTTGAACTCAATCTGGAGCATGTCGATGGTCTTCTTCATGAAGCATCTTCCGGGGGTGTCCGTGTCCCGGTAGAACTTCATGCCGTTCTTGAGCCCCTGGGCCAGGGTGCTGTCCAGGGAGCCCCGCATGAGAAAGCAAATCAGAGCAACAAAGAAAACGAGCATGTTAAAGACGCAGCACAGTGCCAGGTAAGGTTTCAGCAAAGGCTTCCACTTGGCAAATTTAGCGGGATCCAGAGAGTCGTAACAAATTTTTCCAGCAAAACCATTGAAGGCGCAGGATAATATACCCATCAATATCAAAGAATTGGGCACAAAGTGGCTTTCAGAATTGTCCATCACTTCGCTTCGCTTCCGGAGCTCAATTTTGAGGAACAATCCCATGCTAAAAACAAGGATTCCAGCAAACACCGAAAACCAGTTCATGAGCCATAGTCCCTGCGCTAGTTTTACCCGTTTCTTCTGATTGAATTTGACTTTCAGCAGTGCCATCTTTGTAGTGGGAGATGTTGGAAGATTTCACAGCCTGGATCCCTCTTCTCAGCGTAAGCAACTCGAGGAAGAACCATTCAGGCGTCGGAAGAGATCCCGAACGGCACATCGGGAAGCGAGCTGCTGCACAGTCCTTCCATCTTGAAGTCCCCTGGTTAGGATTCAAGTAAGTAAAATATTTGAAGGTCCCAATTAACAATTTCACATTAGTAAGAATAATGGGCAATTAGCACCTACAACTATTTCTGGTGGTTTCTTCCAAGCAAAGGAGAAACACTCTCAAGGTTTCAAATGATTTGATCTGGATCTGCAAGACGTCATTCTAATACCTTTAATCATTTGATCCAATTTGGAGAAATGTCTGTCAACAGATGAGTGGAAGTAATCCCTCATTTTACTATTTAGTAGATTTGTGCTCTCCTATGATAGGCTGCTGAGTGGAATATGAAACCCCAGAGATATAAAAAGATCTTTGTTGCCAGAAGAATATGGAACCTTTGAGGAAAAAGGAAGAGGGCTCTGGATTAAAAAAGGCTGCTTGTATACAAACATACACTTCCCCACCGTGATCCCGATATATATTCATATCTACAGCCCAACCCACGCTCTAGTCCTTATCCTTCTGTGTTGACTTGAGATGACATCCTGTGGCTTATGTATGCTGAAAACAGATAAGCATGTAGTTCACGGTGACCTAAAAAAACTAAGCTTGGCATTTTCTATTTACTTCCAGGGATTGTACCATCTCTGAGTCTTGGCAGGAGAGCAGGAGAAAGGAAAAGTGCAGAGAAACTCAATAAATAAACCCTGGGCTGAAATCTAGAGATGCTTTTATAACAAGTGAGCTGGCATGGACAGCTAACTGGATAATCACCATGCCAGAGAGGCAAGCAGGGCTGCCCAAGAAGACCCACCCAGGAGTTTACCCCAGGGAGGAATTCAACTCAGCAGCTGGAGAGGGACCCTGGGGATGTTGTTTCTGAGTGCAAGGGAGGCATCCTGGAGGTTCCCAGGCTCTGCTGAAGGACCTGCAGCTGGCTCTGCTGAAGGACCTGCAGCTGGCTCTGCTTTCACGCTGGAGTGGGCAGAAAGGAGTGTATGACCCCTCCTGCAGCAGTGGCCTCCTCCCTGCAGCACACAGCTGTGCCAGGCAAGCAGAGGTGCCGGGCTTTCACCGGCCCCACTGCTCAAGGAGTTTTGCTTGCTTTGAAATGTCCCCTCCCACTCGCCTCACAGGGGTTTGGAGCTACTGAGAAACTCCTGCGCTGTCTCACCCCTACGACCACAGTGCAAAATTAACCTCAGGCAACCTCCAGCAATGGAAAATATTCCTGCGGGTGTTTTGAGGGCATGGGTGCTAATGCTGCCGGGGAGAAAGGAGCAGCCCCAGAAGAGGGACTGGGAGGATTCTCTCTTGCCTGTCAACCAGACCTGCTGCTGCCACCACCCAAGTCCCTGGGAGCATCCTCTAGTGGCTGCCAGCAGCATGGCCACCAGCCCTCAGGGACAGAGAGGGGATGGGATCTGCTAGGAAGAAGGGAAGTGTGAGAAGTAATAATGCAAATAATTAAAAGCCCCAAGCACTGAAAAATAACATTTTGATGGTCTTCAGCTCTGTGGTGCCATGGATGCTTTTCAGTTACCATTTGAGATCCTGCAATGCTGAAGGTTCCTTCAGGAAGGACAAAGGCTGGCAACTCCTACTTCTTCCTGTCCTAATAGAAGGTTTTGGTGGAGGACCTTTCCTAGCCCATCCTGGTGCTATTGCAGTGAGCTGGAGAGCAGCTGGTAACTGGGATTTTTCTAAAGCAAGCCTGGTTGTTTGCATTGCTGCTGCCCTTGCTGGTGAAGAGTTAGTGTGAGTTATGAGAGGGAAGGTGATTATCCACCAGGGATTATTCCCTCCTCTTGTCGTGAAGTGGATAAGAAGTGCTGTTTCTTGAGAGAGCCTATTTGTGTTTTTGTGCAATAAGTTATGGTGTTGAAATAGCATCTCTCCTGGCAAAATATCCCTCAACCAATGCAGCACACGTTGTGTTTCACTGGCTCTTTCAGGGCTCAGCTAAGAGACTTGAGTTTGGAAAATGTATTTATCTGATGGCCTGGAATTAATTCTAGATAAAGGAACTTGAAGCCATTTCGTTTCTTGTCAGTGATGACAGTGAAACTGTAATTAAAGTGGAAGAGAATTCTGTACCAAGTCTGCAGGTCATGAGGATAAACAGTGAAATACTTCCTGCCCACAGGAGATGTAAGCCTGGTGCTGCTCTGGGTATGGGTAATTTCATATTGAGGAGCACAGATGAATCTGAATACCTTTCAGCTTAAGAATTTAACATTTAGATACCCATGACAAATCTGATGCAGCAAAATTGTGTAAGTGTATACACTACGGTGTTTCCTCGAATTCAGGAATCAAAGTATTGAAGTAGAGCAGGCAGGACATGCTTCAGGGCTCACTGACCCCTCCTGATTTACTCCTCTGCTTATAAACAAAGGAAATGGGAGTGGTCCTCATCAATCACTGCTAAATTGCTAGTGTTAGCTGGGAGATGATCAGTAAAAATCCTGAACCTGATGTTCAGGAAGGGACACTCACCTACTAATTAGACCTTTGAGACTTCGGGTGGTACCTTTAAAATCACCACGGAGAGCAATCAGCACCACCAAAGCAACCCGGATTAGGAAAAGCGCAGTTTATTTAAGTGGTTTTCAACAGCTCAATACCAGCTGGGGGACCTAAAGCGGCAAAAACTACCCCGCCCATTCACTTCACTCGCCGTGCTTGGGAGTTTTAAAGGGGATTGGTTAGCACTTTTAAAAGTGGGAATGAACTCTTCCCCATTATCCCGGACACGAAGCCGACAAAAGCTGTGCAAGCATCGGCACTAACCGGCCAGGCAAGGCTCTGCTTTGTCTCTGGCAGAGCAGCCTAAAGGAGAGGAAGGTGATGGGGGATCGTCGAGAAGCGTCTTGGGGTGGGGAAAATTTAAAAAAGAAAACTCTTTTTGCTTGGCATCTGCTTCTCTTAAAAAGCTTTTTTCTTGGCTTCGATTCGTCTTTAGTTTGGCACTTACTACCGCTTTCTACTTCAAATAGAAAATGCTGAAATCGATCCATAGCAGATAAAAGCTAATTGCTGCAAGAATGTTTGAGTTAATGGTCTCCTCAGAGGTTGTCTATTAAATTCAAATGTATAATTCATATGCCGATATTAGAGAAAAAAATGGTAGAATAAAATATTCAAATTATTATTGATCTCACCATGAATCTGTTCAAATTCAGAATTTAGTTAAAAATTATAATGTGTACGTATAACAATACAATATTGATACCTTTCCAAAAAGCTATGCCTGCTAACTTACATATAAGCTACAAATTTATCAGTTAAGATAGAGGAGTGTAAAAAATTTAATCTAGTATTTGTTAAACAGTCTGGTGCTCAGCCCTGGACCAATCTTAATCTTTTCATCTTCAGGGGTATAAGATATAAAATACATACATGCCTAAACTATGGAAGTGCCCTCAGTTAGTAAAAAGAATAATTTCCTGGCCCAATCTTTCTTTCACACTGCTCTGTGATATGTAATGTGTGCCTTTCTGAGGCTTTTTTGGGTTTTTTTTTTCATTCTTTTCCCTAGGAGAGGTTATATATTTCACTGCAAGAATAATGATGTCTGGTTTTACCTTTGAAGGAAAGGTATTGTGTAGAGAGGTTTGCTCATGTACCCTCACTTATGGTTTTGTTTCAATTGAAACTCTGCAGTGTGAACGGGGACACTCCTGAGAAACATTGTGATAAAAAAGCTGTACCTCACTGTACGATTATCAGGTGGAGGAAAGTCTGATTTATGACTTTTTTTTTTACCTCCTTACACAGGTAACTTTGTAGGTTACTATTTTTGTGGCGTGTGAGATGACTGCAAGTTCTGAGTGGGGAAACAGAGGCAGGTTCTAAATTCACTGCTGGGATTGTTGTAAATCCTGGGAAGGGTGATTTGACCTGCTGGACTCTGTGGCTTCTGCACTTTGCTGGGGCACACTGTGGGGGTTTTGGTGTGGATTTGCTCTGGGTAATTCCCAGAATTGCAGCCATCATTCATGTGGTGGTATATAATAAGCTCAGAAAACACAGGGTTTTTTTGACCCCCCAGAGGGTCATTATGAGTATTCATTTGTATTATTGTGATGCCTGGGCTGTAGCATTCACTGCTGAAAAAAAAAAAAAAGAGTTGGAAATCAAAGTTTATATTTGCAGAGACAGGAAAGAAATATGCTGGAAATTAAAAGAAGCTTACAAAAAGTTCATGATAGTCATTACTGCTGGCAAACATCTCAGCACAACAGGTGGATCCCTCAGTCAGTCAAATAAATCAGATCATGATGTGAATGGAAATGCTGAAATTTCCCCAAGCTGCATAGATTCTTTTTATTGCTGTTCCTGTCTTTCTTTGTATGTGATGAAATTGGCTGCTCAGTAAAACCGGAAGCAATTCCAGGTAAAACCACTGAGATTTGAACCTTGCCAACATGCAGCTATTGCTTAAATAAGAAACTTCATGAGAAAAAAAAAAAATAAAAATCCAAACCTTCAAAAACATAATGCATAAAAATGTGTGGGAAATTGTCTTACGCATATTTCTTACCTGTTTTTTTTCACGAAACAATTCTGCTACAGCTCACAACAGAATCTATTTAAATGAAAAGGGGCTGGATAAAGAGAGAATGCAGGAAATTCCATTTCTGTTCCTGCTACTCAGAGGAGTAGGGGTAGACAGAGGGGAATTCCTGGACTCCAAAGGGAACCGAGGGAGGGGGGAAATCCCCCTCAGGCCAGACCTCTGGGCGACGTGATGCTTTCCCTTGGGAAGAAGCGGCAAAGCTCCCGGCTGCTTCTCTGGAGGCAGGTTTTGGTCTGTGCCACCTCTCAGTGCCTCAGCAAATGGTAACACTCAAAGCTCTGTGTGGCCTGGAAAATGGCCTCAGTTTTCGTCCATGGGTTCAGTATTGCGTATCTTAGCACAGAACTGTTTTATTTCCTCCACAGACACACACAGCAGCTTTAAAACACTGAGTAACAGCCCTGTGGTGGACTAAGGAAATTTCACTGGCTTTAAAGGTTGCGGTGAGGTCACAGGCTGGAGGAGGGCTGCCCAATTAGGCTGTCTTTCAAAAATGATTGAAACAGGTCTGTTTTCCTGACTCCCCGTGGAAAACGCTTCTGCAGCTCAATGCCCCCCACTATTTTTATAAACTCTCTGCCTATTAGCTTCTCTTTAGGGCAAATTTGCATAAGGCTGGTGGTGCTGATGTTCTGTTATCCCATGCCTCTGTCAGGCATTTGTTTTTCAGCCCCTTAATTTCTTTAAATTAAGTGATTTTTAAAGAAGTTCCTGGCGGAACTGGCGGCACTGCAAACCACAGCTGGAGCTATTTGTTCAATTCAGTTGTACATTATGCAGGGTGATTGCTAGCTGATTAAAAATACTTAGGGGTTTGGCTTCTCTTCCTTAGATACCCCAAAAAGTTGCAATTTCTCTACTGAACAGCCCATGAGCATGTTAGCAGTACTTTTACTAGAGCTTAAGTTCTCATACAACACTAAAAGATTTCTGTTTCAAAATAATCTTGAATTTCTGTTATGATTCTGCATTAGGAAAGTATAATTAAAAAAAGGTGTATGGAAACTTTTGCAACTGTGCATGTGTAAATATAAATATACATATATGAAGTTGTATGCTTAGAACTATAAATCACATTTAGGTATTTACCTGACCAGATTTTTCTGGACTTGATGTTCACAAATTGAATTTCCTTGTTTCATGCCACGCCTGAGACCAAGAGACAGTTATGTGTTTTATACTACAAAGGTAATGCTAAATCTTAAGGGTAATTGTCTGGCACCCTGCTCCTGAAGAGTATTACCTGCTAACTGTGGTTGGACCAAAGTTAAATATTTGGAGGAAAGAAAACATTAGGAGCTGGGATGTCAATAGTTTGTGGAAAACATCCTCAAGGAAGCAATTTCAGAAAGAAATTGCAGTTTAAACTTCCGTGTTTTGACTCCTGCTCTGTTTATTCAGGCAGTACAGCATGCTGTGGGCCAAGAGCTGGACCAGGACATGGCACTTCCATGTGAAGTGTGCTGGGCAGCCTCAGTGCACCCCTGGTACCTGCCACAGCCTGGGGTCTCTCTCCCTGGCTGGATCTGTCGGATCCATCACCACAGGAAGGAGGTGTAAATGTTTAGCGCTTCGGGCAAGCAGAACAGGCATTACTGTAGTTGTTACAGGACAATTTTGCTGTCTCAAGGCTAGAGAAAGCTGAGGAGATTGATCTGTCACTACTGGGATCTGTGGAGAACAATTAACTACAACATCAGGTTCTGTACCATGATGGGTGTGTTAAAATTAAGATACCTGAGAGCCCCAACTGACCACATCCCTCTAACAAAGGATATAAATTATGTACATTAAAGACTGAGGGGGTATTCTTTAAATCATTTTATGATGCTGTCAATGCAAAGACTCATTAGTAAAGCAACAACTGAAATAATTCAAAACAAGTATATTTGAAATGCAAATTGCAATTCAGTCAAAAAATATACAATAACAGAAGTAAAAAGTGAAAGTTGTCAGGAATATAAAAAAATCCCTTTTGCCCTCCCCCTTTAAATTAAATATGCTGAAAACGACTTAAATAAAAACATTTTCTGCTCAAAACCAGTCAAGCAAATAAGTGAAATTTCAGGTACTTCTGGCAGTGGTGCAGTTTTTGATGGTTCAGCTCAGTGTCTGTTAGAGGCACATAGATGATGGCTGAACAGCATAAGCAATTTGAAGTTTAAAAATAAAGCTTTATGCTAAGGCAAGATAAACAATTATTTCTTGAAAAATGTCACAAGTTAGGAGGGGTTTTAGAACTAAAACTGCTATGTATATTTTATATATGGACAGTGGTCACTTCAGCACCACTAACAGGGCACTGTAAAGACAGTGCTGCTACTTTTTTATTTTTATCTAGCAGGAGTGAAGAGACTTAAATTATTCTGCCCTTTATGCAAGATAACATGCAATTTTGGAATTGGACCTCATACAGCACCTCATCTTTCTGTTTTACTGACCCTCTCCATCAAACCTGCACTTAGGCAGCAGCAGAGTGCTGCAAAGTGTAGCACACAAAGCCTGTTGTCTGGAAAACTAGTGGGACACCCCTGAACACCTCTCCCCTGCAGCTTCAGCTTGCAGAGTTAACCCAGCTTCTGTTATGTTCATCAGCACTTTCTGGATGCCTCTGAGTTGCTTACAGAAGCAGCATCCTTTCACGCAGCATTTACAGATTGTGAAGCTTTAGTATTTATACAGACTCCATAGGTTTCTTAATTTTGAGTAATCAATTTATCACAAGAGCATTACGTATTTATTAGAACACCTTTTTCCTTTAGACTTATCTCACTTGCAATAAAAGTCTAAAGCCAGTTTACAGATTTAACTCGAATCAACAGAAACTGGCTCATCCTTGTATCATAGCCTAGGATGCATCTCAGCCTGCTGCAGGGTGCAGTTACAAACTGCTCCTTTGAATGAATGAACTTTTTTCCACCCCATTACCTCACAGCAGTACTGCCCTGCACTCCCCCCAAGATACACTGTGCTGCCCTCAGCAACATGAGAACCACAAAAAACATGGAAATTTTGGTATTTCATCTTTTCATTCCAGTACAGTCTGCACTACCTGCAAGTGAGGCAGCACAACAGTTCTAACAGAAGCTCACTGTTGTTTGTCTACCAGTGGCCTCTGCCCCACCTTAATCAGTTAAAATTCACAAAAAGGTACTTCAGAAATTGGCAAATCCCACAGTGATACATAGAGATTATAGCAGCAATTGTGCAAGAACAGTAAACTCTATTTGACTGGTATTCTTCAACTAAGAAATCCAGCCATATATAACAATTCAAAATTTGAATACAGAATGGAATCACTTAATGGCATATCGGGGATTAAGTCCCACAGTTTGTGGATCAGTGCGTTTACACGAGGATCTCTTGCACAGCGGAGCTGCCTCTGCTCAGTCCCAGCAAGTGATTCTTTCCTGCTCGGGTATCAGGCTCCAGTTGGGCGAAGGCTTGTCAGTCGCCAGCCAGTCAAAGTCATCCACCAGGTTCCAGTTGTTACTGTTTCTGTCTAGCCCAGACGACTCGAAATCTCGCTCGATACCAGGGTAGCTCCAGGAGTAGGGGGCGAAGGACACCTCAGAGCAGGCCTCGATGACAGCCCTGCTGGTGACCTGCACGTAGACCCGGCAGTCGCGGGTGCGGTGGGTGCGGAGCTGCTGGCAGGCCAGCGCCAGCAGGCAGTCGCTGCAGCCGTCCACCAGCACGGAGGTGGACACGGGCCCGCAGAGCACGGTGCAGCCGCGGCAGTCGCGCACCCGCAGCGTGTTGGGGTTCCCGCGGAGCCGCACCCGGCAGCCGCGCAGCTCCGACAGCAGCACGTCCCGCTGCAGCAGCTCCGCGGGGCCGAGCTCCAGCTCTTCGTCCTGGGCGCCGCTGAAGCCGCACACAGGCGGCCCGCCCGATTCGCCCTCGGCGAGGCCGGGGCCGGGGGCGGCGGGGGCCGGCGGGGCGGGCTCGGCGGGGCGCGGGGCGCTGCCCGGGGCCGCTTCTTTCTTGAGGGCGCGGAAGGCGAATTTCTTCTTGGGCTGCAGCTGCTGCCGCCGCGCCGCCAGGTCCCCCTGCAGCCGCGCCACGGTCTCCTGCCCCTGCCGCACCTCGTAGGGCGCCAGGAACCGCACGCTGCCCGTCAGCAGCTTCTGCAGCGCCTGCAGGCGGGCGGCCGCCTCCTCCAGCGTCCCCGCCGCCAGCAGCGCCTCCACGGCCTCCCGCTCCCGGGCGAAGGCGGCCAGGAAGAACTCGCTCTGCTCCTCCTTCACTACCTGCGCTTCCTTCTTCTGCCGCTGCAGCTCCACGCCCTGCTGCCGCTCCGCTTCCCGCCGCTGCAGCCGCTCCGGCAGCACCACGGCCACCTCGGGCTGTGCGGGAGCCGCCACGGCCGCTGCCTCTCCCGGCGCCGCCATCTTGCCGCTCGCCTCCCCTGCGGTCACTAAGCGGCACGCGGATTGGCTGCCCGCAGCCCTGGCTGCGTCGCCGCCGCCGATTGGCGGCCGGGGAGGCGCGCGGCGGGGGAGGGCGGGAGGGCCGGGTCTCCCACGGTCTTAAAGGGGCCGCCGCCTCTCCGCGGGATGGGGTGAGTGCTGGCGGCAGGTGCCGTGCGGGGCGGGTTATGCCGCTTCCCAAATTAGCGCCCGCGATAGAAATAACCCCCCGCCTCGCTCCTCGGCCGTGCCCGCGCGGAGCTGGCCGCTTCTTCCGGCTGCTGTGCTTACACCACACCTCCCCTCCCGGGCCGCACCCGTCGCCGCTGGGGTGGGTGAGGGCAGGGGCGGCTCGGTGCGGGGCTGGGGCAGGCGGAGGGGCCGCAGCCCAGAGCTCCACCTGCCCCTGGGAGCGGATCTGGGGCTGCCCCGAGCCGCTCCCGTGCTCCGCCGGGTGGTCTCGGCCCCCGGACGGGTGGGGTCCCTTGGCAGCCCGCCGCGGCCGGCAGCCTTCGGCAGGCTCCGGAGGCGCCGGGTTCCAATAAACCTGCCCTGCTGGCTCCCTCTCCCGCAGTGGAGTGGCTGGGGAAAAGGCTGCTGAGCCTGGCAGGTAACTGCAAAGGTGCTGCCAGGTGGATGGATTTCTTCCTCGCCGCTTATTTGGTTTCTGGAGTGTTTTGTTCCAGAAGGGAGTTCGGTTCTAGAGGGGAAAGTGGGAGCAGTGCCAGTGGATTACTGTGCCCCAGAGGGACGACTGTGTGAGAAAACCACAGAGGCCTATGTGGAAACGTGGGAAGGAAGGCTTCTGTAATTACGAGATGTGTTTTAAGTAAATTTGCAGCAGGAACCAGAAATTAAGTACCCTGTCTACAAAGTAGAAAAACGACCATTGTTTTGTTGTGTTCATATGAGAATTGTTTTTCTATTATTTGTGCAAAGAAAGTTAACACTAAGCACTCTTAGAAATACGAAAACAAATTTAACTCCAGACTGTTTCTACAAATACCATCTCCTTTCCCTTGTCATTTTGGAGTTACTTTTAACAAATTAACACAGGACCTAAGACTATTCATTGAAACAAAAAAGTGGTAAACCCGAAGTAGATAATCTGATTTTTCTGTTTTCTCTTTGGTATTAGCATGAGGTTTTTGCGTAATGTTCCTGTTCGGAAGTATAGGTTATGTCCCTTGAGGTTAGCATTTGAAAGTACCTTTAGCTTGAAAGTAGCTGTTGTTTTTTGTTCCCTGAGAATGTGGTTTAATTTCTGTTGTTAGAAATGATACGATATTGTTAGAATGTGTGGAGTACCTGAACCTTATATGCCATAATGTCAGTCCAGTTTGGATGACAGGAAAGGCAAAGTGAAATACTTTTGATCCTTGTGATGTATAGAGGACTCACACTAATAATAGAGAATATTGTTTCCTTAACAGTGTTAAACTAAGGGGATTCAAGGAATTGTTATGTACCACAAGCACTTTGGAGCAGGTTGGACGGGCAGTGGGATAGGTGAAGTGTTTGATGCATTACAGCTCTTAATGTGGCATTACATCTGTCACAATATTGCAATGTTCAGAATTTTGTTTCTGAAGAATTTGATTGAAAAAAATTAAAACATCTTACTCTGTAGAAGGGGAGTGTGCTCAGTCATGAAACAGGACGGGTATTGAAATATTCTCACTTGATATTTTTTCCTACTGGTATGTTTAAATGATACATTTAATAGAAAGTATTAGGTATTTTTTTCTAATAAATAGTCAAACCCGCTCCTGCAGTTATTACAGCAATGTTTCATTGGGCAGGAATATGGTGCAATTAATTCTCTGTAAGGAAAAAAACCCCACCTTATTTCCATATTGCTAAAAGATGTGAAAGTTTCATTTTAGCTAGCAGGCTCTTCTTGCCTTATATTCCCACGAGTCTAGCTAATACAGGTGGTGACAGTGATGGAAGTGCTTATCTGATATGTGAGGATATTGCTGTTTTTCATATGCACAAACATTCCTGGAGTATGGCTTTGGTATTACGCTGGCTATGCTGATGTGAGCCAGCAGATGAACTCCACTGGGTAAAAGAATTTTTTTTTTTTCTTTTTTTTTTTGTGAAAAGCAAAAAAAAATAGCCAGACACAAGAAGGTGAAATGTATGATCACAACGAAAAACTAAAAAGGGAGCTGTAAAATTCTTCCAACTGTTTCATCTTCATCTTCCAACATTACTTTCCACACTTACAATTTGAGGGTTTTACATAATTGTTATTGGCATGTACATATGTTTGTTTTTTTGTTTTTTTTTTTTGTGGTCATACAAAGGCTGACAGTTTTCTTCCTGACTTTGCTGGCAGCAACTTCTGTGTTTTAAAGCTGCTTAGTGTGCCAAACAGTAACCACCTGAATAAAAATGTAAGCCTTCTAGCTCAGGCTTGAAGTCATTTGGGTAAGCTGTAACAAGTAGTTCGGCTGTTTGAGGGTATGAGAAAAAAGTAAAGTACATAATTCTCTGTTATGTTTTTTTCCTATTTTTTCCCTCTTGGATGTGCTTTCATTCCTCTCTGGTTTGAAAGTAGATAGCAGTCATTTCAGTAAGACCTTCTGCCATTGTTTGGACCCTACAGTGTAATTTGTTTTATGTGAAGTTGCAGGTTGTGCTTTTGTTTACTTTGATCTAGTGCTGTGAAACTCTCACACGTGAGCTCTGTGCATGCTTCCAGGTTGAAATCTGTGTCCCATGGTTTTCAGTCATGAACTCTATCTACCTGAAATATTTCATACTGATTTGCTATAGCTCAACAACAGCATTACCTCATAGCTTTTAAAGTGAGATGTATTATGTACTACAGCTGAAGGTTTAAGATCCTGTCTCATTCCATCACTATTTTAAGAAGAGTGAGGAATAAAAGGGAGCTCCACAGACGCAACTGAGTGTTCAGCCTCATAATAATGGATTCTTACACCTGAGGTTCCTGTGCTTGTAGAAGTCAGGAACCTCACAGATGTGGTGTGATCTTAAGAGGCAGATTTGCAGTCTCTCAATCAGAGGAAGGAAGGAAGGAAGTAGAGTTCCCAACAACAGTATGTATTCCCAACACTGACAATTTTTATTCCAAAGGGTGTAACGTGCATGTGTTGCACCGTCACACACACAAAATGCTGGGTGTGTTTTCCAGAAAAGCAGCAGCCTCTGTGCCTTACATGGAGCTCTTATCTGATAGATGTGAGCTTTGTGTGTTACATTGAGTTTCTGCAGCAGAGATTAGCAGAGCAGCGTAATTACCTCTGGCTACAAAGTAGGTACTTCAGTGGCTTGTGCAACCAGCATATTCTACTGATGGTTTTAGTAAGGGCTCTTTGAACTCCTCTGGCACTGTGATCAGGTATTAAAGATGTAAGCCATATTATGATTCATTTAAGACACTGTAGGCTGCACATTTTTCACGGTGCAATGGGGCTTCATTAAAAGTGCATGTCGAGTTACTGTATCCCTGTTCGTTTGGAAAAAAGACATTCTTTGAACATTACGTTTGGCATACTGATTGTTTTTTTGAAAAGCTTTTGTTTGCACTAAAATGTTTTGCTTTATATATCTGGCCATATGGAAAGCCAGGACAACGTAAAGTACGTGTGTTTTTAAATCACTAATTAGAGTGTTGAGGCTAAAACTATGAAACTTACTTGGTGCAACTTAATTGCTGTGAGTAATGCAAAAGCTTTGAATGTAATCCTTGGGAATGCTTAAGATACTAATTATGCTCCAACCAGTCAAGGTGCACTTGTTTTGAAACTAGTCTGAGCTGGTCCCTTTTGAGAACCTGTTATTGCCAATGCCAAAGGTGGAGAAACAAGATTCATTTTTATGAAAATGAGTTATCCTTCAAAACTAGGGACAGACTTCATAGCATTTTATAACAAGAGGTACTTCCAGATTAATAAAGCAAGGCCCAAATATGCTAAGAGCTCAAGAGCAGCAAGGCACTTAGATTTGTTGCCTGCTATATAGAATCCTAACTTGCTAATTTACTGTAGTTAAATTCTGAAAACTTAGTATGTAAGCTACAGGTACTGCTTTATGGATTCTTCCTTTGAGGCAATTATCCTATTAGTTATGGAATTTCTGAGAGATTTTTTCATTGCCTTGCTTTACACTTCAGATACTTTTACGATTATTTTTTAAAATGAATTTCAGAAAACTATGGTTATTGGACTAGCCAGTGCAATAGACTAGCTGGGTTCAATAGGATATCATAGTTTTCTATTTTGGAATTGTGAATCTTACTTGCAAACATATTCTATTTATCTTTCTGAGTAATTTAAATTGAATTAACTCTCAGTCATATCCAAGTTTTCGTATTAGATCTCCTGTAGTATATTCCTTAGTGGATAAAACTATACTGAATTCTTTTTGCCACTTACTCATCTTATGAAAAAGTCTGTCAGCTATCGTTTTGAATGAGGGCTTCCTCCTCCTATTATTAGCATTTGTTCTTTAGTCTAAATCTGAGAATAAATTCCATTCATATTGATACCCTTTCTAGTGATAATATACAGCAATCTTCATTCATATCCAAATCTTACCCAGCTAATTTCATAGCAGGGACTCAGAAATGTCCAAGTAAAATTATTCTGGCTCAAAAGTTCTAACTTAGGTGGTGCTTTATTCATAATATCCCTTCCATTTCTCCATTTTGTCATGTCCTTATGCAAGTATAGCTTAGCATGTCTGTGTTTCTTTCAAGAACACAAATGCCTTTGGTATAATTTACTATTCCACTATGTTTCTGTATCCCTATATCACTCTTTTCATGTTTTAGGCCTCCTTTTTTTGGCTAAAATTCCTCGTATTATTTGTTTGGTGGTTTTTTTTAAACATCATTCACAACACCTCAGTTGTATTAGGGATGGTTGTTTTGTTAGTTTTATTGCCTGTCTGCTGTTCGTAATTACGTTTAAAAAACAAACAAACCCAAGCCTTTGTGTCCATCAATTCATTAATATACTCGTCTGTATTTCGTATATTCATTATTATACTCATCTGTAAGGTAAAAGAGTGTTCCCTTACCTGATTTTTTCCCATTCATCTGTGCTAGCCAAATTAACTATGAATATGATAGAAGGTTGTCCCAGTTTCTGCCATCATTTTTAGTTTAAATTCTATCAATTTTGGCAGTGTTAGTTGTGCAAGATTACTTCTGTTATTTCTGTAGTAAAGCTCTGCCTCCAGAGGTGAAGTTTTTTTTTTTTTTCTGATACATTTCAGTGGCTGAATATCTTAAGATTATTCTAACTTGGAAGTGGGAGCTATTAATCTTTCAAACTTGCTTCTCCTTTTTAAGGTACTTTAAGCTGAAGAATATGAGACTATATTTAAATAACTGAGAGAATGATATAGTAGTTCTTGATCTGTTCCAGTAATAATTTTGAATTGCCATTTCTTTAAATGGGACCTCTAGTCACCATGTTTGCTTTGGCTTTACTTAATTGTCTGCTGTATGTCAGACTCCCATCTCAGAGAAGCACAGTTCTCCAAAATCTGCTCTTTAGATTCATCAACCAGCCCTGTTGGCCTTCACACAGTCTCTTGTCATAGAAACCTGTCTGTCTTCTGGTATTGGTGTAAATCTCTGTGTTCTGAGGTCCATTCTTCATTACCCCCTCATACTACCTCCATCCTTACCAATCACTGCTTGAGATGCCTTTGGTTTGGTAGTCCTGTCTTTGGTATGATGATTGGTACTGGAGTCATGCAGCTTTACAAATAACAACATGCAATTATGACCCAGGTTTTGTAAGTACTGTTTTGGGTAAGGAAGGCATGGTATCGAGCTAAACATTGTAGTGTTTAGGTAATTTTTACTGGTGAGTCATCAAAATAGTGGTGGTAATTATTCAGAATTTGGTGGTTAATACGGATATTAAACTGAATTTTTCATGTGGTATGTTACATTTATATTCCAAGTTCAAGTCCTGGTCTGCCTTCATGCTACTGTATTTGGGTGCCCTACTTTTGAAGTGACCTCTACCTCTCTATTGCTTATGCCCTTTAATGATGACCTATTTGTTTCTGTGCCTTCAAGCTTATGTAAATAATTAACTAATAAAGCCATGTGTAGATGGGTAAGAGAAAGCATAGGAGGACGAAGTGCCATCAATAGTGCTGAAGGATTCAGTCTGAGGGAGCAAGGCTGCAGTGGAGCAAATGGCATTCTTTTTCATGCAATACATCTCTGAAAGGATGCTGTGAGATGAGGTTACAAACCATCTATTCATGCAAGAATCTTGGGATGATGTGGAATCAATTCCTTTAATGCACTAGCTTAGTCCTTAAATTCTTCATTGTGAATCTATTGCTGCCTTACTTTCTTTTGGGGGTACTAATTTATGATTCCACGAGAATTGGAATGTGATGCAAACCTGAAAAAATGGGCTGAATATCAACAAAGTGACTTGATGTAGGAAAAACCTGGAGACAGAATGAATGAGGGTGTTTTTGTACCCCCTTATTTTTTCCCTCTCAATATCTAAGCATAGTTTTCAGTTCTTCACAGTCTGTCATTTCAGGGCAATGCACCAGATCACTCCAAATGTCACTCGGTGTCTTTGCACACCTATGAGAGTGGTACTTGTTAAACAGCATGGTCACAGTTTGACAGCTGGTGTCAAAATACAGCCAAGTAGTTTGTTGTGTGATGGGTGCACATGATATTCCCAGTAGCTGTTTTTACACCAACGTCTCTCTGTCTTCTAAAGATTTCTCTTATTCCTTTTGACACTGGTCTTTCCTTTCTTCTCGTGCTTATTTCCCCTTGCTCCTTATAAAGCCGCTACAGGAAAATGTATTAATGTGATTGTGAAAGATAAAGAAAGGCAGCGACTGATTGTGTATTGTACAAGGACTCTGGTTGAAGATGGCAGCTCTGAGCAGGTGACCTTGAGGTAGAAGAATGTTGACATACAAGGGTCCTTTGTATTAATGCAGTAAGGCAGTGAGAAGAGAGGCAAGCTCTTGGGGCAGTGACCCCCAGTTCTGAAACACCATGTGATGCTCTTAAAACAGCATGAGCACCTGCCAGGAAAAAGCAGTCACAAACATGGTCTGGGAAATTCTGTAGTACCCCTGAAAGGTGATAACATTACAGCTGATGACTGCATTCAGAGCTCTTAGTATTGCAGGTAACATTAACTGCGTACTTCAGTATGACTCATAAGTTACATCCAGCCCTTGATTTTTTTTTTTTAACCATTTCTACCTGTGAACAAATATAGCAAATGTGTGTAGATATGAAGAAATCTAGTTACTGCAGGGTGCTTCATTACATAAATGATGTTAGCTCTCCGTCCCTTTTTGTACTGTACCTGCTTAGTAATGCTATTGTCAATGCTGCCTTGAAACATCGTTCAGGTAAAGTAAATTATGGTACCACCACGGAAAATTTATGTAGGATTCCTTGTGTTTCCTATGATAACAGAATCCATTCAAAATAATTTGTCTTCCTTGCTCCAGTTCCTTCTTCATATCATATTGCCTACCTCCTATTTGTGATTTCTGTAGGACTGGGAGAATAATAACAACATACTGATCAGACGTTTGGCCTTGTAACCTCTGAAGCAAAGTTCCTTCCTGTTAACCAAATCAATGCTGGTGGTGACCCTCCATACAAGTTCTCACTTGGGCACTATTCTCTAAAGCCAGTGAAGCTGAGTAGGCTTGAATTCAGGGCAGGGTTTGGCCTTGAAGCATTTACTGAAGTTAGGAACCTTGAAGTTTTGGCCATTTGGATTTTCTGATGTTGGTGTCAGGAGTATAGGCATACAGCTGTTCCAGAGCTCTTTGGCATGTGGTGTTTCTGTCCACACTGTGGCTGTTGGGGGTCCTTGCTGTATTTGTGAAAAGTGCAGTGAATATTCTGGCTGATGGCAGAGGCACGGCCATGTGCAGTGTCAGTCTGGACTGCACAAAGGATCTGCTGGACTCGTGCTAAGGTTTGTTTGCTTGGGCCCAACCCTTCCACTTAGGGAGTGGTTTGAAACTTCATCTCGGTTTTCTACTGTGGGTACGCATGAAAACAAGGCGTGCCTTGGCTCTGGCCAAAGTTCGGAATTGGCTGATTAATTAAAAGAATAATATAACCAGATTCTAATTGAAAAACAGTGCTGAGGAGCTGAGATTTTTTTTCTTTAAGATAAGCGACCTGGCCAACCTCTTTGAGACGGTCCACTTAGTATACTGCTGACCATAACCACTTTGATATTGTTGCTCAAAAAAACTAAAACATTTTAAGAGTTTTTTTGAGCTGTGTGAAGCTAATAAAGAAGGATGTGCTACTAAATAAAGTCTTCAAATCCTTGTCTCTAAGGAGTTTTAACAAAGTTACTTAGGAATAAAATAGTAAAGTCCTTGGGAATTACCATTACTAGCAGAAAAAGAGTCTTAAAGAGATTTTTTTTGTTGTTTTAAAAGCATTACCATACATATCTCTGCATGCTAAAAATCTGTTTTCAATCAAACCGTTTTTTTAAAAAATAAACCAGGCTTCTTTGAATTATCTGCAAAAATAATTGATTTTTTAGAATTAAATTGTTTTCAATGAATGAAGCGAAGGGTGTAAGTTGGATTAGTTTTCTATAACGAAAAAGCTTTGAATAATGTTATTAATGCTTTTAGCTGAAGTAAACTACAGAGTAGCATCAATGAACTCTCGGTGCTATAACCTTTGACTTCAAATTAACATTTTTAGGTTACCCAAAACTTTTAAAAGTAGTTGAAAATCATTTAATTTGTTTTTAGCAAGGCTGGTAAGAACCTATCTAAAAATACTTAAAATATTGTAGCTTGTCAGGGGATCAGATTTTATCTTTTTCAAGGTGACCTTGCATTTATTTTTCTGGGAAGCCCCCTGCCCTTGCAATTATTTTTTCTGGAGGCTGTCTCCCACCCACAAAGCTTATAGTGGTTTACAGCTATATAATATGAAGGAAATCAACCAAACCGTTGACATTAACGTTAATTTTAATAGGATAAAAACTTTGTTCTACTTTCCTGTAACCCCAAACAAACCCCAACTTTTAACCTTTTAAAGCCAGCAACTCAGGCTACGTCTCCAGACCTACGGGTTTCTGAAAAACACAACACAACCCACCCCACCAAAAAAAAAAAAAAAAAAAGAAAGAAAGAAAAAAAAGAGCCGAAGTTTTTAAAGGGCCTGGCTTTAAACGCGGAGCGAGGATCGCGCTGGGGCTGGGGACTCATCATGCCAGGGCGGCGGTGCGTGTGCCCGGGCGCCGGTCTGCGGCGTTGTGTCCCGGCGGAGCTGCGCGGCCGTGCCGTGCCGTGCCGTGCCGTGCCGTGCCGGGCCCGGCGGTGCCGTGCCGGTGCCGGTGGCGGTGCGGGAGCCGAGCGGAGCCGAGCGGAGCCGCGCTCTCCTCCCGCTCGCTTTCTCTTTCCCCCTCTCTCGCTCGCTCCCTCTCCCGCTCGCTCTCCCCCCTCCCTCCCTCGCTCTCTCGCTCTCCCTCTCTCTCTCCTACACTGCCAGCCCCTGATGTGATGGCGAAGAAACCCCGTTGACAAGGCACTGCTTTTTCATGACGGTGAGTTTCCCTTTGAGTGTATTATAATTTTGTGATAAAAATTTCAAGGAAAAAAAAAACACACAACCTCCTTCCTCCCTTCCTTCGGGGAGGGAAAAGAGAGGGGGGAAATCTATCTCCAGACAGACAGAAAAGAAAGAGGAGCAAATTAACAACCAGGAGTTGCCAAAACCAGGATATTAGGTTTCAGCCCAGAGAGCTATTGGCTCTGGGGCTATGTATATAAATATATATCTAGAGAGAGAGCGAGCGAGAGGGGAGACGAGGAGGAAGAAGAGGGATATTTTGTGGGTGGCTGTTGTTTGGGCAGATGTGGATTCACATGGAAATGAACTATATATATATATTTTTTTTTTTTTTTTCCGCGAGGCTGGTGGTGGTGGCTGCTGAGGGCACTTAAAAAAAAAAAAGTTGTTTCTTAAAATAAAGGCGCGGGGGGGGGTTGAAGGGAGAGATAAGGTTTCAGGTCCAGGCTGATAGCTGCAGAGAGGGGAGAGGTTTGGGGTGGGTTTTTTTTTTTTTTTTTTTTTTTTTTTTTCTTGCTGATGCCATGCAAATTCAGGAGAGGAGGGAAGAAAAATCTCTTTTAATGACTCATTGATTGAGCCGGTTTAAAATTAGTTGTTGTTGTTGTCTTTTTTTTTTTTTTTTTTTCCGCCCCCTTGATGGCCATCAAGAGAGGGATGGAAAGAGGAGAGGAGGGAGAGAGAGTGTGTGTGTGTGTGTGTATGTGTGAGTGTGAGAGAGTGAGAGGGAGAGAGGGGGATAGAGAGAGTGTGTGAGGGAGAAAGAAAAATAATCTTTTCAAATCTCCTCCCTCTTTTTTTCCCCCCTCGTTTCTTTGCTTTTCTCTAAAGCTCTGTGGTCTGTGAAACAGTCTTTTCTTCCTCCTCGTCGGGAAAATGGAGACACTTCGTCTCTCTCCTGGCTGTGCAGCTGGGAAGGATTTTTCTTTTCTTTTTTCCTTTTTCGCTCGTGGCTTGAATTTTTCCTTTCCCCCATCCACTCGCCACCACCCTAATCTTGTCTTTTCTTTGAGCTTGTGTCTCAGATTTGTACCTTCTGGGGATTTATTTTTCACTCATTTCCTCGTTTTCGGTGTCGCCACTAGATTTGATTTAATTTGTTTGGTTTTTTATTTGCAATTTTCTCCGAATCGCTCCGTGCCTCCTGCTTTTAACCGAGGAATGGAAACGGTGCCGCTTTTTGTGGGTGCGCGAAATGCTCGGGCGGTAGGTTTGGGCTAATGCGCTTTTTTTTTCGCCTTTTCGGGATCAAGTTTTTCCATATGCCTTTTATTTTATTTATTTATTTTCTTTTTTTCTTTTGGAGAGAGAAAATACTTAATTGTAACGCCTCTTTAAAACACAATAAAGCGTCTCTTTCTGGAGTGACCCCTCTGGCTTCGCTGTAGAGTGGATGTGAATCCGATCCTTTGTGCTTCTGGGATTATTTTGCGTAGAAGTAGCAGTATTTTTTAAATAGATTTTTTTTATTTGTGGCTTAAAACAGTAGTCGGTTGTGAAGGGGCTTTTCTGAAATGGTCACTGTTCGCATTTATTGAGTCACGGGCGGTATTCAGTATGTACATTTTGCGCTTTTGTTGGTATTAATTGCAAAATTCAATTACAGATGGTGACAGAAAACAGGTACAGAGATGTTAAAAGCCGAGCGAAATCGAACGAAGTACAGGGGGCACGTTTATATTTACTTGGAGCTGTTCCTAGTCACTCTGAGCTGGGGAGGCCTCCGCCCTTCGCCATTCCCCGCTCGCCGCTGCTCTCCTTCCCCGGGCTCGGCTGCTCGGGGTGGCCGAGGGGCTGCAGGGCTGAGGGCACAGCGGCTCCGGCGGCGGCTCCCAGGCAGCCCCGGCTGAGCGGGAAGATGGCGCTGCCTGGCTCCCTGCCAGCGTTTGTTGCGCAGTTTCACCCGCTCTCCTCCCCCACGGGCGCCATTTTAAGCTCCTTTCTGCTGTCGCCGCGCCGTGTGGGGCGGTGCCGTCGCGCTTAGCTCGGGCCATATTTCTGTGTCTTGGCTGGGAAGCGTTCCCGCTTTGGGCTTTGAGAGCCTCTCCCCGAAATCCTAAAAGCCTGGCTTCCCTCCCCAGTCCTTTTCTTAGTCCTTGGTCACCGTCTTGAGGAGCGGTTAAACGGGCTTGGCTCGCACGGGCCCGTGCGCGCAGCTTCGAGCCCGCCAACATCCCTTAGAAACTTGTTTTCTTACCTCTGAAATACCTGTTTCTTGTCATTCAGCGTATAGGAATTCCAAAAAGATTTAAAAGAACATCTTGTTCTGAGCGATGACCGAAAAATAAAACACGACATTAAAAAAGAAATCCACCTTTAAAAGATGAGCCGGCGTAGTGCATAGGGCAAGGTATTCATTGAAGAGGCTTTAGTACCTGTACAAGTGCTTGCAAAAATAAAAGCATAGGTAATTTTTTGGTGGGTAGGTTCCTCATTTTGCTGCTGTTACCGTCTTTGTAATTTTTTCGTGGGGGGAGGGACTAGCATGTTTTCAAGTTTTTATTGTTCCTTTATGTCTTAGAGGAAGCTGTCTTTTCCAAATTACTCAATTTGGTAGCTCCACCTTAATGTATATTTAAAGTTTTGTTTTGGTGCTGTTTTTAGGAAGAGCACTCCAAATACCTATTTTTTTTTTTTTCAAAATGCTTTTACAATTTTTTTAACATTTCTGTGCAATCTACTTGAAGCCTATGAGGCTTGAGTTTAATACCAGCATCATCTGTACCTGGGAAGAGCAAAGTGTGCTGCCAGACCAGCTTATGCTCTGCCCACTAAGGACTGTGGAATATTTGTGCAATTCTTAGGTTTATGTTTTTTGACTCATCAGAGGAGGGCTTCCCCATTCTCATTGCTCATTCCTGATGGAAGTGGGAGATTTTTTTAAAATTCAGGAATAATCTTAAGGCTGTTTAAATTTTTTGCCTGTTGAACTTGTAGGGTTTTAAACAACATTTCTGTGAAATACACTCATTGCTTGGAATATCCAAAAAAATTGCACGTGAACTCTCTTTTTAGAAGACTTTCCTGGGGACTTGTTAACATTTTAGCTTTGAAAAAAACACCAGCTATGAAACTTAAATTGTTTACAAAGATTTGGAATGTGGAGTACAGTATTTGTTCACATATTTCGGAAATCTTGCTTCATTAAAGTTTTTCTTCTTGAAGTGATTATTTTCATTAACTTGGGATCAAGGTAGTGAATTCTTTTTTTAATGGTGCCATACTTCAAATAATAAAATTTCTCTGTTATGCCCTGATGTCTGGAAGAGTGTGTGTGGTTTTCTTCATGAATTTGTGAAAATAGTGAAGAAGTGGCAGAAATGGGATAAAAAATGACTGGTTTATATTCTCTCAGGCCCTAGTACTTGGCCAATGACTATATATAATCTACACACTGGCCTGGCTTGCATTAAAGCACGGTATATTCTCATCTTGCTTTGAGATCTTTGTTGGATACTGCTTAAATATTCCGGACTTGTCCTTTCTAGATGTGTTTTTGCCTGTCTGAGCTTAAAAGTTTGTCCTGGTTGTGAGTAGCTCTTTGCGTTGGTTATGGCGTATTTACCTTGCAAGGCTCACCATATTGATACAGTAGCCTGGTTGTGCTTCCATTGATACACCTTGGCTTACTCTCTGCTGTGAGCCTTGGCTGTTTGTGTGCTTGTTTTGCTCATCCTTGGAGTGCTTGCTTTGTATGTGATAGCCGCATCCTCGAGTTGAAAATGCTTCCGCTAAATGAGTTGAGTCAGGGCTACAAGGGTGCTTGTACTGCAGCTAAGTTTTTACATCACCTTATGGATGTACAGCCTCCCTGCCCCAGCTCCTTCACACCTCCTTTTCCAGCGCAGTTCATGTATTTTGTTCAGTTGTACTGAGAGGAAATCCCCAAAGTTGTTCTAGTATAAGCTGCATTTCCAGTTTCCTCCGAGGTCCCTTTCTGTATTCACGAAGTTTTCCAGCAGAGGTACACCCATAGTCTAGAGCTGAAGAGCTTTGCAGTCGGGGATGCCTGGGTGTGCTGCCTGCTGTCTTTCCACAGTTTCACTGGTATACTTCCACATGGGTTCCAGACAAGTTGGAACTGCATAGCTGCAGTTGTGTTTCACAGTGAGGCTGGAATGGTCAGTGATCGTGCCTCTTCATGCTGCATTAGGCTTGTGGTGAATCTAATAGCTGGTGCTTTTTAGGGTGAATGTAGCAGCAAGAGCATGAAAGTGCGTCATTCCTGTCTAAGTAGTGGCTACAGAGCAGGCATAAGAGCCTCTGATAATGTAGTCACTGTTCAGAGAGTTGGCAGAATTCCTTGCAGTGGTTCTGCTGGAATAAGCTGCATCTGTTCTTGAAAGGTTTTTTATTGTCATACACCCGGTCCAGCATAGACATGGGGTTTGTCTACAAAAATTAGTGTGTTTTCCTTTTTTATGGTAGAGGAAAAGCAGTGACAATAATAATTCGTTCTGATATTCATTGTGACCTGCCACTGTTTTAGTTTGAAAGTCAGAGTGAGCAGTTTTGGGTAGGCCCTTGTTATGCCACCACAAATGCATAAGCACTGACCTGAACTGAGTTTTTTTCTAGGTCATCACACAGTTAAATTAATATGTATATCTTTATTTTCAAGTGGTTTTTTTTTTCTGCTTCCATTGTTGAAAAAACCCTCCAACTACTTTGTCAGTATTATTTTGCTTTATTTGAGAATTGTTGAGGTTTTAAACAAAATAAAGATTACCATCATTAACTAGCACAGAGAGATTATCAAGTTTTTTTAATTCCATTTTTTGCACTGCTTTAAAAATGTTCTAGAGTTAAAGGAATCCTTAAAAAAAATAGAAAGCAGGTAAGGTCACTGTAAAAATGTCACACAGTAACCTTTCTCTCTTTGGAGGTGTTGAGAAGGGGTGGTGAAGTGAAGAGAGGGAAGGTCTGGAGAGAAGGATTTAACTTCATTGCAAGAGATTGATTATTTTTGTGAAGTCTGATCTTATGCCTTGTCTCAGGTGGAACTTGCAGTAGTTTTACTGTGAGCTTGATCCAAGTGTGGAGTTTCAAGATCTGGTGTTGGAGCTTGAATTTATTGAGATAAGTCAAGTACAGAAATTACCTTGGCCCCATAGAAATAGGTGCCAAAATCTCCATTGGCATTCAGCAAGACATTGGCTTCAAGAAGGACAGCATGGAGGATTTTCAGCTTGGATTTGGAGTGTTGATATGGACTGCAATGCAGAAGCAGTTACACATGTGTCAATTCATCCTGTTCAATTTTCAGTAGATTGCCCAAACACAGTAATTGGAAGGAGTATAAAGGGCTGTTCAGCTGATCATTGGCAATTGGTAGCAGATACTAACTCATGCTTAGGCATGGCAAGGTTTGGTAATTAAACTAGAATGGACTAGAGAGGCAGTGAGAAGGTATTAATTGGTCATTGGTTTATAAATCATCTGAGAAATGATCAGTTCATAAAGAAGTTATGGGACTGCAGAATGTTTTTTCAAAATCCCTGAAAATTATATGCTCACAATGAGTAGTATGAAACTTGAGTATTCTGGAGTAGAAACAAGGTAAAAACCATCTGAGGGACTGACTCAACATTCCTTGGAGTATTGTTTTGCACAAATAACATATGCTAACAGTCTGTACTATAGAATTCAGTAGTTTGTACAAATGCTTAAGAGCATCTCATGTCTTCTGGGCAGGTGAATGTTTCCTTCCTAAGGAACTGCTGAGATCACACCTCCTGTGAGTCTTTTGGGATGAAACCGGGACCTTTCAAAATGTTTTATGAATACTGAAGTTCCTGAGGAATTCTGTGTGTGGTGGAGCACCTTGGAAGACAGAGGCCAAAATAGGCCAGGGCATAGTGATGAGGATAGTCACTGCTGGGGGAAAGGTCTGAGCCCAGCCTTTAGCCTGGGAATTAGCCTGGGAAATCCCATGGGATAAGGAAGCAGCCGGACCTTCAGGCTGGGGTTGCTCTGGATTTTCTCTATGTGGTTTAAAAAAATCTGTTTCCTGATAAAAATCTTGTCGAGATTTGGTATTGCCAAGATCACCTCTGGAGGCAGTAGGAAAAACCTGTATTGAATAAATTAGAAATTCTGTGGTGAAGATGTGTATTTTAGGAAAACCAACTGACTACAGACAGTCACACTGGGCACTGTTCATGTGTGTACTTGGTGTATGCATCATTCTTTTGAATATTTAAAATTACCTATTTCTTCTCATACTTTGAAATATTGGTGATTAAATTTAACAGCTAATTTCAAGCATTGTAAATGCATCTTATAAGTACTATTCAGATTTAAATTCTTGGAATGAAAACTTACTTTTGTATATTTAGAAGGTTAATGCTTGTATAACGCACTGTGTTACTAGATTGGAATCCCAAATTTCTTACTTTGTTATGTATTTTAGAGCACAGTTCCTGGTAGATTTGGCAACAGTGTAGTAGTTGCTTTTTTTTGATTACTCTGGAAAAGAAAATATTCATAAGTAGTAGTTCCATATTGTAGAATATAAATACAGCATAGTTGGTTTATGAGTGAGTAGTTAAGTCCTTGTGTTTTACAAAGTGCACTTTAAAATTAAAGTTTTTCCTTACTCCTGTTGTCCTGAAATGACAATTTTTGGACAATTATGACTTTCAATTGAGTTTTAGTTTGCAATGAATTTTTCAATATTTACCTCTTTTCCATTGAGGACTGTGTCATTATTCTGCCGCATATAATTTTTTTACAGTAATGAGAGCAGGAAGTGAAAATACCTCGTAATATGAATGTTTGTATTCCATCCACGTGAAAATCAATTTCTTGAAAACAGAGGGCTTGATGTGGTGAGCAGCTCTTAAGTTGATTATAAGATACTTACGTAAGTCTTGGTTACTTACAAGAATCTGAAATTCAGTTTGCAAGATACTAGATTGCTCAAAAGAAGTATTGACTTGAAATTTAAGAATAAACTATATGGTAATAAGGGCTTGAGTTATATATAAGGGTTTGAGTTTATACTCCTTTCTTACACTTCTGTGTTGCAGAGAATGCAAATGAGGGCTGGTTGTTCCTGTGTAGGAGTTTCCTTCACTGAATTCGAGGCTGCCTGTTGGATAGGAACCTGAGAGGGAACTGACTGGGTAAGGCAGGCAGTGCTTACAGCACCTTAGCAACCTGAAGTGCACACTGCTAAGGTGATGTGTTACCCAATGGGTGATAAAATGGCTTGGGTTTTTTCCCCCTAGTTCAGAAGCACACAGAGCAAAATATTAGCACTGGGGGAATTAATGAGAGTTGTGATGGAAATTAGTGTGAGGGAAGGACTTCAGTTCTGGGTGTTTGACCTCTGCAGTCAGTGTGGAGTCACTTAATGCTGCTGCAATCCTTTTATGTAATTTAGCAAGGGATGGACTGGGTTAAATAGAATTATCTTACACCCGTGCTCAGAAAGGTTGCGAGGGATGAAGATGCCATAAATTTGATGTAGCACACTCAGTTCCCAGAGTACCATTCTCTGCAGTGAGTGTGGCAGTAACTGATTCGTTCTGGTTTTGTTGTGATTGTTCTTCCAGTGGCAATGCATTTCTTCAGATATTCCATAGTGAAGTTATTATTACTGTTGGGATTGTAGATTAGAATTCTGAATGGAGAATGATAGAGCAACAGAACAATTCAGAAGATTTGAAAGGACAGGTTCATTATAAAGCATGAGAGAGAGATCTTGTCAGAATTCCTGCTGACAAGATGTGTACGAAGTCATACTGAAGTTGTGAGGATTAGTGGGTGTATGTCATAACTCCAACAGCAATTGCTTCAGGTGCTATGTATGTTACTGTGTGCAGGTTTCATTATCTCCCATTATAAAGGTTTAGCTACAGCAGTCATTACCTTGCTCTAAAGCATCGATTTCCAAAGGTCAGTGTTCACTCTCAGGAGTCATGCTGCCAGTCAGGGATTGATCCCGTGTATTTGCACAGAACTTTTAAATCGAGATTTTTCCAACAGTTTTGCAGATAAATTTATTTCTGTGTGACTTACCAAGTTTTGATGTTGATTATATTGCACTTTTTGGAAATTACTGTTCTAAATGTTGTTCTTCTAAGCTATCCATTAGCTTGTGCTTTTTACAGAAAGTGAAAATACTGGTTTATTGCTTTGTATCGGAAGTGATCTATTAAGGCTTTATGAAATTATGTGACTAATTAAAGTGACTTTGAGAAACGAAAATAATTCTTCTATGTCAAGCTTGAATATAACTTGAGTAAATATAAGATCCAGTGTTTACAGCTCTTAGAATGCAGATAGTATACAAAGCATGTGTGAATAGTTGGACTGCTTCTGGGAAAATCTGGTTTTAATTACAATGCAGGTTGTAGACACTGCATGTGTTATGTGATACTGTGGATTGTGTAGCATGTTGGTTAAAAATTTAGGCTGGTAAGGATCACTGGGGGTTACCTGGCCCTGTCCCTTGCCGTAAGCAGAACAAGCTTCACAGTTAAAACAGATTGGTCAGGACCATTTGAGTTTCGAAAATTTCCAGAGGATGATTCCACCCTCTTGCTTGAACATTCTTGTTTGTGAACATTTTTCCTTGCATCCGGTTGGGGTTTTCTGTGTCATGCTTTGGCTCTTGCTTTGTGTCTAGCTGTGTGTTGATGAGAAGGGACCTGCTTGGCTCATCTTACTGCCCTTTTTAACAAGCTGCAGGTAGCACCTGGGTTTGCCTTCTGTTGCCCAGGCTGAAGAAAGGCAGTTCCTGCATTGACCACAGGATTTCTTGCACTCTGCTGGGCTCCTTCACATTGTTTCGTATTTCTTTCAAGAGCTGTGTCTGTGTGTAAAAGCCAAACAGCTTTCAGCTGGGAGCTCACGAATGCTGATAGAAAGGGAATAATCACTCCGCTGGATTGCTGCCTGCGCTGTGCTAATGTGAGGGTGGTGGCTGTATTCACATGTGTGCTACAGCCCCACACGTGCTTTAAGCTGACTGAGGCACTGCTGCCTTCCCCTGTGTTTAACTACCCATCTACTCCATTCCCTCTCTTGTGCTAGCACTAGGACTGCTGTAGCCCTGTAGCAAGCCAGAGCCAATCAAGGAGCTCATCCTAAGTTGAAACAGATCAACTTATTTTATCAGATCAGTTTTTTGTTCCAGATGACTCTTCAAAGCCTTGAGCTGACCCGGGGAAAGTGAATAAGAAAAGAGCAGGACTGCTCTATTCATCTCCTATTGCTCTTTGCTCTGTAGTAGGTCAAAGTGTTGAAATGAAGGCAGAGGCTTTAAGGCCAAGTAATAAGAGCCTCCCAGAGGACTGGCTTGCATAGCTGGGATTTCCTTGTCAGTTTTATTACTTTCAACTTGTCTTATGTGCTGTTTGGGGAGCATGTGATAAAGGGCACTCTGGTTATTTCCCAGAAGGGATAGGCAGGGCTTCTTGCACAAGTACATGTGATCCAAGTTGAATATGCTATATTCACCAGTGTGGTAGCAGAGATACAGAAGGGAATGTAAGGGCCTTTGCTAATAAGCTACAGGGAATATCTGTGCTGGGTTGTGACTAATTAGTGAGGATTGCCCTTTGTAAATTAGTTGGATGCACCAGCAGGGCTGAATTTGGCCTACTTCTTATAAGCAGATTTTTTGTGGCTTTTTTTTTTTTTTTTTTTTAAACAACACTGTAGACCAGTATTGATAATTAGATATTTGCTAGGCTACATTGTAACAGTGCTCCAACAGGTTGTATAAGTTGTAGCAAAGTGTATTTTCCGCAGCTGTCTCTACTGTGGGCTCTTGGCAAGGCCCTGGATGCATTGATGGGTCCCAATGGCCCAGCCAAGCCTCGCCTAGAGCCTTCACTAGCTGAAGTCTCCAAAGACTGATCCAAATACAGAAGTGAGTTGATGTTTAAGGGTCTAGGCCAGTGGTCTCCAAATGTTTTGATTGCACACCCGTATTGGTAAGATTTTTGAGCATGCACCCCCAATATATGTATGTTAATTTGCATGCACAAGTATATGTGTGTATATTAAAACTTCATATACTAGTGAAGCTTTAATATTTTCTTCTTGCACCTCGCTGGATTTTCTTGCACACATCTCACTTTGAAGACCACTGGTCTAGGCTTCACAACTCTTAACTCCACTCATTGTGGGCAGGTTTTATTTTCAAACTCTCATGGCTTAATATGGTTTATACCCATTTCATACATCACTCCTTGCTTTGGCCCACTGCATGTTAACAAACAGGAGGGTGACAGGAAACTAGAAAGATAGTTGGCAAGAAAAGTGATAAACTTTTCTATCATTTGTGCCATAGAAAAGGCTTTAGGAAAATTTTTCAGGACAGGCTTGCTTTTGTTAACACACTTCCAAATGATCATCTGTGTCAAGGTTATGTGTTGCTCAAATTCCTCTTTTCAAAGTAGACTGAATGACTACTTTTGGGTGAATTTGCTTTTGGGTGTGCAAGTTCTCTGTCTGTTTGCTGCTGCCTCTGTTTGCTCTCCTGAAATTAACAGGGCACTAATCATCTGGTAATCCTTGTTGAAAATAGGCATTAGTTAAAAGGATTTAAACCTGCAGTGTCCTGGTTTCGACTGGGATAGAGTGGATTTTCTTCCTTGTGGCTGGAACAGTGCTGTGTTTTGGCTTTAGGATGATGTTTCAGTTGTTGCAAAGCAGTGTTTACACCAAGCCAAGACCTTTTCAGCTTCTCATACTGCCCTGCCAGTATGGGGACTGATTTGTGTTTGCAACTATTAATAAATACTGTGACCAGGATAGAGGGGCCCTGCCTCCAGCTGGGTGAAGGAAGGGAAATACCAGGTTTTACTGCCAGGTTTATTGGACTGTGGATTTGGCACATGAAAACCACAGGACATACAGAACTCATTTCCACGGCAGCCTCATAGACACCTAGGCCTAAAAGTTGGATATACCATCTTCCCTATCATGCATCAGCCTCTGGAAAAATCACTATAATGGACTGTTAAAGGCCACTCTGAGAGCAAGGGATACAGGGACATTTAGGCATTGGTTAGCTAACACTAAATAAAAGGAAAAGCCATCTGGTTAGTTAACACTAGGGGATCTGCTAAATGGGCTGGCCCTGCCTAATCAAAACTTTCACATACTGTAGAAGGGGATAAAGTTCCTATAATGCACACAGAAAATTAGGTTGTGGAAGGCAATCTGGGTCGTTCCTGTCTCGGCAAAGGCAGACCCATCCATGGGATTATGTTTGCTCAAGGACCTGGGTGCACTTAGTGGGTAATTGCAGAAGGATGAGGAAGCCTGATATGTACTCAAGGGGATTTGATTCTGGGTAGAACAACCAATGATGATGTTAATTGATGATGTTAATTGCTGTATAATACTGTATTTCATCACTACTCTGGTTGCCTTATGCCTTGTCAATGGTATTGCTGTATGAGTTGTTTGGATTAATGAAGAACGAGTGCTGATGAAACCCAGCAAAGTGCAATGATGATAGAACCAGACAAGCACAGCAGTGATGGATCCAGACTTCAGGCATGTAATAATCCCAACAGTTCTTACCATGTCTTTCACTTGGAAGGACTTGATTGAGCCCAAAGTCCTGGACTAAATGAACTCAGTGGACATCTGAGAGGGAAGGCCCATGGATTACGGGCCTGTGTGTCTGCATGTATGTCAAAAGACGGGAAAGGTGGTTGTGATTATGTGGGATGCATTGGAAAGTGTGGGACCTGGGCACGATGAGGTTGGTACAGAATAAGGGGTGGATATTGTCCTGGTTTTGTCTGGGATAGAGTTAATTTTCTTTCTAGTAGTTGTGTTTTGGATTTAGAATGAGAATAACATTGATAACACGCTGATGTTTTAGTTGTTGCTGAGCAGCGTTTGCAGCAAGTCAAGGACTTTTCAGCTTCAGTGAGGAGACTGGAGGTGTGAAAGAAGCTGGGAGGGGAAACAGCCTGCAGATCAGACCCCAACTATCCAAAGAAATGTCCCATAACATATGGCATCATGTGGAACAATAAAACTTTACTATCTGTGGAAAACTCCTATGAGTTTATCTGTTGGGTGGAGTTTTCTTGTATCACGTTCAGCTAGTAAGTGTATGTTCAGTAACGTGTGATAATGAAGATTATGTATTATCATTAGGATTTTCTCACACCAGTATTTTCATGCATTTTATTTTCTTTCTGATCATTCTATGAAAGTTTTGAAGAATTCAGTGAACTTAACAAATTTGTCTTAATTTGTGTCAGTTGTTTTAATAACTCCAGGAGTATTAATTGAAGAAAGTTCTGTGGTGTCACTTCAGCTAGTGTTGAACCCTTCGTATAATAAAATCACGGAGAATATTTGGTTATGTAAAGCAAAGATATTTTATGGTGTTTAAATAATGCTGTCAATATTGCCATAGTCACGTGGGTTGGGATACTTAAAAGTAGATTTGCGGTGTGAAAACAAGGATAATTTTGACTTTTGATAAATTTTTGCTTTTGGATAAATTTTGCTAGGAGACTTTGGAACCTTGTTCTCGACACATAGGTAAGCTTTCAGCAGTTAGAGGAAATAACAGCTTTCTGTAAGTACTACTATCAGTACAGTTAAAGCAGAATGGTAATTACTTATGAATTTGTTCTTAGTAATACACATTTACATTTAAATTTCATGACATCATACTATGTCATGCCATTTGCTTAGCATTGAATTGCAGTATCAGTGCTCAAGCTGGTGGCTCTATACAAGAGAAAGCAGCTGGAACAATGAATCGTAGGAGCAATTGCTTTTCTTAAGATGTATAATCAGCTCACAAATGCTGATTTTTGTCAACATTGAGGTAGTTCTCTGTAGCTGTGCCTTGTTTTTCTGTCCTCCCTGAGAGGTGATACTGAATGATCCTCACACTGACATACATTCCACTTCTGCTTCACCCTCACTGTAAGCTAAAGCACAGAGATAGAAAAAATCCAAATAAGGCTCTGCAGTATAGAGGACACATTACCCTCTGATAGTCTACAATATAAGCTATTTTCAGAACCAGTGAAATATAGAAAAGTTCCAGGAAGGAGGTTACAGAATCACAGGACAGCCAAGGTGGAAAGGACTATCTGGAGATCACGTTATGCCCTGTCCTGCTCAGGGTCAGAGCAGGCAGGTCAAGGCTGTGGTCCAGCTGTGTCGTGGGTATCTCCAAGGATGGAGACTCCATAACCTTGCTGAAAAACTTGTGCTGGTATTTGGCTACCCTCAGAGTTTTAAGGAAGGAAAGTTTTTTCTATTGTCTGTATAGACTTTTTGGTTTATTGTGTTTTGATTCGTATCCCTTGCCTCTTATTCATTCTCTGGATACCACTGAAAAGTGTTTGGCTCAGTATGCTTAACACTCTCCCACCAGGTATTTATACACATGATAAAGATTCCTCCGTGGTTTTCTGTTCCTCAGGCAGAACAGTCCTGGTGCTCTTAGTCTCTTGTATTGCAGGTGCTTCAGTCCCTTCACTGTTCTAATTGTTATGGAGATCAGGGTGAGGAATGATTCATGTGTATCTCTGGTCAGAGACAGTAAGTTTGTATTTGTCAAGAAATGAGAGAGCAGAATGAATTAAAGCCAAAACATTTGTGTTAACAAAACGTTAAAACATTTGAGTGATAAGTACACAGCACAATTTTTAAGGGAAGTTGAGAAAACAAGCATGGAATGCAGTGATCAACTTGATGTGAGTAGAAAATACTGTAAAGATGAGGTTGGATAACTTAAAGGAAACCAGGATACCAAGAGGTTTTGGAAGCACTAACATCAGTTGATAATTGAACTGGTGGATTAGATGGGATGGTCCTGACATTTACTGACAAGGACAAGGGGGATGACATTCTGAGAAGAATAGCAGAGCCCAGAGTATGTAAACAGAGGCTTTGAAGGAACAGCAGTTGGAGGGGAGAGTGAGTTGTGAGAGTTTTTGGTGCAGCAGTCCCTGACGGAGTAGGCAGTGTGTGAGGAGTTGGTGGTTGTGACGCTGTGGCTAAAAACACTCTGCATTGGATACTTGCCCTCAGGTTGGGCAGTGCACATAAATTCCTACCCTGTCCATTTTTAAAAGGACTGTCAGAACTCTGTTCTGTTAAACACAATTTTAAGTACACTCCTGAATATTGAGGAGGAGAAACTGGAAGTGTCCACATTGTCACTTAGCTATTGCTAAGAAAGGTCTGTTGGAAAACAGTGTTTATTCATGCTTAGTCATGCCTTTCCTATAGTTTTGCTTCTAGACTGTAGCAGCATCCTCATGACACTGGCCTAAGTTTATTTACCTTTTGAGCTGCTCAGTGTTACAGCCACTAATTTGTAACACTCTTTGTAGGCTCTGTAGTGTCTGGTTATTCCCTCACTGGGATTAGCTGGGAATAAATTCCTATAGAAGCATTTCAGTCAGATCCTAGATTGTATTCAGTGTTGATATTTTTACTATTTTACGTCATGAAAGTTCTTTCTAATCAGTTTGGCTAATCATTTGTCTTTCTCTGACTTAAAATTCTAAAAAACCCCTGTATGGTAAAACATTGCATGAGATTTTGTAAATCTTTGCATGTGACTGAATTTGATTTTGAGATACATATCAAATATACATCCTCTCCTTCTTTATTCTAGTTGTCATGGATGATGACGATGATGAATCCTGTCTCCTTGATCTTATTGGGTAAGTCTTCCCTAAGATTTATTGCAGGAAAGTTGAGAATAATAATTTTGGAAAATCATCTTCTGGAAGGTGATTCTATCTCAGTATTGTCTAAAAATGAGGTGACATGCAATTAAATGAGCAGACATGCTTCACGTCTTCATGTGGAGATGTATGGATTGCAAAGCCTTCAATCCTGATGGATGCTAGCTGACAGCCTACTTGCTGACATTCTCCTCAGGAGAGGGTAAGGCATGTGTGTTCATGGAGAATGGATTCTCTTCTTAGGTAGTGGTAATACCAGATCAGTGCTGATGCATGGTACTAGTGGTCTTACTGCAAACTTCACTGCAAGTAGCTTTTTTTGAATCCAAACCCCAAAGATCTCAATTTTTTTGACTAGTGGAACTGGATAATTTATTAATACTATGCTTCTATTTTAAGGGAAAAGTAAATTTTTTTTCTTAATTTGAAATACTTGAATATTTCATTTCTACTAGTAATACACATTTGCATCTAATGTTAGAAAAAAAGAATAGCCCTCTGTACTGTTTTGTATTCACAACAAAGAATTTACCAGCATTTTGGTCAAAGATACTTGATTTTAATAAAATCAGGGATTTTGAATGGTCATGTGAGTTGTTGGGGGTGTCCCCCCCCCCATTTCCATAATAGATTTATATGGAGTTTTATAATTCTTTGTGGCAATCTCCAAAAATAATTAGGATAGCTGAAGCATGAGCAAGTTTTGTGTGGATTGTATGTCTCAAGGTGCCTTCCTTTAGCGACTGTTCATGTTAGTACTCAAGAGCAGATAATATGCTATAAATGCATATAAAACACAGGAAGAGAGTTGAGCTTTTCATGCCCAGTATTTCATTAAAACTCTGCTAGAAATTAGACTGACATCAGTCACATAGCAGCTGCAGAAAGATCATTCCCAGTTCATGCAAGAATTTTTTACGGTCTTAAGTGTAGGAAATAAATAGGCTTTTTACCTTTCTCACACATCCAAAAACTTCCAGTGGAACCAGGGAGAGCTTTAACTTCAGAAAAACCAAAACACCTCCACAGTGGCTGCTGTAGTTTGAGGATGGCTCTGGATATAGCAAAAGCAGTGCCAGTAAAGGCTCAGTTATATTCTGTGAAGTAACTGTTGTGTGAGGTTACTGATTGTGGCCAGGTGAAGACACTTCCTGCTTGGAACATAAAGGTGATCACGGGACAATTAAGTGCTCTGCCATGAGCATAAATCATGAGGATCCTCCTGCAAGATCACAGGTGGTCCAGAAAATGAAGTGCTCTCTATACAGATGAGTGTTTGTTTGAAAAATTAGTGTTCTTGTTGCTGCTGGCAGCAATTATTGTCTTAAGTACTTTGAAGAATGGCAAACAATTTTTTTTTTTTCATGTGATCTGTGATTTGGAAAGTGGCATTTAAAATTCCTTCCTTACTAAAGGCAGTATTTAAGGTGATAAAGTGTTCTTAATTTTTAATTGCATTTTGTGCTATTGAAAGACAGTGATGGTAATTAGTATTAAATGGCCTGATTGTTTTACTGATAAAATTCATGAGCATAATAGAACACTGTATGAGGTCATGACTTCTGTACTCCTTAATTTTGAAATTCAGTGAAATCTACTATGAAAATGACATTTGTTTTAAAATACATGTAACCTCTTCCATATTGTAAACATGGTAGTACCATAAAGTCCCTGCCAAGTACTATCTAACATATCTTTTATAAACTCAGGAACACAGTTTGTTTTTTAAAAGAAAAAGAAGAGGAGAAGAGCTGTGTTTGTCCTTTTAGAAGAGTAGTTGTGAACCTGAAAGATCTCTGACTTTATGCATCTTTATTTTCTAGGACCATCAAGCAAGAAGGAGACATTTTTAATTACTGCTTTTTTACATGATAATCTCCTGTTTCTGAAAAATGTTTTATTATTACTTATTAATCAATAAACATGCTTTAAAAATCAAAGAAATCCATTTCAGTTTACTCTTTATGCTAATGGAAATGCTGTATAATTGTTGCATTAGAATTGTTACATGGGATTCCGTGTAACAGAGTCTTTTATTCTTTTTATTTGGTCACTATGTGCAGCTAAATTAATGTATTTGAATTTCTGACATGCATTCTGTCAGACTACATTTTTAATATGAGTTTTATTTAGTGCTAGTGCTAAGTTAATTAAATACACTGAAATTCATAATGTTTAGTCAATTATTTCTATGGTTGGTTTCATTTGGAAAAGGTGCCACTTTTTCTTCATGAGGGGACTGTTACTCTGGCAATCATAAATTTTTATTAACTTGTGTTAAAGGTGAAAGAAAACCTGTCAAAGAATCAGGTTTGTAAATATCCTATAATTAGATGCTAGCTAAAGAAGGCATTGCAGTTTAGTTGTAGAAGAGGTGGTACCTGTTTTAGTTCTCACATTATTTGGTGGTAGTACATTCCTTAGGTTTGTACTGTGTGCTGTCATAAACTACCGTGTTTTTCAAGAGAATGTGTATCACCCTCATAAAGGGAAATACAGTAGAGTGCAACTAAAATTTTGTGACCAGCATAGTTTGTTTGCTTGAAATGCCTTGCTACAGTAGCAGCAGATATGATCAGCATCTGGAAGTTGTGCTGATACAGAAACACAGATTCCCAGATGATAAAACTTTCAGCTTTGTATTGGATTCAACGGAAGATGTGTTTTTACTAGAAACCTGATATGAGTACAATATGTGGCTTAGTTAAATTAGTCTCATTAGTAAAAAGGACTTCGTAAAAGTGTTAACTTCTTTTTTTTTTTTTTTCCCTCTCCTTCAGGGACCCACAAGCGCTGAATTATTTTCTACATGGACCTAGTAGTAAATCTGTAAGTAGCATTGCTGTGTATTAGATGTAGATAAGCTTCATTGAGTGTATCAGTTCTAAACATGATTTTTGTCTTTTACCAGAGCAATGAAGACTTGACTAATACAGAATATTCTGTAGCCAACTCAAATTCAATTTTCGCCAACTCCAATGTAAGTGGTCAGGAGATAAATTACATTGGTATTGTGATTGCATGCTCGTGTATGGCTTTACTTGGCTTTTATAAAACTGAACGAAGTAGATGTGGGATTCAGCTTGTTATCTGAAAACTCTGAATGCTAACATTGACTCTATCTTGTGCTGTTAGTATTTTAAGTGTTTCAGTAAGGAATTAATTGAAAAATACTGCTCTTTGGGAGGTGTTTTGTAGATATGTAAAGCAGCTTGCTGAGCAGTGAAAATGCTCTCTTGTGTAAAAGCTCTCGCCAGTAAACTGCACTCATGGCTTTAGTGATTGTAGGAGTAGTAGTGCTCAAAGGTAGACCTAGAAAGTTAGTCATACTTCCTGTGTATGTTAGGATGCCTGTTTGTTTCTTATTTTATGTAGATTCTAAGATGGAAGTTTTTAAAAATTATTGAGTGGAGTTTTTTTTCTCTTTCTGTATTTTTTTCTTTCGACTCAGGAGGTTATTTGAGATGTGTCCTTCACGTAGCTTCAGTGTTAGGGAAGTTGCTTTAAAATCATTAGGTGTTGCAAGAAATCTTCAGTGTTCCTTTTTGCCAGGAGAATATTGCAGCCTTGGACCATGTTTCACACAATGAGGTTGTAGAATCCCAGTCCTTGGTGATAAATTCAAGGCTGATCTGCTCTAGTTGGGTGGTAGTCATGCTTTGAGTAGAACATTGGACTGGATGACTTAAGAGATCCCTTCAAACCCACATTTCTTTGGTTTCATTGGGGTGTTTTTAAAACAACTGAATTGTGAATCCCACAATTAAGTTATTTGCCTAGGATAGGATTTTCTTGGTAATTCCTCTTTCTGTTGTACTGTTACCTTGACTTTTGTCTGTTTGTCCCATGTAGGCAGGAGTCAGGTGTTTCTGGTGTATTTTCAGGAAGTGAGTTTCTTTGAGTAATTTTGAGGGGCAGTGGAGATTCTGGACAAGGTGGATTTGTTGCCTATGGAGTAGCAGTTGGAAGAAATAATAATATTTGGTGAAAGCTAAGAGCGTTCTGGTGTATGAGATTGGGGGTAGATAATCTAGAAGGCCGGTGATCAGAGGAGCAGGGATTCCTAGTGTATGTTCCTTGGATGACATGCTACAGTTTAATTCTCAGCATGCTCTGTCCTCATTCTTTTATATCTTTGTAAGGAGCATTAATGCCATCTTCTCTTCCCTCCTCCCTCCTATGATAGCCCTGTGCTGATGTAAGTGAAGAATGACTTGGTTGCAAATACAGATTCTTACAGTTCATTGGGAAAGAGCAAGTTACCATAAACAGATGCCTTCACAGTCCCCTGCTTATGAAATGGGATACCTGAAAAGTTACATGCTTCTGAGGCTTTTGTCATTAAAGTTTTTGCAGATGCTGAAAGTTCTGTCTTTGTATATATTCAGAATTGCTACCATGAAGTAGGATTGACTGTCTTGCTGCCTGTCTCATGCTTTTCAGTGGCAGAGTTTACAAATTCAGTGAGCAGAATACTCATGGAGCCAGTGAGAATAAGACTCTTCTTGTTGGTCAGCAGATTCATGAAGTTCTGCAGAGGCTTTGATTTCTTCTTGAAATTAGCATGGTATTCTGCATGGCTTTTCTGAATCTGGACAGTAGAGATTCAGATGTTAACTTGGAAGGTTCCAATTTTTGCATATAAAATTGTTTTCTAATGTTAAAGTGTCCTGAGAGCGGAGAATGATACTTGGGATTCTCCGTTCCAATAGGAAAGTTTTAAGCTATTAATCTTGATTGCATGTAATATTATTTATTAGTGTTATTATTTAGTAGTAATAGTTGTATGGTTTGTACCAACTGGAATAGCATTAGTGGAACTGCTTAAGTTACACAGTTCTAAAAGATTTCAGTTTGGTCATTTTCTTGAAGACAGATGCAATAGGGAATTCTTCTCACAACCTGACAGTTGAGAGTCCTAATTACCGCCTGATTACTGATTCTGTTTTACTTGGCCCAATGGTAGCCAGGTACAGCTGAGAACCTGACTTGTAGCTTTTGGTGTTCCTGAGGTTCAGACACTGAGACATTTAAGCAGTGGTTTAATTCTTCTGTTAACATAAATGTTAAAAGCTTGCTGTAGCTTAATAGTTGTAACTTGATAATATTTTATCTAATCTTAAGAAAAGTCTTTTAATATTTTAAAACATGACTGAAGTTTCAAAAAATACACGGGTTTTTCAGAAATAGATTTGGATAAAATTCTGAATATTATAAATATGCTTGGGGAACTGAAGTTAGGGTAGGGATATCATTGCATGAGATAATTATGGCTTGCAGCATCTTCATACTATTTACATGAGGCAAAAACAAGCATCTGTGACCTTCAAGGAGTGAAGGCTCAGAGTATGAATGCGGCTGATAATTGCACACCCACAGTTTCCATTTATCCTGACCTAAAAAGAAACTGGTTGGTGCTTCTGAATAGCTGAGATGTGATCATGCAATTTAGAAAGGTGTACTTTGCCTAACTTAAAACTATCATGAGTATTATTATGCATTTATATTTGTCATTCTAGCTGCAGAAACGTGATGCTTGTGTTGTCTAGAGTTTCTGGACAAAACTTTTTTAGGAAATCTTTGAAAAATCTTGACAGTAGGTCAAAGTTAATAGGTTGTATTACGGTGTTAATGGATCTGGATTTGAAGAATTTTTTCATTAAAGGTGCCACTTAATATTTGTGGTAGTTCCAATGTTTATAGTTCTCAGTAATCTTTTTGCGAGTGTAAACCGTGGTCTGTAACACTTTTTTTCTTACTCTCTTGTTTCTAAAATATTTTTAAACAAGGAATTACCATAATGCCTTACCTTTATGAAATGGTCACTAGTTTGCACTAAGTGATTATAGAAATGCTGGTAGGATTTTGGAGATGAATCTCATCTGAGAGAAGACAGTGAAAGGAAAGCTTTCTTCTGCCTTTTCTCTGCTTCTACTGTTGCTGCTGAAGCCTTGCCCCAAAGTGAATTAGAGTGGAGGTATTTTCCCTCCTCGTTTCTTTTATCCTTTTCTCAGTAGAGTGCTCAGCTTGAGGAAGGGAAAATGGCACTTAGAGAGCATTTCATGTCCTCTTGAAACAGTGCAGCTGCAGAGCTAAGTGCTGTGTATTGAGAGATTTGAGGAGGGAAAGGAGAGAAACGTCTCCAGCAGTCTGAGGGTATGAGCGGGATATCCATGACTTGTTTGTGCTGGCTCACTGCACGGGGTCAGCATCACCCTGCACACGCTATGGGAAGAGTATAATTCTGTGTAGAAAGTTTGCTTGCATGAAAAAATAATGAGGAAACAAAACAGATACTGGAATTTCTGAAAGTGATTTATTTCTTGTTTTGCATTTCAGAACACTGATCCTAAGTCGTCTGTAAAAGGTGTAAGTGGTCAGCTTGGAGAGGGGCCTAGTGATGGACTGCAGCTGTCCAGTAGCCTTCAATTTCTTGAAGATGAACTTGTGTCTTCTCCTTTACCTGATCTTACTGAGGATCAGCCTTTTGATATTCTTCAGAAGTCCTTGCAGGAGGCCAATATTACTGAACAGACTTTGGCGGAAGAGGCATATTTGGATGCCAGTGTAGGTTCTAGCCAACAGTTTGCACAAGCTCAGCTTCATCCTTCTTCATCAGCATCCTTTACTCAGGCTTCTAATGTTTCTAATTACTCAGGTCAGACGTTGCAACCTATAGGAGTTACTCAAGTGGTACAGCAACCCGTTGGAGCATCTTTTGCAAGCAATACAGTCGGTGTGCAACATGGCTTTATGCAACACGTTGGAATTAGTGTTCCTGGCCAGCACTTGTCTAATAGCAGCCAGATTAGTGGTTCTGGGCAGATACAGCTGATTGGTTCATTTAGTAATCAACCTTCCATGATGACCATCAATAACCTTGATGGATCTCAGATAATACTGAAAGGCAATGGTCAGCAAACACCTGCAAACATGAGCAGTGGCCTCTTGGTTCATAGACAAACTCCAAATGGGAACTCGCTGTTCAGTAACTCAAATTCAAGTCCAGTAGCACAACCTGTAACTGTTCCATTTAACAGCACAAATTTTCAGACTTCGTTGCCTGTCCATAATATCATCATTCAAAGGGGTTTGGCACCAAACTCTAACAAAGTTCCTATTAATATCCAACCAAAGCCTATTCAGATGGGTCAGCAGACTGCTTACAATGTGAATAACTTGGGAATACAGCAACATCATGTGCAGCAAGGGATTCCATTTGCTTCTGCAAACTCACCTCAGAGTTCAGTAGTTGGTCCTCATATGTCTGTTAATATTGTTAATCAACAACAAAATACAAGAAAATCAGTCACACCTCAGACAGTTAGTAATGCTGGAGGTAGTATCGTTATCCATTCTCCTATGGGACAGCCTCATGCATCTCAAAACCAGTTTCTCATACCTACAAGTTTATCTGTTAATTCTAATTCAGTTCATCATGTCCAGGCCATAAATGGACAACTTCTTCAGACTCAGCCTTCCCAGCTGGTTCCTGGCCAAGTGTCTGCTGAGCATGTAATGCTCAACAGGAACTCCACAAACATGCTAAGAGCCAACCAGTCGTATTCAGGACAGATGCTGAATAATCAGAACACAGCTGTTCAGCTTGTTTCAGGCCAGACATTCACAGCTCCTGGAAACCAAGTTATAGTAAATCATGGAACTTCCCAAATTGTTGGTGGACAGGTGCCACTGCAGCAGGCGTCGCCAACGGTGTTGCATTTGTCACCCAGCCAAGCTAATGTTTCTCAAGGCAGATCGAGTTTTACCACCATGTCACCTGGGCAGTCCACAGTCTCAAATCTGTCAGCTTCTAATCGATTTGCTGCTGCGAGTTCTTCTGGTTCAGTACACCCCAGCTTGGGAGCATCAGTTCAGTCTGTCGCATCCGGAGGGAACTTTACAGGAGATCAGCTGGGCCAGAACAGAGCTCAAGTTGCCGTCAGTGCGTCGCATCGTCTTCCAGCATCCTCCTCCAAGTCTGTCAGCACCTTTAGTCACACGTCTGTGGGAGTTACACAACAACAGTTTGCCTTTGCTCAGGTATGGAAGCTGCTTGAGAATGTAGCCAAAGAAAGGCTTTTAAGCTGTGCTAAAATCTGGTTAATACGCAGAATGTTAATCTTGCTGGTTTGTTTTGTTACAAGTACTGTGGAACTGCTGAAAATTACTGTAACCCAGAGTTATCATTTCACTCGACATTTTCTAAATCTCTCACTGAGTGAACAATTCTGTCACTTTGATTAATTCCAAAGATTTTGTTGGTGATTTATAGTATTATTTTCAGAAATGCTTAGCAGTGAGATATTTCTGCTCCTTTTTAAAGGAATGGCATTGTAAGTTTTTGCAATTGCGAGCTCCCCCTTATCATAGGCTAGATGAAAAAGGCTGAGGTTCATTCTTGGCACTCACTAAAACTCACTTCTTTTGACCTCAGTAAAATAATTTTCAAGGTTTGCCTTACTGAAATCAGAGATGAAAAGGTTTCTTGGGTTTTCTTTGGTTATTTATCATATTGGCGCTATCGTTATGTGTCTGGAGCAGTTAGAAGCTTTCAAATTTGGTGCAAAGACAATGATGCAAATGTTTCGTAGAAGAAATACCTTTTAAAGCAGTTTGTAAAAGCCTAACATTAAAAAAACCCCAAACCTCTAAGAAGTCAAGCTAGTAGCTACAAAAAAAAAAAAAAAAAAAAAAAAAAAAAAAAAAAAAAAAAAAAAAAAGAAAAAAAAAGAAAGAAAAAAAAAGATATATATATATCTAAATTCACTTCTAAGATTTGATGTGCTCTATTTTGTCCAGCAGATACACTTGCAGTATATATTCAACTCAAATTTTTCAGTTTTCATATATGAACTTACAAACAGTCAAAAATTTAAAAGAAGTTCATGACGTTCCAGAGTGAGCTGTCAGTTCTAACTCAGTGACTTTTTACACAATTAGTAACAAGCTATTCAGTTTCTGTCCTTTTTTAATTAAAATGCTGCTCACTCTTTCAGAATACATTTGCACTAATTACATCTTTCTCTTTTTTCTTTTTCTTCATTGGCTTAGATCTTTCTCTTTTTCCAAAGGCCTGATGGATTTTTTTTAACCAAACCCAAAATCTGCAGTGAAATAATGCCTTAGAAAAGAATGTATGTTTAAAAAATTAGTGTGAACATGTTGTAGAAACACATTGTAGCCTTTGCCAAGCCTCTGGTGCAGATTGTGACATTTTGTTTGCAGATGAATAATTTGAGGCCTGTCTGACTTTCTCTTCATGTATCTACATCTTCCTAGTTGCAGGTGACATGCTGGGTCAGTGAGTTTCAGCAGTTACAAAAGCAGAGTATTTCTTACTGCTGTAGAAGATCATTTTGCGCTGAAGTTTCAGACCTGTAAATGGGAACTGAGAGATAACAAATGCTGCTATTTGCCATAATTTTTTAGTTGGTTTGTACTGCATTTGAAACATTGTACTTTATAGTAAAACATGTATCATTGAGTTGTTAAGCAGTGGATGGTTTGTTCTACTGCGGGTATTTTTTGTTGGGAAAGCGACTTCGTCATCTTGCGGCTTTGGAACTCTGAGAAGCTGAGTTTTCTGGGGGCCACTTGCAATAGGAAGTCAGGGGTCTTGTAGAATGCAACTGGTGTATATTTGTGGTGTTAGTGTAATTTCTGTTCCTCTCTGATTTACTCTATAAAATTCTTGAACTTGGAGGGATTGAGATATGTGAAATTTCACCATTCACGAGTGGATTTGAAGTTAAAAAAGTGTACACAGAGATAAATTTTAGGTGGATTTTCCTTGTTTTTCTTAAAGCTTTCAGAAAATATTTCACTGTGTTTTTTTTAAAAAATTTGTTTTTTATTTTATGTATGTGGCACAGAAAAAGGCTGTGAACCAGACATCACCAGTTTCTGCATCGAAGACACAGGACAATTTGAGACAGCCTCAGCTAACAAGTCTTCTGAGCAACACACTATCAGGTCAACTAAGGTCTTTTTAACATAATTTTCTTAATTTTCTTCGGCAACAGAGAGTCGTTCTTCTTTAGTGTGTCAGACTTACATTGATGTCTCATGCTCATAGGGTTCTAAAGGATCTTGGAATTTTATTTTTAGACGAATTCAAGCTATGTTTTTTCAGTATTGAATGTGTGCTTTGATTTTCCTAACCATGGCACTTCATTTTCTTGAGTGAAAAGTTGAATCTTCACAATTAGCAATTATTTCTTCTCTTTATAAAATCCAAAATTGTACATTCTTTCATTTTTCATTTTTTTTTTTCAGCTCAGGAAAATAGAAATAAGTAATTTTTAAAGTACATACACCTGCTAAAATTCCATGAAGCTTCTAGAATATTGAATGAGGTGGCTGCTTCAGTTAGAGGGAAGAGAGATAGGTATTACAAGGTTACATGCAGGCTGTCATCACTCACTTTGTTCTTGAATGTGTCACTTTCAGTTAGAATAGTTCATGCATTGTTCATGGCAAAATAGCAGCTTTTCAAGCAGCACTGTGCTACTGAAAGAACAAATCCAGTACATTCAAGGCAAGCAGAAAAATGCAGTAACCTTCCTGTTCTCTTTGTACATAAGTAACCTTTTGAATAAGGTCCTATACTCTACCTTCCCTTTTTTTTTTTTTTTTTTTTTTTTTTTTTGTATACTGTTATGTATAAGCTGTCCAGGCAATTCTATACAATCTGCACAGTAGGCAGGATGTCTTTGGGGAAAAAAAACCCTAATAAATTCTTCCTTGTTTTGGTTGTAACATAGCGTGACTGATAGGATGCTGTTTGGATTATGAAGCAAGGCAATTGGAGGAAGTCTGCCTGTCTTAAAAACTCTAGGGGAAAAAATATGCTTGCCCTCTAAGTACTTCCAGGAACTCTAGAAAAAGTTGGGTAATACACTTGAGGGAAGGTTAGCATTGAAAAGCTTGATCAAATTTACTGTACAATTTTAGGTAAATTTTTGGGACACTGAATTTACAGTACTTGAATTTCTTCTTACGTTGCAGTACCATGATGAGATGTGATTTATAGCTGAGGATTTTTGTGGTTTTCAGTACAAAATATCAATCCTGTTTAATTTTTACGAGCTGGTTTCTCCAGGATAGTTGCAGTAATGCTTTTAGGCATAAGATGTATTTTCCTAAAAATAAGTAAAATTATCAGTATAGCTACACAAAATTATTCTCCTCTTGCTTAGAATGACAAGAACTTTTTAAACTTTTTTTTTTTTAGGGCAGGACTCTGGAGGAAAAATCATACAACAATCTCTAGGAACAGCGCAGCCACAAGAAAAAGTGATAGGATCATCATCAGTTCAGCAGAGTATACAGGTAGAGAATATACTTCTGTTTATGTTTCCCTGTCTGTCCTGGTTATGTCTGAGATAGAGTTAATTCTAGCAGGTGGTACAGGGCTGTGCTTTGAATTTGGGATGAGAACAATGTTGATAAGGCACCAGTGTTTTAATTATTGAGCAGTGCTTACTCTGCAAGGCACGGCCTTTCCAGTGCCCTGTGCTGTGCCAGTGAGGCGGTGCAGAGCCAGGACAGCTGGCCCAAACTGGCCAGAGGAATATCCCACAGTATGGAACATAACATTCTGTACATAAATGTACTGTGAGTCACTGATCACTGCTTGGGAATGGGGTGGGCATTGGTCAGAGGGTGCTGAGCAATTGCATTGTGCAGCACTTGTTTCTCCTGAGTTCAATTCCCCCTTTTTTTCTTTTTTTGTTACAACTTTATAATAACCATCATACTATATTATTTTATTTTGTTTCTGGTTTTAAACTGTTCTTTTCAGCCCACAAGGTTTACTTTTTTTCCTAATTCTCCTCTCCACTGGCTTGAGGGGAGGTAGTGAGCAAACAAATAAGGAATCATTGTAGGTTTTTTGAAGAGTACATGAACTCCCTCAAACTTGACAAATTCTACCTTGGCATAATAAATGTTGATTATTTTGCCAATTGATACACTGAATGCTGCTTTAAGATCCAGTTCACTAAGTGGAGTCTGACTGTTCTGTTCCTTGAGGATAATTTTGTATGACATAGCAATTCTTCATTGAGTTGGCCAAAAGTTTGACCTACTCTTCTCATTATTGCTTACAAACTCAGCTGTTCCCTAGCTGACTGGGAGAGAGTGGTTTGTGAGAAGTAGCAGAAAGCTCCACCTGGTCTTTGTCTGTTTTATTCTTTACTGCAGTCTCTTTTTACCATCAAAAGTTCACCCACATAATGCAAGTATGTATGAAAACACTGTCCAGAATGAGGTTTTTGGAGAGGATCTGACTCAGAATTTTTGTTTGTAGATGTATTTGTCAATGCAGTAGGACAGGAATGTTTTTCCATGTCTTCTTGATGTACAAGTAGAGCAGAAGGTACAGTAGTGCTCGGTTAGGAGGTCAGCCTAGTTGTGTAATAATTGGTTAGATGTTCATTCTGCTTGGTGGTGACTACATTTTATGCTCTGGAGTTGGAGGCTTTTTGAGGCAAATACTATTCCAGTGTGCCCATGAGTCTTTACCCCCTCAGAGAACCTCAGGTCTTAGGAGAGTGCTCCCAGGAAAAATCTTGACTTCATTAAATGTCTAAGCAAAGGAGAAAATGAGTTCGGTCTCTACCTGAGGGTCATATCTGTAGCATTGACACTGAAATAGAATTCCTAGAACGACCTTTATCAGCCCCCAACCACTGTGGCTTTTGAGAATTTAAGTGCACAACCTTAGCCTGCTTTCCTCACAGATACTCTAATCCATCAATATCAGGCAAGATGACATCTGAGAAATGCAGAGACAGTTTGTATGAGCAGATTTATTTGTAAAAATTTTTAGTTTGAACCTTTCCTTCTTTGCACCTGTTAAATTCCATTGTCTCTTTCTTAGTGAAATATGTATAATGCACAACAGTGGAATTTGTTTACAAACGGCCTTTGGTTATGTTACTTCCCTATTTTGTGGATCTAGTGCCCTGTGAAAATAGGAGGTAGTTGAAAGCGTTTATACTTACGTGTTGATTACAGTTAGTGTTGGTGATGTACCTTACTGATAAGAAACAAATCCTGAAACTTAGACTTTGCAAATGAGGGGATATATTGTAATTTATCTTTTATTTTGAACTTAGGTGGATGGTCATTTAGTTGGACAGAAAAGGCCTGCTGCTAAACAGTTAACTAAAGGAGCTTTGTAAGTCATTAATTCTTTGTAATTCTGTTGCAAAAACCTTGATTTTTACTTTTGTCAGTGTAAAAACTCTGTACAGTATGTTAAATATGTATCATTATTTTTTATAGTATTCTGCAGCAATTACAGAAGGATCAGGTACATGCTGTGACACCAGATAAAAGTCAGTTCAGATCATTAAATGATGCAGTTCAGAGACTCCTTTCATACCATGTGTGCCAGGGATCACTGCCAACAGAAGAAGACTTAAGAAAAGGTAATTTTCTTTTAAGAAATTTGGCAGTAAGTTTATAATTAGTGTATTGAGAGAATTCTTAATGTCAGTTAGAGTAATAAGGAAAGGAACATTTTAAAATTTGTGCAGGTTATTGAAGAACAGTATTTGAAAGTGTGTTTTGTCTTTCTAGTGGACAGTGAATTTGAATCTGTAGCTACACAGCTTCTGAAGAGGACGCAGGCTATGCTGAACAAATACAGATGTTTGCTTATAGAAGATGCAATGGTAAGGTGTAGAACCCAGGTATACTTCGTTTATGGGATGGGATTCAGTTTGTTAAAAAAGTACCTACAGAACATGAACATCTGTTCTCTGCTTCTGCTTTGTTTTTACACCAAACAGGCTGTGATAGTCAGGAGGGTGATTTCTGTGTGTTTCTGTGGCTGATAGAACCTGAAATAGTGTTGATGTTCATTATGACAATAGCCTCCCATATCACTCCCAGTCATTGTAACTTGATTTGCCTCTAATTATAATATGGCCTCCAGCCATATTACAACTGGAGCCAAATCATATTACAGTTTAGGAAATAGGTGTCCTTAAAAGCTAGATGGAACTTCATCAGAAGTGCTTCTGATTTAAGTGCTTTCACAATCCCAGGTATGAGGTAAAATAAAACTGACAGAGTTACTTTTAAGAATGTACTTTACAAGAATCAGGAGATGCCATTGTGACTTCAATCATGCTAGTTTTCAAGTCTGGAAAAGATTTGAATTTGAGTATAACAGAAATTTAGATATTTAGAGTCAGGAATACATAATATAACTGTTAGAATAAATGCAGTATTAAAACTAGCAGTTGCATTGTAAAATATTCTAGCCAATAAATGTTTACAAGTGTTTGCAGGTGCAGAGAGAGGATGGAGGTCGAGATTTGTTCTTTTAACATTTGGTATGTTGTATGGCAAATCCCATTTAGTAATTTTGAAAGGTTAATTTCACATAACATTCAGGTTTGAAACTAGTTGCCTGTATTATGGCCTAATGCAGTGAGTGTTTTCTGTGATGGGTGGATCCAACTGGCTTGAAGCATTGTCAGCAAAATGCAGCTCTGCACCAGGTAGAATACAAGGATGGGAGAGAAGTGAAGGGAAGTTGATATGGTGGTCCCAGTTCAAGATTTTTTGCTGGTTGATCCGCTAAAAGAGGATAATGTATGAAGTAAAAAAAAAAAAGAGATATACAGTAGTAAGCATACTCAGTCCTGAAAAAGTACAATTCCTACAACTGGAACAGCAGTTCCCTGTTTGAAAGTCTTTTCCAAATAAAATTTTCAGTACAATGTGAATAATATTTCATGTTTGAGTTACAGTAGGGGTTGGGTCAAAATCAAGACTGTTGAATTGTGAATGTTCTTTGCAAATACATAATAAAAAATTTCTTCTCTGAAAATTAACTAAGCTATCAGTGCTTTGATTTGGTACCAACATATGAGTCACTACATATGAGTCACCACACTCCTGGTTGTTTTTTTCCTTTTCCTCCAGCGGATAAATCCCTCTGCGGAAATGGTTATGATTGATAGGATGTTTAACCAGGAGGAAAGAGCATCTCTGACCCGGGATAAACGTCTTGCACTTGTGGATCCTGGTAAGTAATGCTTAACTTCTAAATTAAGTGTGGAGTGTTTAAAAATAGTTGTGACCACAGTGAGGCACTGATTGCTATGGATTCCAGTTATTGAAATATTGAATAAGCATTTGCAAGATAACTTTCTATAACTCCAGAATTCAACAATCTAGAGACACTGTAGGGTTGAAGCAGTTATTTGTGGGGAAGAAAAATACTTTACCTGTTTGGCAGAGAAATGTTTGATTTTCTTTTGACAGCAGTCGTGATGCCTGCAGTGCCTCCATTCTAGCAGGGACGAATCTTTGAGTTTGCTTGCAGCCAGAAAGAACAGCACTGTTTGAAGCATGAATACTCTTGTTCATCTTAATGAAGCGTTGCTCTTGGAGTTTCGTGGCCATTTATATGGCACCATTTTTAACTGGGGTGTTGTTTAACATAGCACCTGGAAACACATTATTTGTGTAAGATTACAACTACAATTTGTTTAAAGGTTCTCCGTGATCTGCATATTTTAAAAGATATTCACAGCTTGTGTTGTAGAAAATATTAATCTTCAGAGACCATATTTGCATATTTAGAATGCTGGGAAGTGCCCTTAATCTGGTTTGACAGTGCATATACGTGAGCAGCGTGCTGATTAATTTAGTGCTAATCTCCTGCACTGTACGCAGCAGAACACTTAAGCATATGAACATCTCTTAAAGGCCCAGATCTGTAAGCTGTGGATGTTACTGGAATTTCAGTACTCAGAAACTGTGTTGGAGTGTCAGTTATTTGGATGCATAGGTAATTTTAGTAAAATGTTCCTACTTAATTTTCAGATGGTTATCAGGCCGATTTTTGTTGTTCTGCCAAACAATTTGAGAAGACAGCTGAAGAAGCTCAGTCCAGCAAAAGTGACCATCAGTCTAGCAAAACATTACCTTCTCGAAGTCAGACTACCAAAACCCAAGCCAGAGACCGACCAAAATCCAGCTCAGCAGAGTCCACAAATCACAGTAAACTTCCTCTAGTGCCTAACAACATTCTGACACCACAAGAAGGAAAAACTTCTACTAAAAAATCCGAGAGCCTCACTAAAGCTTTAAAGTTTGAAAAAGCTAATTGTTCTTCTGAGAGCCAATACGTGGCCCTTTCTGAAGAAAGGATGAGTGGGAAAGATCTTGCCAAGTCCACTGAGAATTCTTCGAGTTCTGAAGACTTGTCAAAAATCGTGTCAAGAGGCAGTCATGGAACACACAATAAAATATCAAGGAACACAGTTCAGTCTTTCTCAAAGGTAACGTGTAATAATTCACTTCAAGACAAAACTCTGAGGAGCTCTCCAAAGAATGAGGTTTTGCATCCTGATAACAGGAAAGGCTCTGGTGAACCCCAGCAAGACTTACTCCTCAGTAAGAGTTTAGAAACTACATTTAAAAACATCTTGGAACTTAAAAAAGCTGGGAGGCAGCCACAAAACGAGGCAGCAAGTAGTGGCTCGATTGAATTAGAGTTCCCTAATTTTTCACCTATCGCTTCACAAGAGAACTGCCTGGAAAAATTTATTCCAGACCACAGTGAAAGTGTTGTAGAAACTGACTCTATTTTAGAAGCAGCTGTAAATAGTATCTTAGAGTGTTAATAGTTACAGTACCATGGACAAGTTATGTTTCTCTTAGCAGAAGCAAATGTGAATGACACCACAAGTACAGCCTGACATGCATTTAAGGTTAACCTTTCTAAACTAGATTCTGTTCTGTGTTTGAGAGCAATACTCATTGTGGTTACAGTGAGATATCCAAGTAAAGTTAATCCTTGTTAGAATGCAGTCTGTTAGGGCCTTACTGTTTCAAGTATTATTATAATAGTGCTTTTGGTAATTGAGCAGTACTGCAGCGTAACAGGGTTGCAGGTTGTTAGGCCCTAATAAATACGGTAATATACTGACAATCACAGTCATTTGAAAGGATATATTTATTAAGAAAATGTTTTTAAAGAGTGATGGAAGCAACAATTCTCCCCTACCCTTCTCTTCCACAAATCATCAAATTTTTAGTTTTTCTGGAAAACCCACTGTACCTCTATTCAGAAGTGATTATTTGCTTTGTTAATGAATATGTATTCTGGGATTCTTAAGTTGGAAGGAAATCATCAGTGTGTTTACAAGGCTTCATAATTTAAACTTTAAGTGCTTTTCTATTGCTTTCTGAGCAGAAACTAGTACTTGATATATTTGTAGTGGGTAACTTTAGTCTGTGGGATGATATTATATGATCTTAGTCACAGTGGCATGATATGAAGTAATAAATGCTTGACTAAGGAAGGTAGAATGGAAGCCAGTAAATAGCAAAGTGTACAGGATGAGGCCATGATAGAGCCATGAATTTATATATATAATACATATATATGTTATCTCTTGAGGAAAAGATTTTGCATTTTATAATTGGATGTAGTCAGCCTTGCGTCTTTCTGAAGTGGTATAAATGTTTGGGTTTTTTTTTTTAATTTGTTGTTGGTTTTTTTTTTTTTAGACCAAGTGTCAAAAGCACTTTTATTTGAAAACTGTATTTGTAGCTTATATTTTAAGAGGATGTTAGCCTTACTCTGATTAAATTTAAAGGCCAGTGTTTATTTTTGATTTTTTTTTTTGCTTTTTGCTATCAGAGAATGTTATATCATCCACCGTAGCAGTCATAATTATCAAGATATGTACAGACCAAAGTTGATCAGCAGTCCCATTGTTTAAACATATCAAAAAATATGTAATTATTAATTCATATTGTAAAGCCAAGTTGAAACCATTGCATGGTTTGTATTTGGCTTGCTGTCATGTTGTTAAGATAGAATCTTATTATTTTATTTATTTATTTTAATTTATTTTTTTTTTTTTTTTTTTTTTTTGCTGCCCATGCTGCTTTGTTCTAGTTTACTTTGGTCATGAGTGCTTTTGTGCACATAAGCGCGCTGACGTTCGTCACGTGTGTGTAGTACATATGTCTGCTCAGGAGGATACAGCTTTTGTGGTTTCTAAGGTATGCTCATGTTCTCCCCCAGAACTTCTCCACCATTTCTCAGAAACATTACCAGCCATTTTCCAGACTTGCTGATTATGATTTTCATGATGTAAGAGGCTCATTGTGACAAGCTGTGGTTGTCAGTCAGATTGCCAGGAGAGAAACCAAAAGGTTTTGCTGGTGTGTAATTGAGTCCATCTGAATGGCACGGAGGGAAGCAGAATTAGATCCTTGGGATAGTAGAACATTACAGCGCAACTCAGTATTGAGCTACAGTCCACTGTCTGACCACTAAAGGAAACCAAATCTAGAAAGCAATGAGAGAAAGATGAACTTCCTTAAAATTCATTTCTCCTTCAACGTGAATGGAAGTACTGGTTTTGTATGTTACTAATTGCCATTTAATAAAATTGTGCCAATTTTAAAGTACATGTTTGTAAAAACCCAACATTCCCAAATGTTGTATGAAATATTAATAAGTATTGCCAGTTTTAAATTTTTAGTTGGGTTACCACAGAAGAGTGTCTCAGGCAGTTAGTTGTTTTCTTATTGGCAAAACTGACAAGATAGTCTTCACCTATTGCCTTTTTAGATTTAATAATATTCTCATGGCTGTGTATCCTGATGCATATTTTATTTTATCATTTTGGGAATTTAACCATTCTGAACTATTTAGGAAGGAGAGCAGTAAGTTACACAGCTGTATGTTAACTAGTTAATTTTTTCTTTTAGTATTGAGGAAAAAAAAGTGAAGTTGCACATTCATCAGTCCCCTTACTTATTAAACGACCTCGAAATGGGTATGGGGTTTCCAGCCTCTACAGCAAATACATAACTGAATTATCAGGTTATGTGTCTTCTGTTGGGTCTCATTGGGAAGGGGGGACAATGGCATATCAAAAATGACAAATGGCAGAAAAGTAATCGTGGTTGATTTGGTCAGACACATTTCTCTGAACTGCTGATGAGAGGAACCCCTTGAACAATCCTAGTAAGATTGATATTTGATTGTTAGTGTTCTGTTGTTCACTCCTTTGAATTCAATTCTAAAGGAATTCTGGTACGTGGTGAAGCAGTAAATAAAAGAATTGTATTTTTGTGGTGCTTAAAAAAAAGTTTATTAATCATATGGGCTCAAGTCCAGCAAAGTATTGTGAATGTGCATGACTTTAAACATGTTTTCATTATTTTGCTGGATCAGCATTGTGATTTCAATGTTATTTAATACTGCCTAATATTAAAACAAATTTTAAACTGGCAATTAAGAAAACTATGTTCATTTTGAAGATTTTGGTATAATTTATCTGTTAGAGTAGGGAGGCCTTACAGACTGACTTCACTTAAAGAGGATGTGTCACTTATTGTCAGCGTGGTATGGACTTTATTTGCTTAAATACCTTCATTTGTAAAGTATGTCTCACTTGAAATTGCTTTGTATACATTTTGTAAAAATATTTATAAAATGTTTTGTAAAAAAAAAAGTATAACAAATTGCAGTTTATTTTGTTATGTTGGATAAATACTGTTAAAAGACACAAGTCAGTAAATATATTGTTAATCCATGGATAGGAAATGTTTAGTTGGAGATTACAAATTGAAACAACCATTGCAATACAGCCAAAGATTTGGGAAAAAATGTCTATCTGTGATTGTCTTGATTTAACCAAGTTGAATATTTACATTTCCTAAAGATGATTGGTCTCAGTTTTAAGTAATATGACTACAAAATATTCCTACTCCTCTGCTTTTCATGATGCAGCTCTTACTTAGTGGGCCAGCTTTCCATACTCCTTATGCATCTTTCTGAACACACCCTATTAGGATTTGGTTCATGAGGCAATATAGCTACATTCAATAATGTTAATCTCCAAATTGCAAGAGAGCCAATGGTCCTGCCTTGTTGGTATTAGAAGTCTTACCCCAGCGAGATTCTTGAGACATGCTCTCCTTCTCTGGTGTATTTTCACAAGGTAGAGGAGTCATCTTCCAGATGCCTCAGGGACATGGAAGATGAGAGGGCTTTTGTCAGTCAAGTGGCCACTGCATCTGGGCTGCAAGTTTGACTCAAGTCTGCTGCATTTGATTAGAGGAACCTGTGTTTGGGTGTTTGGTGAGAAGATGCTGCAATTGCAGGTGGTACAAAGAAACTGCCTACTCTTATTAGAGGGGTGATGAACCTTTTCTTACTGTGATTGAATTTTTCAGAGAGTATGCTGAGACTTTGATCTAGTAAAGCTCTTATGCCTGGAATTTCCTCACTTTATTTTTGGACGCTATGGAAGTGGAGCATTGGTGAAGGGCACTGCTTCTCATCTTGGAGTAGGGCCTGCACTGTTGAAAGGTAGAAATCTTCATGGTTAGAATTTGTTATTTTGTCAATGAGACAAAATAAACATGTCTTTTGAGTGCTTTCCACAAGGATTCGGACAGTATCAAAGTGAATAAAATCAGTTATATATTATTTTAATCTCTCTGGGTTAAGATGGCTAAGCAGCTTGGCTTTTTTTTTTTTTTTTTTCCTTTTTGTCATGTCCTTGTAGAATCACCAGGCAAGCTTTTTGCATTGCTAAAAATTTTATATGAAGTCTACTGTGCAGGTACCTTCACCTGAGAATATGTTATAGGAATATTGCATATTTTTTTAATTGCTTTTCAATAGCATTTTTATACTGGGGCTTGTTGTTTATTCCAACTTATGGGACAGAATTTCTGATGATTTGGGCATGTGTGTTAATGCACAGCTGATTGAAGAAAGTCAAAATACCATTCATTTTGAGGATCCGAATGAAGAAAAAAAAAAGCCACAATCAGATTGGCACAAGGAAAGGTAAGTAAACAATTTTAAAACTTAGAGGAATTCCTTTCTTCAGAAAGTTTTTTTATAAGCCTTTGGATTTTTCCTTTCAAATCATCCACACATTTCCTTGGAGTTTTCGCTAGAGTGCATTTGTCAGACAGTTTCAAGAAATGGGAGAAGTTGTCTTTGTGACTGGGAGTCAGCTCTCACTTTGGTTAAAGAAGGTCACTGCAGAAAAGAAGCAAGGTCTGGTGAAGATCTGCTCGTAGCAGCTCTGGTGCACAGATGGAATGCATGTACAGGTTTCAAATGAGTAGTGGGTGTACTGAGTTAATTTGTGATTTATGGATTGGAAATTGTGAGTGCTGCTAGTCTTGCAACTGGTCATTGTATTGTATGTGGAAAAAAATGTGATAAAAAAGTAATAATGAGTTATAACAGGCGAACACCAAGTAAGCTTGAGGGAGCTTCCTGTACTAGAGAAGAAAACCCGCAAAGGACACAGAGTGTCCAGTTGAATATTTTTGGTGCAAAAGCAAACACCTTTAAAGTTGCCCTGCTGTGTGCTGAGGATAAACCCCATTTAATTTTTTTTTCTTGAGTTTATATTTTACCTTGTGGGGAAAAATTATTCTATAAATGGAGGAACTAGCTGCATCAGAATTTTAAGGCTCTTCTGTATTTTATTTATTTATACACACACACACACACACGTATGCAGGTTGAGGATTGACCTCCCAGGCAGCTAGTGGCAGAACAAAGACAGACTCAAGCTGTACCCGGGGAGGTTCAAACTGGATATAATAGGAATTTCTTCACTGAAAGGATTGTTCATTACTGGAATGGACTGCCTGGGGAGTGGAGTCACCATCACTGGAAATCTGATATAGCTTATCTCACAGCATGATATTGCTGGGTATATTGCTGGATATATCAGGGGCTGACAAATGGCCAACAGCATAAAAATACTTGGAGTTAATATTACTGAGGTCGAACAGTTCCATGTTATTTTCATGGCAAAATTAGTCAGGGATTTTGGAGGCCTCTGTTAGCAAGGGCAGATGGAGTGTCTGCTGTGGGAGGCTTGATTCTGAGTGCTGAGGAGCAAGGACTTGGAAACCTTTTGTATCCAGAGAAGGAAATTCACATGAGGCTGAAGGAGAAGAGGCTCCAGGGTTTGGAAGAGATGAGCAGGAAGGTGAGTAGGTGTGTGGGATGGATTTTTTTGGGATCTGAGATTTAAATGACTTAAATTTGATTTTAAAGCACAGGATGTATTGTAGACACGGGAAGTTGTACAATACTGTATCTCTAGGTACTAGATAACATAATTAATATAAAGCACACTGCTCTTTTCTCCTTTGCACCTAAGTGAAGAATGGATTTAGTGAATATTTAAGTCAGATGAGGATTTGTGTGTCTTAACAATTGCAAGGATGGACTCGCACATAGTTTGAAAGCTGTTTGTGAAAGAACATATCTAATATGCAAGGCTTGTTGTTAATTTGAGCAAGAACATTGCTAAAAACTGTGAGTCAGTTCCAAAGTATTGTGGAATGGGGGAGGTATTTTCATGCCCCTGAATGAGTGTCATTGACAATGTAAGTCTTTAGTAAGAGGTAAGGAAAGTATGGAATCTATTTGCTACTACACTGGTTTTTTCCTGGGGTTAAATTTTCTCCAGTGATCTGATTAATTTAGTGAAAACAATATATGACATTAAGATATCTGTAGTACTTAGAATTCCGTTTATGAAAATGTATTATATTGCTCTCATCTATTCAGAAAGGCAGTTTTAGTCCTGTGACAACCAGTCTTAGAGTTAAATCTCACTTATCAGGAAGTTGAGGACTGGTTTTTTTTTTAAAGTGAAATATTAACACATGATTTTGTTAAAGCTAAAAGGGAGATACCACCCCACTCTGATTTTGTTTTGTTTTATCCTTTGGCAATCAAATTTTAATCTTCTAACAAAGTAATAAAGCATTCTTGGATACTTCTGGTCTTAAGTCACTTTGACTGGTTTCTTCAGCAGTATTCTGTCAGAGGTTGCATGGTCTGTTTCAGAGCCATTTTTAATGAAGCAGGATCCTACAAAAAATTGTCATATTTTACATGTGCTCCCATTTTCCGTAAATTTTACATAACTTTTGGAGGAATTAATGTTTATGTCTTCAATTTGTAAACTCTCTAGCTAAGAGAACCCCTCTGCTATTTCCATGCAGATGTGTTTAGTATCTACTCCAATCAGAGTAAAGGCATTCTTTTCCTAGGCTCAAACCTTGGCTGGTTTGGTAGAAATAAATACAGAGCAAGATTATTGATGGCAGGGAAAAAAGGGATTGATTTACATTTTTTTTTTCGTCTGCCGTGCTCTTTCAGACTTGAAGGTGTTAATAGTAGTTTTATGGCTCTGAAACCAGGGTCCAGTTATTGAAAGAATTTGAGGCTGAAGATTGGAGTAAACCATGCCACAAATGGTGTGACAGGGAGCCTTAAAACCTTATAGTCAAATACAGATCTGTTTGTTTGTACTGCAGTCCAAAAGAAAGATTTATCTTGAAATCCAGTTTGGTTGTGTGTGTGGAGAGGAAGAGGAGAAGGGGAAGATGTAAATTGTTGAAGGCCCGTTGTTTTTTAGAACAGAAAAAAGAGGATTATCACTTGCTTCTTCCCCTCATTTACTTAACAAGGTTGCAGGAGCTTTGTCATTTGTGAGTTGACAATGTTCTGTAAAAGGTTTAAAAATGAGAAGCAGGATGGAAAGCAGAATATGCAGCTCTATTTGTCCATTCCAGAGGTAGCTCAGCAACATCAGGTTCTGTGCAAATAAACAGTAGGTTTCAATTATCTGCTGCTAATTATCACCCAAATTTGATTTGCATGCTTTTCAAAGGGACTCATATCTTTCCATTTAGTTATTTGTTTCAGTGCAATGAGTTGATTTTAATTCAAAGCAAACGTGGGTCAATTTCCTACTGGAAAAGAAATGCAAGGAATGTATTTATCCACAGTAATATCAGTTTAATTTTAGCTTTAATTTTGTGTTGATTCACAGCCTCAGTGGGGAGGTGAATTTGTGTCAATCTGTGAATTGGCTTTGTCTGTTTGGCAAGTATGTAAAGGGCTTGGTCAGTTGTAGAAGATCTTAAATAATTGTGCCAAAAGGGGTGGTTCTGGTGGGCTCTGAGTAATGAGAGGAAGTTTTAATGTTATACAGATGTTACCAAATCTCATTGTGAAGACTTTTCTCCCCAGATATTATTTCCCTTAAACAGCATTGAGCCAGTTGATCTTTCACAAGGCTTTTTTTGTGCTGCGGTAATTATCCTTTTAATCTTTCTAGGCAGACTGTATTTATTCCTCTGTAGTGGTGCAACCACCAAGGTATTGAAACAATGGTCTCGTGCCTTTCCTTCACCAAAAGCACCTACTAAAAAACCATAGGCCTAGGGAAGAAATGAGGCAATTTAAGACATGTCTGATGGAGTGATTGACTAAGACATCAAGCAGTGCCCTGGAAATGCTGCAGTACTGTGTCATGTGGACATTGCCCTGGGAAACGTGCTCTAGGTGACCCTGCTTGAGCTAGGGCCTTAGACAAGGTGACCTCCAGTTGTCCTCATCCATCCTTGACAACTCTGTGCTAATAACGTTCAGTTAACATTGAGAAAGGTTATTTAAGTGTGCAGTACCGCCTGCAGTTTTCAATTGAACTTCATGGGATCACACAGGTCGTGGTATGTATTGAAAAATACATTTATTTCTGCTTTTTATGACCTAGAAAGAGAACATGCTGTCAGAAAGGTGTTAAAAGATTGTTACCAGTAAAATGATTAGTATTTTACAGAAAATAACTGTCAGTACAGTAGACATCATATTTAGCAGAGTTGTCTCATGAATGAATATTGACCAAATGCTGGCAGCTGCCGATGTTCTGCTGGGGAGTCTCCTACATGCTGAAGCTCTAACTCCAGGCAGTCATTCATAAAATGTTCCACTGGATGCAGTAAGTGCACTTTATTTTAACATGTCTTGTCTCTTTTCACCATTGAAACTATTCTATGTCCATCCTCCTCCACAGTCTCTTTTACCTGGTCTGTTACCTACTACTGCATAGCTGCCAGCTCCCCCCTCCAGTCTCCATCTCTTCCTTCAGCTCATGGTGAAAGCAGTGCTGGCAGCTGCTCTCTGAGCACAGATGGCAAACTTAGACCATCCTTGTTCAGACACTTGAGCCTCTGCTTTTTCTGTCCCTTGAAGTCAGTCTTTGTGATAAAAACACTATTACTTATTTAGTGCCTTCAGTGGTGTAATGGGTGCAGCCAGGGGGCAATCTGCTGCACAGCTGGCTAGGCAGGGATCAGCCGCAGCACGGAAAAGGGTAAATCCAACTCGGAACTTCTGTTTGTAGAGGTGGTAGTGAAAGTGTTGCTAGGCCTGGTAATTTGTAACAGCCATTTAAGGGGACAGGGAATTTGGGTACATGTTCTTGCTAAAAATTGTTTTCAGGATTGTGCACTCCTGTTTCCTCTCCTGCATGTGGGAATAGACCCTCCAGGACAGGGCCCTCACAAACCAGGGGCATGCAGCACTGGCTGGGTATGGATGTTTGAGCCTGCCCTGGCCGTGGGATGCGTGACTGCACTGGTTCTGGCCTCCTTTGCCCTCAGCCAGGTGAGTGGGTTTAGGCTGAAATCACTGGTACCTCTGGATAATGAGCTTTTGGGAGTGTGGGGTTTGTTTTGTTTTGTTGAGGTTTTTTCAACATTTTTTTTTTCCCCAGGAAAAAGGAAGAAGGAATGGAGAGCTAGTAAACACTAGAATCTGGTTAAAAGCTGAAATTTGCTCTGCAGAGCATTTTTGTCTTACCTTTTGATTACCTTTCAGAAAGAATACTATGTATGGATTCTGTAGGCAGACAGACACAATACCACTGCAAAGTGTGAATTTCTTCCAGCTGTCTTAATGGAGTGTTGATTTTAAAACCTAATTTCACTGCTGCCTGCTATGCAATTAGCACACAGTGAATGCATTTAGTTAGTTCAGCTGTATGATACCATACTTTGCTTTGGGGTGGGTGTCATTATGGACACTTCAATAAAAACATCTTTGTAAGGTAAGTGAGCAGTCAAAAAGCAAACAAAATTTGAGGCAATGAAAGCAAGAATATGCCAGGAAAACTGGTAATATTGTGATTCTATCAAAATTTATTTGAATGGAGTGTTAATTACTCTTATACAAAAAAAAGACCCCCCGGCAACAACCCAAACAAAACCCAGCAAAACCAGAGCTGAGATACAGGAAATTTTAAACCCACAAAAATATTTTTTAAAGGTATCAAGTAAAGTAGAACCTGACAAACAGACCAATCAGGAGAAGATTAATCTGATACTGTCGTGTCAACTTGAAAAAAAAGAGAGCAAGACAACTGATGAAACAAAGATAAGCACCAATGAAGTAAACCCACTTTTATTAAGAATATAACAGTGTTGTGTACTATACTGTGTTGTGTAGCAATAATATTTACTAGTACACACTTTTGAATGCGTGAGATGAAGAAACCCACCCTGACTGAGGAGATTCTCCCCACTTCCTAAAGATGAAGCAATTCATAAATGTTAGAACTCCCCAAGTAGCTTAAGATCTGACTATTCCTTCTTAGTAGTGATTCTGAGTTGCTTCTCTGTATCTCTTATTTATTTAATGATGTTCTTAACTAATAAGAAAAAAGTAAGTTTTTAAGCACTTATGATAGATCAGATGGAACAGATGGAAATTATTTCCAAAAATTCTGGGACACTCTGGGCCAGGGAAAAGATTTTTTTTTTTTTTTAATTTGTTTAAATATTGTGTACTTTATCAATTTTTGTTGTCTGTGGTTTGCAGATCATTCTCACGATTCTCCACGAGGTGGAGGAAGCAGCTTGTGCTTCGTGCTGCGGTGTGGGAGGGGGCTGCGGGCGGCTGTGCAGGGCTCTCGCTGCCCTCCTTTCCCTCTGTCAGCCCCCACGCCCTCCCAGTCCACGGACGGAGGATGCAGGGAAGGGCTCTGAAACGCTCCTTTTAAGAACGATAATAGGGATTTCAGGGTTATGAAGATGTGTCAGAAGGTCTTGAAGGGCTGCCCAAAATGACAGAATACGCTGAGTTGGAAGGGACCCACACGGTGGCCCTGCACAGGGCATCCCCAGGAATCGCACCGTGCACTTTCGAGCGTGGAGGATGCTGAGTGATTGTGATGGGAGAGGCTTGGTGCCACAGCTGCGTGCTGCCTGTCCGTGGTCACAGCCAGGGGCTGGTGGATAAACCTGGTTCTCTGAGATTTGGTGTGCTGCAGCGTATTCAGTTCTACAGGGCTGTTTCACTGTAAAACTGCTGCTCTTTATGGATAAGGTACAAGTAGGGAAGATAACAGCTGGTGTCTGTAATTAAAAATGTTGTAACTTCTACTAGATTTCTGCTAACAGCTCTGATTTGTGAACGGTGTTTCAGATTTTCTGTTGACTGTGGTGAGTTTTGGAAGGACTAACCTTGCACAGTTATCCCTAAATTTGTTTGTGGCAGAGTTCTGTGTTTTCAGTCTTTGCAGCTCTAAAAAAATAGAACTCCATTCAATTTGTAATTTCCTTTCCTTTGTGAAGCTCTTACACAACTGATTTTTATTTTTGCCTGTGATGAAGCATCAAGCCCAAAATAGAAAGCACTAGTTTTAAAATTCGATTCAGTGAATTTCTGTTAAAAAAAACCAACAACCCTCTGTTAATACTTTTATGTGAATGACACAGCACTGCTTCTGTTTTACCTGATCATCTTATGGTAGATCACTTGATTTACTTTTCAAGGCATTGAAATGTGTCTGCAGCTGTGCTAAGGCTGTTCCAGCATTTCAGGCCTAACTCAATGGTATCCAGATAAAAAGTCACCAGAATGGGATGTTACCAAGGTGATTTGCAGTTGGTGAACACAAAGCAGAACTGCAGACTGAGATAGTGAATCACTTGGAAAGAAGGCTGGAAAGGGTTGTTGAGGAACCATTTCATCCTCCATACCTGATCCCCTGTGCCTATCCTGTTCTTGGCAGAAGTCTGTTGAAGATGGCTGTTGTGAGCTTGCCCAAAAGGTCATTTTGCTTTCTTTTAGTCCAAACATTATCCATGAGCTGCTTGCCTCTGTATTCCTACAAGCATTGTGTTGCCATAAATGAAGCATCTGAGAGCTGCAGTGTGAGGTTAGAAAGAACTGGGATGTGAGAAAGTGTGGACTTCATAATTAGCGTTGTATCAGGGAAAATATTCATGAAGATGTTATTAAATGTAGGAAGAAATGTATTCTATTATGTCCCAAAGCTTTTATTTTCCAGGGGTTAGGGAAAATTGATGGTTGATTTAGTTGATGCTTGTGTTTTTGTCTTTTTATTTTCATTTTTTTTCTTCTTTACTGGTATTTGTGTCACTTCCTTAAAGGAAATAGAAGTTTGTTTGTTTGTTTGTTTTTTGACGAAATACATGAGGGCTTCTTGCCAGTTAGTCATAATTTCTTTTTGCTTCTGACTGATTCACCTATGATAGTAACTAATCTAGCTCATAGGCAGGACTTTGAAATTTCTGACAAATTTGGATATATGATCTGTACTTTAGGTGAGGTTTGGTCTCTCCTCCTTTATATGTTATTTTGTGACAAGCTAGATAATTTTAACATAAACTTCTGAAAAAGGTCTACAGGATCATGCTTTGCCAGCTTCTGTGACAGCTCAAAGAATGTTTTTTTTTGCTGAAGACTCATTTTTGTGGCAATCTGTTAGTGTGTTAAAGCAGTCAGATGACCAGGCCCCAATTCCTCTTGAGAGGCTTAAAATTCAGGTGACCATACTTATGATTAATAGAATCTTAGCTTTAATAGAAGTAATTCTGCCTTAGTAATATGGAAATTTAATGGTAATAAGCTTTCTCTGGGTGGAGGGATAAGTGTATGGGTGCATCCTCTAAATTACTTGGAGAAAACCCGCATTTATTCTGAAGTACATAAACTTGGCCAAAGATAGCTGATCTCTGGAGCTGTCCTGAATTATGTGAGTTATCTGTCCCCAAAGAGGCAAAACTTATCTCCTGACTCCTTAAAGTGTGTTGGCTTTGCTATTTTATTTTTGATACAGGACTCGAGTTGGGCAATACCTATATGGGAAGCAGGGTGGGACAGCAGTCTCCTTAAAGCTTCACTCTTAAGGTGAAGAGTTTTCTCTCTGAGTGGTGAGGGAAGGGACTGCCTTAAATTCTCTAGCAACAGCAGATTCAGAGCAAAAATCCAGTGAGGAGCTGCAGAGAAAGCTCTGTGGCTTCCTTTCAGGGTTGGGCTGGAGCAAGGACCAGACCAGGGACTCTCTCTGGCAAGGGATGGCCCCTTGCTGATCCATGCTCAGGGCTGGAAACAATAGTAGAGCCTCTCAGTAGGTGCTTCTTGAAATGACCCAGCAGCCTCCAGCATGCACAGTCTGGGGTGCTGCTCTTGTCCCCTTGCTGGTGGACTTGCACAGGAGAGGGGCTTCCTTTTCTGCCCACTCCCAGCCATCCCTCCACCCCTGTTGTGGAAAATTGCTATAAAATGTGGCAATAACAATCTGTAGGAATCAAATTTTACTGTCACAGGTCTTAACTCCAGCAGATATAAGTGAGTGTGGAATGAACACTGTCTCTTCCTTTTGGAATGAAGTCTTTAGTAGCTCAAAGTGGGACCAGTCTGCTGATATGGGGAGATCTGTGTCTTGAGGATTGCAGGTGTTTTCCCTGTTCAATTAATTAATCTGGTTGTTATTTCCCTTTATCGCAAAAATTCTGTAATTTCTAATGTTTTAAAAATCTTTACCATCCTCCTTCTGTTTGGTGGTAGCTCAGGCTGACTGGAAAAAAACAATCTATAAAACATGTGGTGAAGTGAAAAATACACCAAAATTTCACTTCAATGCTCTGGCCAAATCTGTCTTATGGGAGTTGCTACTCTAGCCTGCTCTGTGCTGGAGAGACATTTTTCTCATCTTCACTTGTGCTGCAAAACTGTGCTTCCTCTTATGCCGCGGCCAAGCACATCCTGAGAAAAAACTGCTGGGTTTGCCAAACATGCAGCTGATGACACGTGTATTTATGCTCCCTGGCAAACTAAGTTAAACAAACAGGGACTAAGTTGGGCAGACATTATAGGAGGTAATACTTCATTATAACTCGACTGTGAGCTGCTGCTTCTTCTTCCCAATTATGGCATCCCTATGCATCGCTTTACCGAGAGAGGAGTGTTCTGGGGAAAAAACAAATTACAGCATATAAAGTGCAGTCACTGTACAGGAAGGGACAGTAGCTGGAGTGAGGGGTCTGAGCACATGTAAATTTGTCTCATTTTGTTGAAAGCATGGTTGTTTCTACCTCAGATATTAAACTGTTAAATTAATTCCTGAAAACTCAGTCACTCGGTTCACAGTGTGCCCGAATTCAAGCCATGTTTCAGTAACATCAGGTTCTGTGCAAATAAACAGTAGGTTTCAATTGTCTGCTGCTAATTATCACCTAAATTTGATTTGCACGCTCTTCAAAGGGACTCATATCTTTCCATTTAGTTATTTGTTTCAGTGCGATGAATCTTTAATTCAAACCAAACGTGGGTCAATTTCCAACTGGAAAAAAAAAATGCAAGGAATGTGTTTATCCGTGGTCATATCAGTGTCTCTCTTTAGTTTAATATATGTGGTGATTCATGGCCTCAGTGGGGAGGTGAATTTGTGTCAATCTGTGAATTGGCTTTGCCTGTTTGGCAAGTTTGTAAAGTCAGTTGTAGAAGGTCTTAAATAATTGTTCCTAATGGGATGGTTCTGGTGGGCTTTAGAATAAGGAGTGCAAGCCCTGAAGTTACACAGGCACAGAAAAATCTTGTCAGAGTTCAATTCCCCTCTTACCTATAAAAAACTGTCTGTGTAAGGATGAAATGGAGAGATGGGATAACAGGATCTAGACTCTTTCTACTGCTTTGAATCTCAACTTAAAGACGCGTGTGTTATATTTTACACAGGCTCCTTGGTTGTTGCCGTGTCCCCCCTCTGGCTTGTGCACCATCAGAACATTTCTGTCACAGAAGAAGGATTTCTGGACATTTTTCTTTTTAAAATAAACAGAAAGCACCAAATGCAAGTAAGAGGGCTACAGAAAAAAGAAAATTTCATTATAATGAATACCACATGTGATCACGATTTACGAAGCAGACAATAAAGAGTAATTTAAAAAGAGAAATCCTTCTATTCTCTTTCATGTGGCTAAAGGCAGCATAATTTCTGGCTGTCTTTACTGAGATTTATTCAAAGATTTAACACCCCCTTCTGTTTTTCTTCTCCTGGAAGCTCAGAGGAGGACACTTTATTAACTTGCTATTCTTTAGATTCACATCTGACCTCTGATTTCTTTTAACATGGAGATAGCTGGTAGGAGTTCTGAATTTTTTTATTTAAATAAGACTTTCAAGATATTTCAGGGATGATGTTGTGTTTCCTGCAGCTTTTTTGGATTTTTTCTAGTGGCTGGAGTAAATATCAGTATTTTTGATAAGTCCATGAATACCAAAAACACCACCTCAAATTTTGTATGTTGTCTTTTGATACTTTAAAGATAGGTTGTCTAACACCTCTGCAAAAAAACCCCCCTGCTTTGGTTTGGTGCTCAAACAGTCTGAAGTGGTGACCCAATGTAAAAGTGTTTGCTGGTGGCAGTGGAGGAGAGTGTTCAACTTTACAGCTAGTATTTCTTACACCTTCCTGTTCTGGGCTTCTGTCAGTCCCAGGTAAAATTGGGGTACTTCTGAAGAGGAGCTTTAATTACAAAAGCAACATCCATGTGAATTTTTACTGTGACTTTATCTGTAAGGTGCATCTCATCAGGGTTTGATACAGGCAATTCTTCTTTATCGAATGGAAGCTTTTCTGGTTGGATCGGCATTTCTTGATTCCAGTGCTGTGTGACTGGTAAAAATCTGTAGTATTTCTGTGGTTTATTTTCAGTCCTGCCAAATCCAATCCAAATAGATGTATGTTTTCTTCCTATAATGGAGGTAGAGTATATTCTGGTAGAATAGGTACAGCATGCAAGATTCATTGGAATTTATAGGATAGAAGATTTATATTTAGGTTGTCTCAGCATTGTTGACAAAGATGGAGGGGTCTTATTATTTAAAAAAAAAAAAAAACAAAGTAAATAAGCTCTGGAACGAGTTCTTTCCTGTCACAATAGAAGTGGGATAAAACTTAAGGACATTCAGATTCATAGATGTATTTAATGTAAATTCTGTGTGTGTTTTGTAAGGTTTTTTTGAAGGTATGCTTGAATTTTCCTTAATAGCTGCTGTTCATAATATCATGGAGAAGGAATCTTTCCCACTCCTTAACCTTTCACTCACTCTTTCTGCCAGTGTGTCTCCCTAGATAGCTTCTGTGACCCCTTTCTCTTAGAAAGCTTTCTAACTGAAGTGGTTTTTTGATGTCTGGTTTTTAGCCAGCTTTGTTACTTGGCCCAGGAGCCTTGTGTTGTTGACTCATCACTTACAAGGAAGATACTTAACTGCAGATACCCTGATGCATTCTTGGTAACTCACCACAGAGCCTGTACCTATAAGGTGCTGTACCAGTTCAGTCACAGAGGAAATCATTATAGATCTCCAGACTGGGCAAGAAACTAAAATAATTCTTTGCTTTACGTATCCAGTAATTTTATTTAATTGACTAGTTTACTCCAGAGTAATTAGCACCTGTACTGCATGTTATTGCTACTAAATTGGTGACAAAGAAAATCTGTGTGACAGTGCTTTTTTCCCCAGCCTTGTGCTGGACTTTTGTATCTGGACTATCTGGGATTCAAATTGCCATTACGTATGTAGGAATCTACTCAGCAGTGTTTGTTTGTTTCTGCTTTTGGTCCAGCAAATCTGTTAGAACCAAGGGAAGTATTTAAATTTTTCTCCAGTCCTAAAGTACTTTGAATTGTTTGTGTAATTACAGTCAGAAAGCAAGTAACAAAACAAGGAACGTGGAGAAAATCAGCTCAGCTATACATGACTTTAAATAGGTTTAAAAGAAAAAAACCAAAAAGCTGGTCGGTACAGCTCAGTCTTGAATTGAGAATGAAGAAATTAACTGACTAAACCTTCAGTGCGGCATGGCAGGGACAAGCTCTTGGAGAACAGAGACAGACATTTTATCCACTAAAATTTCCCAAGTATATCCTAGTTAATCTTCACACCTGAGGAACTTTGGGGCTACTGTGACCCCCCCCATGCTGCTTTCACACATAGGGAACTTCATTAATTTTGCCAGGGTGGGGTCAGGAAATTCTCAAAGCATGGACCAGGTTGATAATCAAGCTTTTATAAGGGCTCCAAGATTAGTGGTGTCCAGGGCATAAACGCACTCTGAGAACAGTCTTTGACAAAATATCCATGTCTTTTCCCCCCCTTATGCTACTATTAAGAAAAATGGAGCTTTTATGTTCAGCGGAGAAACCTTGTCACAGCTCTCCATGCGTTTGACACCTTGACACTGGATTATGTTATCGCCGTGCACTCCATATGGAGCCGTGGGCTGAGATCTGTAGAAACTGGAGCTGGTGCACAGTGTGGAGCTCCATGCCAGGAACACTTGAGATCAGCCTTGCTTGTGGTTAATAAGTTCCTGGGAAGAATTCAAGGTGTTAGTTGGAGCCTATAAAGCCCCAAATGGTTACCCAGGAGGCTGCTTCCCTTCCTGCAGCACAGAACTCGTATCTGGAATCAGCCAGAGACACCCGGCCTTGGCTTTGGAATTCACTTCCCACATCCACCCTCCTGGGCTGGGGTCTGTCCAAACTTGGTGTGTGCTGCAAGCTCAGCCTGTTGTGCCCTATAACCTGATAGGGGATGGTGTGAGGTACTGGAAATTTGCTTTTTTCTGTTGGTGATGTGTCATTTTACCAACTGGTGAGTACTTTGTTTTGGGTTTTTTTTGTTTCCTTTTTCTTTGTGCTAGAAAAAACAGTGTGTTTTTTTTTTTTTAAATGAAACCATAGATACAGTTTATACCTGTAACCATATGACTGGAGCCAAGGCATTGCCAACTGCCTTTCAATTAATGAAATCTCTGATTTCATCAAAATCAGTGGGCATATGCAACCTATACCTGTTGTAGTAGGATTTATTCCCCTGAGCAAAACATTTGAGGTCAGATATGAATCTATAAAGAAATTCTATGTCAAGATGGATGAGACAAGGAAACCCTGATAATAAAGCTTGTCTTTAAGATTGAGAGCAGTGATGAGCCATTATGGAGCAGCAATGTCAGCTGAAGAACACAAAGCAAAGACAAGCAGCACTATAAGGAGAGGCAAAATCCTTGTTGGTGTTTGCCATGTGATCTGCTTTACTCTCAGCTTGTTAGATGAGGTGCAGAAGAGGGGAAGCTGCAAGGGTTGGGATGTGCTTGACCTTGATTTCTGATGAAGAGTGACAGGATGTGCAGTTTCATCTCTGCAGTACAGAAAACACAACGTACAAGCTTAGCTTAGCTTAGACTCTTCCTCAGTGCAGATTGTATGAGGTGCCATGGTAGGGTCTCAGAGAGCACATTAAGGAAATTAAAATGGGAAACCAAACTTGGGATATTTGGGTATCTGAGTAATTTTGCATAGCTGTGCTGTGCCTTTTGAGAAAGTGCCTGTAACAAGATTTTTGTGTTTCTAATAATGTAGTTCATGGATAGAAAGAAATTATGATTTCCTACTATTATTTGTAGTATAAATAATACTACAAATAATAACATATAATAATAATATATAACTGTTTTAAGTGGAGAATCCTATGAGTTAATGAGAGAAAGATCTGTCGCTTCTCCATTTCACCAGGAACTGTCAGGAGAGGGAGGATAAAGTTTTAGAAAGCTGAGAGTATATATAAATCCAGAGGCTGGAGTGTTTTATTCACCAGTGGCTCATCCCTAGTATTGTTTGGCTATAGACCAAAGTTCCTATCTGACAAGACAGGATGTAAAAGTCTGAGTAATCCATCTACCAAACAGCACAGGCCAGATTTTTCTGGTTTTGTGTGTGTAAACAGTTCGTCCTTGGATTTATATTCCTATTTGTTTAGACAGATCCCAAATTCAGGTGTAATACTATGTGGTTATCCACAGGTGAGAGGTACTGTATCCCCAGTGAACCCTGTGGGCCTCCCACCCACAGACCCCTGAAAGCACCAAGTCCCACTGCAGCTCATTTCTTCATAGAGAAAATATTTCAGCTGCTTGATCAGCCCAAACTTCACCTTTTTCTGCTTTCAGCCTCCCAGCTGTGGGGATATAGCTCTTTCAGGCAACCTGGAAACCTGCCTCTCCTTCTTAAAGCCCCTAAATATTTGCTCAGTGAACAAGCCCTACACATCTGTCATGGCAAAAGGCTTTTCTTCAGAGCTTGAGCCATCCTGATGAAATTGTGATTTTTTTAAGCTGTTCATTCACTGCCAGTAAAGAACCTTTTTTGTCCCTAGGGAAATACCATGTCCCAGCTCCAGTAAGTTTATTTGTAAGTCTGATTGACATATGATGGGACGAAGCTAGACTGACAGTGAGTGTTTCGTTGATGTGAAATTTTACACCATATCTGGACATAGTATATACTTGGTTTATGGTCCAGCTGGGCATGCTTGTTAGTTATTGTTGAGGTCAATCAAAGTGTAATTGTAACATAGGGAAAGATGGTCCCAAGGCTACAAAGGTTTGCTTCCAACAGCTGCTATTCATTATTCATTAAACTCTACCTTCTGTTTTTGAAATTAATAACCCTTGGCTTTCTAACAAGGTATCAGACGTGCAGAATATAGATTTAAAAATCAAAGATGCACTGGTTTCATCCCCAAACAAGAGAGAGCACAAAGCACTTTAGCTAGCAATAGTAGTTGGCAGCAGAACATAAGTGTTTCTGTTTGTGGAAAACCAGATGTGAGTTAATTAACCTGAAATTTTCGGGCACTGTACGCTACATGTGAGAGAACTGACTGGTGTACAATAAACCCCAAACTTATGGAAGTCAGGAGGAACACTCAAAACTTCAGTTAAATAAAATTTCATAAAAATTAAGGCAAAGTATATCGCAAGTCTGCAGTGCGGGAATATCAGATGAAACAGAGTTCATTGAAATTGGCACTTGCACCTCCTTTAAGGCAGTGATTTTCCAAATCCATTCACCAGTTTGTTTGAAGTGTAGCCCAAGCTTTAGCTCAGGGCGATGGCCAAAGCAGGCACATGATGTTTCTGTCCCGTGAATCCCATTCCTGTGTCCCTGTGAATCAGCATTCAGTCAGACAGCTCTGACTGAGATGGAACATGGAAAAGTCTCAGGAGAACTTTGGAGCATGACTGGGGACAGGGTCATTCCCAGGCAGGTCCAGACATGTTTTTTGCACTTTATCATTTTGTCATTGCAAAGGGTTAATACATTGTGGCAAAAAATACGTGCAAGACCCTGTTCTGTGTCTGAGTGTCTCAGTGCAGGCTATCTTTGGGCAATATGATTAACTATGGTGGATGGTCACAAGACCAGTAACTATGGTAGTATATCATAGTGTTAATTAAAATTGGTCTAAGACTGTTAACACAGCCATCTTCCTACTCTCTGAATCAGGTCTTTGATGTCCTTTCTTTTCCTTTGTAAATTCTACCACTTATTCATGTGGGGTGCTTTAAACCTTCACTAAATGTTACATTTATGACATGTTTCTAAGCAAACATTGGGATATCCATTGCCCAATGAGCATGTCTCCTCAGATCTGCTGGCCTTGTTGGGTAGCTTATCTACTGTTCTCCATAAGTCTGACCTTTCATGTTTAGTTGCTTTAAATACACTAGAAAACCAACTATCTGCTCTATTTCTTCGTAGCTTGGGGGTAAGGTTAAAATATCATGTAGTTACCGTGTGTTTGACATTATACAGCAACAACTGATAAGCAAATATTTTCTTTTTCAATACACAGTATGTTTTGCAAGAGTACATAACCAGTATTCTCATTCTTACTCTTTGTCCTGGAGAAGGTCTGATGTTGTTAAATATAAAAGGTTTCCACTGGTGTTTACCTTACTAAATCTGCTCCCATCAATTGGTTCTGCCTACTCCATATTTCAAAGTGAAAAGATGCGGAAAGGTCATATAGATTGCCCTTCTCTTCTCTTCTCAGCTTAAGGGTGTCCTGTTTGTAATTAAGGAACAATTTCTTTTGTGGTGGTAGTGAAGAAATTTTTCTTTCGCTTCCCTCTTTCTCATTTTTTCACATAATGTTTGGAAAGGCATGTGAGAGCCTTTCCAACAGATAATGCAGATGGAAAATTTGTCATTCCAGAGGTAATTTGTTTTTCTAAAAAAAAAATAAATCTGAAACAGCTTCTGTGTATTTGTGTTCAAATTCAAGTCCGTAGACTATCAGCAGTGAGTTTGGAGGTGACAGGCTGAAAGCAAAGGTTTTGATTGCAAGGCCATCTGGCATGGTTATGAGAAAAGTTTCTTGTATGCATAAAAGAAACCAAAACCACATTTCTCAGTAGGTGCTGACTCCAATGAAATTGAACCATCTTAGTGCAGGTTTGCTGTCTGACTTGTTGGAGAGACTGTGGGAAAATCAGCTATTTCTATTACTGATGAAGTGGCTGTGGCTGAGAATTGTGATTTTACGGGAAAAAATGTGAAGTGGAATGTTTGGCATGTTGAAGCAAAATGTTTTAAAATTGCAACTATTTTTTTTAAGCTTCCTGCAAGATTCATGCAAGATGTACCTTTTTAGAAGGCCAGAAAGAAGTAATGAATATTTTGTTGCTTCAGTCTGGTCTTATAGACAGAGAGACTGAGGAAAGATAAAATCTGTTCACTGCCACAGAATGGTCTGAAAGTGAGCAATACAGTGAAATATTATTCTGGAGAATATGGAGAGTTTTAGTGAGGTTGATTTCCTGAAGTCTGAGTTTTTAGATTTCTGTGGAACTTGATTTGTTTGCCTGCTTTTCTTAAAGTTCGTGTGCTGTGTCTGCTTATAGGACTCACTGCTTGAATGGAACCGAAGGGATTAGAGGTGGGATGTAAGGGCTTTTCAATCTAGGTCAGATTGGATTTAGCACTGACTGAAAATGACACTGGTTGTTCAGTGATCTGGATCAAATGTACAGTGGCCAGATTCACAGCAGGCTGGGTCGTCTGGGGTCACAGTGCAGCGAAAGTTGAGAAAACATAGCCCCAGCTGAAGCAGAGCTTTTTCAGCCTGCTAAGCAGGGCAGAATTGCACCGTCTATTCCCACATGAGGTTTCATTTCTATGTGTTCCTCCTTCCTTTTTGAGACCAAACACGTTATTCCTAGATGCCACATGTAATGTATTTACAAGCTAGGAAAGTTTCAGGCCAGGCATGAATCTGATACTTTTTTTTAGTTCTATCCTTTCTTTTGCTGGGTGACAGCAAACAGCCAAAATCAAAAGAATGGGGATTTTGTTACCTGCCTGCTAGATACCAAGCCAGGTGTGTCTACCATGTTTGTTGCCGTGGTATCTAAGATCTACAATTAATTTGTTGTTTGCAGCAGTGGTGTCCCGGTCCAAGGCCTTAACTTTGTAGGGGTGAAGCAGCTCAGCCATGCAAAAAATTAGACATCTAAGTTTTATAAATTTGGCGAAGTGTGAGACCCTCTCTGTAACCAAGATCTTTCTACTGTCAGTGGACAGGTGATCGCCAGTGACTTTGCAGCTGCAGATATGATGAGCTATGTTGGTAGATTATTTCATGTTTCAGGCAGAAAAGATGTAAATCTTCCTTCTCTCTCTGATAAATTGTGTGTTAATGAAGATAGACCTTGCTTTCATATGAAACCAGGTTAAAAGAAGAATTCTTCTGAGGAGGCAAATCCAGAGATAATGAAAACAGCAAATTAAGATAAAGGAGTAACTATGGATTCTGAAGAGGAATTTTTGTGTGGACAATATCACGTTCTATGCAGCTCCACTCAAATATTTTTAACATTTGAGTTAAGACTTAAAGGGTACATTCACAAGCTACTAGTACAGATAATAACTGAAAAATTTGGTGCTGGATTTTGGGCACAAGATGTATTTCACTATGAGCACTCCTCCTCTGTTCCTGTAAAACACAGCCTGTCTCTGTATGTATAAATGGTCCTGCCTTATTCTGCAAAAAGGGTCTGCAAAGGAGTCACTAAGTGGGAGAGGGGACAGTTCACCCAAAATGCTGTCTGGAGGGTTTGCTTTGAAGCTCTCCCATAGCTCATGTGCAGCGTGTCAGGAAATGAGCCCTCAAATTGGTTGATAGGTATGTCCTTGGTTTGACTTACTGCTGCATTATCCCAGTTTTATGTTGATGTATCACCATGGGAGTGACCTCTGAGCTTGTTATCTCTGTGTCTCATCAAGGCATTTATTAAGCCTCCAGTTGCCTTATAAACTGGGTCTTTCAGTCCTGAGCATAAGACTGGCAACACTAACAAGGGCAGAGTGTGTGTTGCTACTGTAAATCCACTCTATCTTCAGGGCCCAATCACTCAGAGCTTGGTGGAATACTGAAAATCTCCTGATACCTGCAGATTGGTCACATATGTCCTAGCATAAAGCATATTGAAATTATTGGGGACTTACTGCAGACTGAAAAAGTCACCTTCAATAACGATGATTCCCTTTTTGCAGCTCACCTTCTGTCACAATCAGGCTGCACGTTTTGGTGTTGCTTTCGTTTCTCCCACTGATATTGAATGTTTTAAGGAGGGAAACACCTCTGGCCTCATCTATCATTCTGTCAGATGCTGAACATCAGTTGCACGTAGATTATGTTACCTGTCTGTGTTGTGATCCGTTTCTGTTTTCCATATGATACAGTTGGTGTAGGGTTTTTTATCATATAAAAGCTCTGACCTGGAAGAACCAACGTTCATTTCCTCTGGAGCCTTATGAAAAGTATCAAGGGTGCGCCTGACTTGTGGTGAAAGAGCTTTTCAGCATACCCTGAGAAAGAGCGGCTTCTGGGCACACATGGCAGCCAGGTATGACTTACATGCACAACAGAGTACACAGAGCACCAGCTCATTAAATTTCCACCCATGGATATGCTAACCAGATACTTTAATTGCACTTTTAATGTACCATCACATGTCTGGGGTCAGACACCGGTTGCACCCAGCTGCGGATCAAGCTGAGGTTCCGTGTGAACACAAACAGTAGTGATAAGGTGAAAGCCTAATACCTTTAGTCTTATGAACCCTCTGTCTCAGATATTACATCAGACATTCATGAAGGGACAGACAGAATAAATTAGTCAATGTAAAATGTATCTGAAAGCCTGAGATAATCCTATAATTCCCAGTATTATCCCTAATAACATGACTACCGGACCAGTGATGAAATGGAGCAAAAAGGTCATTGCATGTCAGGTTTGAGATAAGATCTTCTGTGGATTCTTTCCTGTAAGATCTAACCAAAGAAGTTGAAAGTAATTTGAAAAGGACTCTTTAAAGTAGTCTTTACTCTGAAGGGATTAGGAGCCCACAGATGAATATGATGTTCCTTAGTGTCCCTGGGGAAAAAAAGGCTTTGATAGGACAGCCTCAAAACACTGCAAAGAAATCATTAGAATTCAGAATTCAATTCCCAGGGACAATGTAGCACGTATTTGGTGTGATTAAGGAATGGTAGAAGGGGACTTTAAATGGATCCTACATGGGCAGCTGATTGAAAAAGCCTTGGGAAGGGTCTAGCATCTGGGCCAGGTTTCTGGGAGAAGGAGAGCAGCTTTTAGGAGTTACCCATATCTTGCTCTCATAGTTGCAACAGAGGTGGTGAAGGTGTGCTGTGGCTCTAGAGAAGATCCCAGCATGGTCCTTGGCTGGAGTGTGCACTGTGGCCTGGGGAGCCTCCTACATGTGTTCCTATGTCCCCTGGACCATGTGGTGGCCTCTTGGTAAGTGCCCTACTGTTTTTATTTTTATGTTGAGACAGGTTCCACCTGTAGGGTCTGATGGAAGAAAGGGGACTGAAGGAAGTGGTTGACATGCAGGCTCAGCTGATGTTCAACTGGTCCTGTGCCCACAGCTGTTTGTTGAGGATATAGGTGCCTGTGGCCCTTTGGTTCTTGGGATGCTGGGATGGCTGTAACTGAGGGGCCAGCACCTGGGACAAGAGCATCAGATGGACAGGTCACCAAAAGTGTGGTGGTGCATGTCCTGAACTGAGAGTATAGTCTGAAACCAAGAAAAACTTGTGTTTTCTTTTCTTTTTGCAGAGAGAAGGTAGCAGAATGTAACTGATTCCATGGCATCTGCTTATAAATTAGTGGTGCTGGTGGTGTCTGGATCTTAGTACCAGAAAGTCCTCCTTGAAACCACTCCCTATTCATTCTTCCCAGAGGATCCCAGGAGAAAGGGTAAGTAAGAATTTCTGGTTCCCCTGGGAGAAGACTGTGAATGCAGGAGGGCTTTCTATGATTTTCCCTGGAAAGGAACTGTGGTAGGGACATATGGTCTTCTAATTTGGAAAAATCTTATATTTTCCAGGGTGCTTGCCATAAGTCAGGGAGAGTTTGGGCTCACAGGAAAGATGGGTGGGCGGAAAAGCTTTTTTTTTTTCTTTTTGGCTTGGCTTGTTTTTTTTTTTTTATTTTTCCAGTTTGGGCTCTGACACACACTGTTTCACTCTGTTGTTTGAGATTTTTACCACTAAAACCTTGGAAAGAAAGGAACCTTCTTCGCTGTTGCAAAGCTGGTATTGTTTGGGATACCCTGCTGGGCTTCTGAAGAGAAGCGATGACAGACACCCTGTGACAGACGTAAAAACCAACTCTGGAATCCCAACAGCAAATCCAGGGTGTGAGCAAAAGCTGCTCTGACTTGTGTGTGTCTTCATCGTTGCTTGGCAGTTTCAAACCAGGCTGTGTCAGTGGAGAACTGTAAGTGCTTCTTGGGAGAACTGGCTGCTCTGAAGAACCGAGAGGGGGAACATAACTTACAACTCTGAAATGTGTTTCTGGAGAAACAATGATTGCAACACAGGGATATGGAGATCTGAGCTGTGAAAGCCTGTAGGGCAGATGAGCCACCAGGGATTCGCTTGCATTGTACTGGGAAGATTCCTAGTCCCTCAGTATGGATGTGAGACATCCCTGCTCAGTGAGAAAGAGCTGAGCCCCTCAGACAATTATAATTAGGTCATTAAAGATAAATGCCAGACTGTATCTTTATATTGCAGTAATAAAAAGGTAGTGAGAACCTCCAGTAAAAGTGTCAGATGATGTGCTATTCCCAATCTGTGATTCCTATGACGAAGTCACAGCCAACACACAGCATATTTCCCACGTGAACAAATCTAGTTTCACAGTCACCACTGTGAAACAGACACAAGACTCCCTGTCAGGCGAGCTCTTGTCCAGTTTGGTTTCACAGCAGAGATTCATTCCTGCATGGAATCATTTCCAGAGCTGTGGGGTCCAAGGGGTGTTGTGTGCTGACCCTACCCCATTGAGAGCAAAAGGATGGAGGCAAATGAGTATCTGCATTTATGGCAACAGAAGAGGGGGAGAAACGACATAGACCTAACGTGTTTAACCAGGCTTGGTTAGCCAAGGGCTGTCTGGGGTATAGAGACAGCCTCAGGGTGGCAATAACAGCTTTCACTCCCCATAGCAAATACAGCTTTGGCTGCTGGATGTATCTGTCTTGAAGGAAGAGGAATCCTAGGCTAGTACACCTCTTCAGATCAAACAGTGAAATCAACCACTTGACTCACCTGAAGTTGCTCGTTGAAATCTTTTCTTCCTGTTTCTCTCTCTCTTGATAACCATATATCCTTGCATACTTATAAGTTTTACAGGGGTTAACTCATTGGAACTACCTTGGGGATAGAAATATTTGGAAGCACTGGAATTCCTGTTTCTCCAAGTGTGAGTGGATGTTATCTGTTCATGTCCGAGTGTGTCTTTGATATCTTCAGATGGAAGGTGATGGTGACGCCCCATCCCCTTCATGCCAGCCATATATCACCCTTCTGGCACCACAACTCCTCTGACATCTGACCTGAGTACTATCAGTTGCAGCACATTCAGTTGCCTACAAAAGCCAGCTTTTTGCTTTAGGGAATACCATTTCCTGTAGCTCCTGGCAGACCTGAGGGGCCAGAAAAATCAGTGTGCAGCACCCTCCCCTTGAAACTATCGAAAACACCTTTTTTTTCACTGCAGAAGAGGCCCTCTCAGCCTGTATCTAGCTGGCACCTTAGGACTGCTCAGCCTTACACTGGAGATAGGATGGACAGCACTCCATGAATAAACAATTATTCAGAATCACACTTCATTATTCTGTGCTTTTTTTGCCAGCTCTTTTGGGTCCTTTATGTTTCCTTTAATTATAAAGCTCTCTTTTTGTGGACTTTTTATGGTGCTGATTGTGAAGTTACCTAGACTTTCATATCAATGAATTAATTTTTACTGTGCCTCTGTGAGGGGTGAAAATGGCTCATAGCAGTGGTAGATAGGATTTTAGACTGCAGCAGGGATGTTGAGAGTCTCCAATAATTTCAGCTGGTTGTGAGAGATTAGCACTGTAAACAAATCTGGTTTAGACTCTCACCTCCAGGTGAGACTCCCAGAACTGGCAATGTGTGGGGAGCTGGCACTGCCTGAGCTGCCTGGAGCCCCCTGAAAGCATTGCCTTTTGCAAGAGTAAAGTTGAATTGCTGAGAACAGCATCCATCTGTGGGAGCCACTTTCATGGCTCCCTGTACTCACTCTTCACCTAGTGGTCTTCTCAGAAAAAAAAAAAAGGGCAGAATGAGGAAAAAAGCAACAGAGGTGTAAATATTGACGAATGTTAAACAGGTAGTTGATTGCTGGGCTTTGTTTGCTTATTTATCTAAATCCACCCTCGCTCCCCAGCATGTTCATGTTCAACAGAAATTCTATTCTGCACTACTGATGATAGTGTATTCAAGTATTCAAGTATTTTTTCCCCCAGGATCTTCAGCTGCAGCTTTATAAAACCTACTGGCCAAATTCAAATTATTTTGTGCACCAAAACACTCCGAGTGCTCCAGTTGAGAGCCTTAATGCTCCAAATTTATTCTTAACAATTACAGTTTTTAGTGTAATTCCTGGGAAGCTTTGCACAAAGCCCTTCTCCCAAAGTATTTGAGTGTAAGACTCCCTCGTGACCAGTGAATAGGTCTGAACTGCTGGAACCAAGCATAAGCCTGACTCATGTGAGACAATGTGCTCTAAGACAAAAGTCTTTATGAAAACTTGGGGGAGACTCCCTAAGAGCACCAAATGCCAGTGCAGGATATTCCATCAATAGCTGTAGCTGAAAATTTCCTTTTGTCATTGGGCAATTAAATGGAAACAGAGGAGGGCTTGTGACTCCTGACTGAGCATTAGTAGCATAGGAGAGAAGAGTATGATCAATACAATCCTAGCAGTGAAATCTACTAAGCCCCACTTGGAAAGGCTCACAAAATGACTTCTGCTAGTTGATACCACCAGGACCACTGAAATTCTTCCCCCTATTTTAATATTAAATATTCACAGTATTTTTTTTTCTTTTTGAAGATTGCAGAATTATTTTAATTTTGTTCATACTGAAGAATATAAAGACATAAGAAAAACTTCTTTTTTTCCCCCAACACTCATTATTTAATACAAACAGTTTTGTCCATTTGAGAACAACACTTTCACCAAGGTCTACTAATGGAGCCCTGACTTTGTTTTTGAGCCATATTTCTTCTGAAGTTGGGAGGGAGTGTACTCCTTTGCTTCTCTGTAAGTTAGAGCTCATAAAGAAGAAAGACCAAGCTTTTCTTGCTGACAGAGTACTTTGGAAATTTAGGTTTGATAGTTTATATTTTTAATATTACCATAACTTGAAAGTAAATAGATGATTAGGATTTTTTGTTTTCTTTTCTTCTCTCTTTTTTTTTTTTTTTTTTCCCCAGGGAAAAGATGAGCGTTCCAGATCTCAGCCTGACAACATCAGTCCCTTGAAACCAGCACTTTGGAGGGCAGTTTCAGTCTGGTGATTTGTTTGATCTATTATAAAATCCTCTCTACCAGTGTGCAGCTACCACCCACTTATATTTATTATGCAGTTTTATTTTTGCTTGGTAATATTTTTCTTGTGTTTATTTTAAAAGGTCTACATTTTGTGGTGACAGTCTCCCATTTTCCAAATTAACTGCTAGCAGATGTTGCTGTGTGGTGTGAAGCACACACAGCAGCTGAAACCACCAAGGTCTGGATACAGGCTTAGGAAGAAAAAATCCTTGTGTTGTTCAAGCAAGTTTCAGGAGTGTCTATAAAGTGCTTATGTAGAATCTTATTCAGAAAATAAATTACTGTTGTTTTTATAGCTTTTAGCTGGTTTTAGAGTTTGGAATTACTGCTGAAACCTCACAAGTCTGTACCATGTTTTAAGAAATGAAATATCATTCAGGCAGTGTTATTTAGGAAAGGATTAGCTGCTGATACATTATATACAGGCAAATGCAGGTACGTCCTACTTAGAGCTACAGCTGTCTGGTTTTGTCCCTTCTAAAATCCCTGCTGCTGTTGCACTTGTGCTAAACCCTAGCTTGTGGACCTAAAATCTTCAGTGAGAGCAGAGCACTTTGAGTAGGCTGTTTTTGAAACTATTGCTGGAAACGAGAAATGAGGGCTTGTGCTTTTCCATTTGGAATGAAGTATTGCAATGTGATTGGATCATTAGGTATGCCTTTGTTTGTTTGTTACATCTGTGAAATTTCACCCAGTCTTGAACAAACCACAATGCATTTGTGGGTAAGTGAGTGTGAGTGTGTTGCAGAGTTGACTGGTTAGGCATGTAGCTGACCTGCCTGGACCATTTATATATCCTGCTACTGCAATTGCTCATCCAGGTAAACAGGTAAGTTATAAGGACTCCCTGTTCTTCCTGTCTGTCATGAGTAGGGCAAGAGGGGAAAGAAAGAGTGTCATAGTTTAGCAAGTGATTCACTGCCTAGCTTGTTGCTGGAGTGCTCAGAAGGAACTTTGGTCAGTGTGGCTGTGGCTACATCACAGAAAGATTTTAAGATCTGTTTGTTTGAGTTTTTGTTAAGATCAAAGCAAGCATTAGAGAATCACAGAATGGCCTGGGTTGAGAGGGACCTTAAAGATCATCTAGTTTCAACCTTCTGCCATGGGTAGGGACATCTTCCACTAGACCAGGTTGCTCAAAGCCCCATCCAACCTGACCTTGAACATGTCCAGTGATGGGCAACCTGTTCCAGTGTCTTGCTACCCTCATAGCGATGAGCTTCTTTCTAATATCTAATCTAGACCTACCCACTTTCAGTGTAAAGCTCCTTGACTTATCACTATCTCATGCTGTAGTTGGTTCTGCATTAGAGCAGGGAAACCACTAGGAAAACTTTAGAGTTTCCTTTGAAATCTACCACTCTCTGTCTGAGCCTTGCTCTGTAGCCACCCTCAAAGAAATTCAAAAATCAACCGGATTTGCCCCTTAAATGTGCGACTGTAGAAGAGCTTCCCACTAGATGTCACTGGTACTTCACTGAAACAAGATTTAAACAGCCTTTTCTGGTAGGTGGCTAAAAAGAGATGAAGTACAAGTGGGCATCATCCCTGTGCTTGTACCCTTCTCGGCTCCACTCCTTCTCAAGAGCCTGTCATGCCTCTCACTCCACGGTGCATCCTGTGCTGACCCAAGGACAGAGCCATCCTGGGCTTGTGGTGTGCTGGCTAATTCCTCCCACAGGCTTAAGGCTTGAAAATTGGACTGTTATATGCTGAGGTTTTGAAGAGCCTGTGGGTAGGTACAGGAATGCTTTTGGGATGAGCACCATGCATGCACATTTGGACAAATGCCTCTCTTTCTGGAAGTATTTCAACACTGTTCTATTCACTAGGATTTTATTTGCCTTATCTTTCAATGGCAACAGCTAATTCTGCATTTGATTCTGAGGCACAACTCCATGCTGATATGGAACATGCAGACTTTTGTCTGTAAACAGGACCTGAATGTCCAATAATTTTGTTAAAGAAGGGTTATCACAAAGATGGCGGACACACAGAAGCTGGTCTTCAACAGTATTTTTAATGCAGAAGTTGGACAAATTATACTTGCTTTATTTCACTTGACCTGCTAGAGGTCCCTCCAGTTAAATCACCTGCAGTTGGCCTATAGTTGACCCTTTGTTGACTTATTTAATCATCTGCTTAGTTTTCAGAACAGGGTATGAACATTCAGACTGAAATCAGTCCTTGAAGGGGTCCTGTCACTGGGCAGTGAGCCTCATACCTGATAATCTGCCCGTCACATAATATGAGCACAGATGACAATCACTTACCCCTTTTATGTCATGATATAAGGCTATAATTGTCTAAAATGAGGAAGAAAGCCATTATTTAATCAATGGAATTGCGTCAATTGAGTAAAATTTGTCTCTAGTGTAAACAAATGGAATGTCTTTGCGCTCTGTGAAAACAAGACTAAATTACTTGCAGATCTCGCAGATAGAAAAACATAGGAAGTGGACTTGTAGGCTGACACATTAGGGGGTTTAGAGTATGCATTTAAAATAATTATCCAGATTACTCTGGATTACTTAATATAGTTTTTGCATCATGCATATGTACATTTAATTTTAAAGCAATGAAAGCAATATTACTATTTCTTTTAGTCATGTTTGATTATTCGAGAGATTCCTCAGAACAATGCAGGACTATTACCAATGCATGCCCTAGTTACATATGAAAATGCAAAAATACAGTTTTAACTTTTGCAGATGAGTTGAAGAACAGTCCTCAGCATCCTCCCAGACAGAGAAAGTTTTGAGACATGTACATATAAGTGACTTGATGTGAGAAAATGATCTTTCATTAAAAAAACCAAAATAAATCCAAGTGTCCCACTCTGTAGCCCCGTATCTGTACAAGTTACAGAACACAGTAAAGAATTTAACAGTTTTTAGATTCATGCTTTTAACCAATTACCCAGGTTTTGGTAATATGAATGCTCAGTTGTTAATGATTAGAGCCTGAAGACCAATCTGAACATGGAAAAACCAGGAGATGTGTAGGCAATGGGGAAATCAGCCTGCAGGTATTTTACATATCCTTAAGTTTTCCTCAGGTACAATGGAAAAGAATGTGCATGCATTGAAGATGTGTGTTTCTAATCTGTAGAAATTCTTACTTGTTAAAGTAAATTTTTGTCAATGCTTTTGTAACTGGTCTGAGGGGACCAGCAGGAGTAAGATCAGTCATGTGCTTGACCTGATGCCTCTAGAATGCAAGATATGCCTATGTAAAGTCCTCTTTGCTGATTCAAAAGTTGGGATTGCTCTGCAGAGATGCTTGTAGGAAGAAGCTAGTCCGGGGAAGGTATTTAATATTTTCTTTTCGAAATCTTCTGTTGTGGCCTTTTGGAGACAATACTAGATGATTCAAAGAAACACTGGAGGAAAGGCAATAAATTGTGTGTTTAGATCTTGTTTCAAGAGGCTTCCAGGATAGTCTCTTTATTCAATGAATACTTGATGAACCAAGCTGAAAGTTGGTTCATTTAATAATCTCAGCACTTCATGGGGCTGGTCCTTAACTGTGTGTCTTGGTTTAGGGTAAATTTGTGAAGAAACTAAGCTGGCAGCTGAGAGGCAAAGGTAGAGGGGTGGGCAAAATTTCCACCAAAGATCACAGAAGTGGTACAGTAAATATGCAATATATTACTCCTCCCATCCCTCTTCAAAGAGTTGTCTGGAGCTGTAGTTCTGCAGGGATTCTGAAGACGTGGTCTCCACAGGAGGCAAGGAGCTATCAAGGGAATAAGTCTGCACCTCACTGCTGTGTCTGCCTTGTGTGTCCAGGCTCTGGCTGAGGGAGCTGCCTGCCTGCTCTGACATCAGCTGTGTGCAGGAGGGCCAGCAGGGTGGGACTTGTCCATGTGCTGTCAGTATCTTCATCATTTGTCAAGCTAGACCCCATGGAAAAGATTTGAAAGATGCTGTGCTGCATCTTTTCCCCAGTTGTGGTCAGGGAACTGTGGTTGGGGAGGTGTTGCATTGTCAGATTGATTATCAGGAAGATAAATGTATAAAGAAAAGGCATCTTGGCAAAGCTGGAGATTTGGAGCTAGGGCTGTTGGCTCTGTCCTTGATCCTGCCAATACAGGAGTACAGATTGTGAACCAAAGTTACGGAAGAAACAGATTCCTTGCTGCCTGGAAGTGTTGGGCTGGATTTCTGACAAGGCTCAGGAAGGGAGCTCAGCACCATGTAATCCTTGATGCCTCCTTGGCTCCATAGCAGCTCTCAGGCTCACTTGCTGTGCCATGGAAATTAACCCCCTACAGAGGGATATGAAATTGGAGCTGCTTTGGTTTATTTGAACATGAAACATCTATAGCTCTGTCTTCACTACCAGCCCTAAAGTCCCAAACTGACTGAACACCAGTCAGCAAATTTGTTGCCACTGGGGCTCCTGTACAGCATTTCTATGATGGCAACTTGGACTGAACCAGATTTCAGACTCCATAAGCAGCCTCTTGCAATGGGGTGTGCTTCCCGGTTTGTGGTGCTGGTCCTTTCTGCAGGCAAATTCTACAGGAAAGGGTGTGAATGGGAAGGCTTTGGGAAGTCTGTAAATCACGTAGGTTCATATTTAGGATTTTGAGAAATTAGTAGGAAGGCAACTGCCAGCTCCAGTTTCATTAGGGTGATGCTCCCTGGAACACCCTTGGCAGTTGGCTTTGTTTACAGGTCAGTGTAATGATAAAGTTCACTTCCTTTCATTGCAGGTGCTGCTTTGGATATCTGAATATATTTATTCAGAAATGCCTGACACAGCTGATAAAGAAAACACTATGTTAGGTTTTAGTAAAATAGATGAGTCTAGTAGCCAATAAGCAGAGTGACATTTCTGTGTGAGAATCTGATTCCTACAACTTCTAATTTCAGGGTTTAAGGTCTTGTTCCTCTACTTTTGTAATTTAAGATAATTTGTTACCTTTTAACTGAATTTAAAAGAAGCTCTTTATTGTTATTTTCTGCATAGTAAAGCATACTTTAGCAACAAGGTAGGGAAATCTGCACCTTGAGAGAGTATCATATTGTGCTGAGACTTCTGAGAGATTAGCTTTTGAAGAACCCCATTGTTTTTATTCTGAATATGATCCAGTCCTGGGAATTTAATTTGCTTCTCTAGATCATTATGTTTGCATGTTTTCTTATCAAAGGAGGCATAAGTTTAGGGCATGAGCCTGTAAATCTGTTTTCACATAATTTATTAAAAGTCACATAGTACTGGTGCCATTGAAGGGAAGGATTCTGTTTATCTTTTAACTCTACAGTGACATTTAGTCCTTTCAACATAGTTTTCATTTTTAGAGGTCAGGGCATATTCTACACTATGATTTTCCAGGGATTGATGGGTTTGTGAATAGAGCTCATGTAAATTTTGTTTTCTTTCTGCTTAGTTTCTCTCTATTTTGCATCTCCTTACCATGTCCATCATCCAACGAAGTCAAGCTGCCTGTTGTAATGCAGGATTGGCTTTCTGCAGGATAGTCCTGGCTGGACAGCAGAGCAGAAGTTTGGCAGCACCTTTAAGTTGTGTGGTTTTCTCTCAAGTCAGCCAACCTCCATGTTCAGAGGCCAGATTATTATGCTTTTGTTCAAAAGACTGTTCTCATCCATTTTCCACAAAGAACTCTGAAGAATTTATTGTTTCTGTGTTGTGATCCCTTAACAGTTGAGGAGGTTTGTGAGTGACCTCTTCTATCATTTCTGAAAATCCTATGGAATACTTTGTGGGATCTGCAGAAGAAATTTTCCAATTTCCTTCTCCTTCCTTCCATTAAAACTGAATATCCCAGGGAGTGAGTACAGCTCTTGTTCAGAACCACAACCTCCAAGAAACGATCACATGCTGGTGCGTTGTGGCAGACAGGGGAGACTACTCATATTTAGGGCTGATCCTACCCTTATGGGGATGGATGAACAGCCTGATTCTCCTTGCACAAGCTGAAGCCAATTTTGACTTCAGTGGGGATGGAGGGAACAGGACCCAGTTTTGAATGTGGGTTTGAAAGCTGTGTCTAGCTAATTTGGATGCCCTTGTGTTTTATGGCTTTTAGCCTTAAGAGAAGAGAAGTAGAGTGATTCCTTAAGATCTTCAGCTTCCACATCCATGTCCTGTTGATATAATTGAGGAATGAGCTCATGAGACAAAACCAGTAAATGTGGCCTCTGAGACTGAGTGTAGCTGTGATTTCCTAAGCATTTATATCCTACTGGGAAACTTCCAGACAAAAAGACTAAAAAGCTTCCTATTGCCAAAGGTTCGAATACTGTATTTAAAAGGGACTTCCTCCAGGTTCCTAAAGGGAGCTGATCCAAGTGTGGCTTTATGCAGAGAGCACAATAAGCTCCCCTTGTGCCCAAACTCAGTTGCTCCCCTGTGGCAGCAGCAGCAGCATTGCTGAGTCCAGGCTGGTGTTTCCCAGTGAGCCCTCTGACCATGTTGCTCCTCTTCCCTGAACAAGCAGCTCTCAGCTGCTCTCTGGGCAGGCTGCTTTTAGGGAAGCTTAGTATTAAGAGTGGGATTGCATTTTAGCTATATGGAATGAAGTGCCAAGGGTTTTTTGAGTGCTGTAATGCTAAGTAGTAAATTAAGTTGTAACAGGCTCCAAAGACAGAAGCTCTGACTCATCAGTCCAGGGGTTGGACTCCTGTTGGACATTGTCTACTGGGCTCTGACACTGGCATGCAAATATCTTGCTTGGACCAAGAGGGGCTGTGCTCCAATGGCAGCTTTTGGCCTGGGTCTGAAATCCAAATTTTCGTAGATTTGAAGCAGCCACAGTTCCTGCTAGGATCAACAGGAGATGCAGGTGACAATATTGTGAATAGCAAGACTTAATCCAAGTTGAATATTCTTGGTTTCAACTTGCAGCTGAAAATGCTGCTTCTACTGTCTCTAAATGTCTCTTGAAGATGTGGGATGCCAGGCTTGGCTGGCTGATATTTGCCAGCATTTTTAAGACCCCTCAGAAGTTTAAACAACCATACATTACTGTTGTTATTAATAATCGTAAGGTATTTATTTTACTATGACTTGGGCAGTATTTCATTCAGAGAAGCTCAACTCATCTTCTAATATTTATGAGTTATGGTTTGGTTCCTTGCCAGTCAATTTTCAAAAAACTTGTTGCTCTCAATCTTACTTTGCTCAGTGAGACAGTCTTTGGAAGCAGTGGATGTAAACATTTGACATTTCATCTCACAAATGGCACCATGTTTACAGTGCCAGGGTCTGGTTCATCTCTGTGTTTCAGGGCCATAACCCCATTTATTTTAACACTGCTGATCTGCAGTAATGCATCCAAAACGCAGAAAAGTTGACCAAAATGCGTGTAGGCCACTACAAATGGTTAAAAGTAATACAGAAGTCTGACTCAGCCTCTCAGATGGCAAAAATTCCTTCACTGCATTAAAGTTATGTGACCGGGATACTGGGATCTGTCTTCATTTCTTCCATATTTTATTATGTTTAAAATGATGATTAAGGGAGAGTTGGAGAATAAGGTAGAAAACACAGAATGCTTGAATCATTAAGAAATAGAAGAAATTCACTAAAATGTGCTTTGCAGCCCCAAACCCATTTCTTACCCATTCTGCAGAAATACAAGCTTCTGTTTCTTTAAAATCCACTGCCAAGAGGACAAAATGTTGCTTTATTTGCTTTTTACCTCCCCTATACTTTCATTCTCTGATTAGTCATGTTGTTTCTTTATGAACAAACCTGACTACATATTCATCCTCAACAATTTTGGACCTCATCCACCAGACAGATGCTGTTTAATTTCTTCTGGTTTCTTTTCCTGTTGAGCCTCTTTATTGTCTGTATCATTATAGACGGAATTCAGTTCAAGCTTATTTCCTGGTTTCTCTTCAAAATAAAATCAGGATGATGATTTATTACTTGTATGATGTTAGGCCTAAAAGCCATTTCCTGGGTTCTTACTCAGCTGTTCCAGGAGCTATATAAAACCAGAACAAAGGTGATATGTGTGTTATTTCCCACTTTTAAACTGATTCTTCTAGAAAGGCATCATTTCTCCTTAACTATGAGACAAATTCTCTTTTGCTCAGCTCCATTAGCTGTATATCAGGATTGAAAAATCCAGCCATTATCATTTAAAGGTAGAATCCCTTCATGCTCTCCAATGGGGACCAGGAATTAGAGCTTGCTTGTTGTAAGAGGTGATATTTCATAGAATACCTTGATATTTAATTTTTCATGAAAAGGACACCATGTCTTAGTTATTTCCCTTGTAGGAAATCTGGGTTCATCAGACTGCTTCATCATGTTCTGCTTAGGTAAGTTCATGATTCACAGGAGATTGAAGATCTGGACATTGAGGTGTCACAAGAAGATTTTGTAGGGGCTTAAACATGGGCCAATTTAGTAAATGTTATTTGTAGTTTTGACACCTAGCTTTCTAAGGCATAATTAATTTTCAATCTAGCCACTCTTGCTTGCGTAGAACTTCCTAGTTATTTGGAAGCCTTTTCTACTGCTAATCTTTTCTGCCAATATATAAAAACAAATACTAGAAGACAGCAGAGCTCCTAGAGAGCCATCTTGCTTATATAGCTGCTGCTTCCCTGGGTATCTGCCACTGCCTCCAGGGAGTGGGATGCAATGAAACTGTAGACGCTCCTTTGAGGGATTCTCACTGAGCTGTTGACAAGTTCTTCATGGGCTGTGGACAATATACCACTATGCACTTGTGTCACACCACAGGGCCTCCCATTGATGCTTATCCTTTTCGTTTGGCCTCTGACCTCCACTGCTTGCCACTTAGGGAAGCAGCAGTTCAGAAAAGAAAGCAAAAGTCAGACCAAAGTAGCTTTCATCTACCTTGGATAGCCCTACTTGTACTCCTTGCTGTTTTTCAAATTGCTCGTAATTAATGCAGATCCTGTATATTTTTCTCCATTTTGAAATTAAATCCATTCTTGAGTATAAATGGACAAAACAGCATTGTTTCACTGCTATCCACATGTGTGAATTTTCACCCTGACATCATTATTCTTTTTTATAATTTTTTTTTTTTTTCATATCAGAGGTAATCCAGAACTAACCCCAGAGAGTTAAAAAATGTACAAATGCAAATTCACAGGTTTAGTCTCTCTGCAAAGTCTGACTTTCACGTGTTAGTGATCTGTGCTTGGGCTTACTGAACTCAAGGCAAAATGTCATGTAAAAGTGCAGTTTAGACAATCCATGCAACAATGATTTTGAATGTGAGCTTCTCATTCACCTGGGTAGTTAAAACACTCCCTTACGACTGGTCACTATATCAATGCCAATAATTAAGCCTGGACTGGAAGTAATTGTATTACTGTGGACCCGAGACTGTAGAGCTACATCCCCCCAACTCTTCACCCAGTGATACCAAAGAATAACTTCAATGGCTTCCAAGTCCATTAACTGAATTACAGGAGTGCTGAAAACCCTGTCTTTATCCTGTATTCTGTGGTGTCGAGGTGTTGTACAAAATCAGAATGGAAAACCACCTTTTATGATGTGTGGGTTGGAAAACAACCCACGAAGCCTCCTCCATTCCTCTGCTCAGTCCCCAGCAGCTGCATTCCCCCTCCCACTGGCTCTGGAAGTGGTCATCAAATGAAAGGGTAAAGCTAGAGGGAGGGAAGAGGGTGATTTAATTAGAGATCTAAGGGGTCATTTTTTTTCCCCCAGCATGTAGTATTGTTGTAACTCAGCACTTATTGACGTGTGATTATTACAGACAGCCAAGAAACTGGCCTACACACACACTTCTGGACTTATGATGGCAGACACAGGACCCTTTGATTTCAAGAATGAAGAGTTTACCCTCTTTTTTTACAGTTAAACTGATCTAGAGGAACAATTCAATGAAAATAAAATTAAATTACATGTATAGGAAGGATAGCCTGAAAAACAAAGCAAATATTAAAAATTGGCAGTGGTCATTCACAAAAAAGACAAAGCTTTGTTGAAAATATATCCAAGAGATTCAGGAACATAGATTTTATCAAAAGTCAGCAGCATTTAAATTGTAAGCCTCATATAGAGTTTGTAGTATTTTCTCTGGTATTTGTGCTTCAGTTTAGCAAAGATAAAAATAATTTAAAATGTTTAGTTTTGAATTTTAAGATGCAGAACTTTAGGAAAGTATTGATTTAGTTTTAAAGATGTTTACTTACTAAATCTTCAGTTTTGATCAGAGGTTTCACAGTTTTAGTTCGTGCTGTGGTCTTCAGATGTTACTTGCCAAACTATGCTTTCATTCCTTCAAGAAAGAAAATAAGTTTCTGACTCGTAACAGGCTGAAAGAGCTCATGTTCAGAAACTATCTTGTAAATGAGAGTGGAGGGATTAATCAATGGTTGATGGACAATCAACGGTTACATGAATGTATTTCAATACTTGCTTTTGGAAGGAGTAATACAGTAAGTGAGAATCAAACTCAAAGTCTCTTTTTGATGATTAAGCATCAAGACACCAGTGGTGAAAGGAAGCTACTGGATATCCTAATGATTTAAGTCACTGCTGTAATCAAGTTACCTTCTTTTGCTGCTTCATTTCACAAGGCTAGAAACAGTGGAGCATGGCTGAGTGTTTAATCCTTTTCCCTGACCCACAATGAATTAGGAAGGTTGTCCCTGCTTAAAATAGATAGACAATTATGAGACCACTAAGGGAGCCAGTTGTAGCTTCATTCACACTGGTTCTCCATGGATGCCAAGAGTCTGCAGGATCGAGGCCAGTATTTATAACTCCAATCTACTGCATAGCTCTTTTTCAGTTCTTGATTCTTAACAGGTGCTCTCCTCCTGCCCAGTCTCTGCTGACTGTGAAAGCAATTGAAGGTATTATGGCTAGACACTAAATATATCACAAAGATTAACTTGATAAATGATCAATTCTGGCCTCATGCTTGAAATTTAAGTCAATTGTCTGGATGAAATGTGTAAATCCTTGTATAACAGACATTTATCTCTCTTCAGACTTTTCAGTGCTCTGCACAAGATGAAAGCCAGTGAGTGGATAATTTTTTTCTGAGGTGATGCTGTATTTTTTTCTTTAACTAGGAATGATTTCTTGGGATGTGGTATCCAGCTGTGTGCATGCATAATATACCAAAAATAAGGGACAAGGCTACTTTGGAGAGTGTTTCCAGTGGTGAAGCTCTGAATGGTCTGAGATCTGATAGACATCCTAGGTAGAAAATGGGATCTTGCCTTCCAGGCTTTGTCCCCAGTGTCCATCTGGTCACACCCCTGTTCTTAGGGCTTGCCCCTGACAAGAGAGATGGAAGTACTTATTCTTCATGATAGCCTGCAGGCATTGTGCTGCATATGCTTTAGTGGGACTATTTTCTTTTCCTCTTACCTCTTTCTCTCCTAATCCTGGCTTCTTCCCTTCTTTTACCTTTCCTGGATGGGCTGTACATTTTCAAAGTTTAACACCTTATTTTTTTCCTGTTATTCCTTAAATGGCACAGCTGAAGTGTTATGGGCTGGTCATCAAAGTGCCTTCAAAAAGGGAATTGTCAGAGACTCTCATATGTTTGAACTATGTCTTTGCATAGTGATTTCCAAGGGTTATCAGAGGAAAATATGAGTTGCTTTGACAGTGGTCCCATCGAAAGCTCTTATCTTCAGGAATTCAACCTCCTACTTTTACAGCCTATTCATAGTCCCTTTGGAAGTTTTAAACACAGCATGTTAGGATGTTGGTTAGCAGCAAATAAACCTGTGTGCTGACCTGCCCATGTGCTAATAATAAGTCATGAGTCTGTTTTTTAAGAAACTCTGTCACAAATGGTGGTTGAAAAAGTAAATGAAAGGCCAGATTCCTACAGATAAGACCATCCAGATGGAACTGCAGGGGGATAGGTTAATGAGTTGGCTTTGCAGCCTTGACAGTCTTCTTTCAAAAAAAAAGGAGCACATGTTGTTCAGACAAGCCCATGGCCTCTGTTTCCCAAAGAAATTTACCATGGAGTGAAGGGCTAGCAAAAGGTCTCTTCCTTGAGCTCACGTGGGGCTGGAAGAACAGATAAGGTTTGTGCTGGTGACCCTCATTTTTAGGGAATGAGTTGTCCCTTCTGGGGAGTTCCTGAAGAGTAATTGAGCTTAGACATGAACATTTTGTACAGGCTTTTGATACATTACTGGTCCTTTAAGGATTTGAAAAGAAACCTGCATTTATGGGTTAGGGAGATTCATGGTTATCTTGCTCATGCCTTTAGCTGAGTTGCACAGAGGCTGCATATTTTGTGCAAGAATTGGATGGCTTTAATTTTTAACTTTTTTTTTTTTTTTGGTTATATCACTAGAGTAATTAGTTACACTTTTCCATAATACTAATCAGTTCAGCATTTTCTGAAAGGACTTTTTGTGTTGCAGAAATTACTTCCATTTGCATGGAATGTTGGATTTGGCTAAAGTAAGAAATTATGGGTTTTGCCAGTAGACACCCCAGACATTTGGTACCTTTTTGGGGGTGTTGGGAGGTGGCTAGAGAGTAACACTAATAAAAACCACAAATATATGCAGCTATTTTATCTTTTGCAATGGCATTTTGGTTTTTGGTATGTGGTGACTCTGTTGCTTTATCATGGATAGCAACAACTAAACTCCTTGGTCTTGGGAGTTGCTTCCTCTTTTGGCTGACAGATAATTTGCAGAGCTAGTTCCATGATTTCTAGTGTCTCAAGAGTGCATTAGAGTTTCACAGCAGGAGATTTGTAAAAGGGAAAGGAATGGTGTACAGGGAATTAAAAGGTCTGTAAAACTAGAGGCTCACTCTCCTGTGAGGAGTGATCTTGTCTAAATCAATAAACGTCCATGGTTTGTGTTTTTCAGCTGTGATTGTTAGGATTTTGTGTTCAGTCAGTGCATGCTGAGCAGAGCCAATATTGACTTAATAACACCAAAAAATGTGTTTACAGCTATTTGTCCAAATTCTGAATAACTGTTCCTTTTGTTCTCTGTCCTTTGCTATTCCCAAACCATAATGCAAACAGATTTTGGCTCTGAGTCCAGTGAAGTATTTCTAAGCATGCTTAACTCCAGGCACATGACTATTCCAGCAAACATTTGGAAGACTTTCTACAGGCTTAAAGGTAAGCACACATTTAAAGGGTCTGCTAACTGCAAGTTTTGTTTTTCCTGAGTATTTAGGAGAACAGTATTTTTAATGACTGTCCCATGCACAATAAAAGATGCTCTTAAATAAAGATCATTATTAACTGTCATTCATTTTCCATTATTCTATATTCATCATTATCTGTGTTTCTACTGAACTGTTTATCTGGAATCAGACATTGCAGTAAAGGGGCATCTTTGAAAAGTTGCACTTTGATACACGAGTGGTCAAAAGCAATGACTGAGCAAAAAACCTCAGGGGTCCAAAATTTCTTTTGCAGAAATGCAATGTAAATACAGGGGAAAAATTAAAAAGTAAATATTGCTAGTGAATAAGAAAGGAGGGATGAAGTGGCTCTGTGTAATTTTTTACTGCTAAAGGGTATCTTTTTTACTGCAGCTTAACTGGTGCCTGCTATGTCTTGCCCTGCAAGGTCTGACAGGCAGTGCAGACACCACATGGTAGCTGAGCAGGCTCAACTCTCTCACACAGAGCACTGGCTGCCTTTGCCCACTCTGATCTCTTGCAAAACTGTAGTGCTCAGCTTCTCCTAAGGAGGATAGCTAACATTTAATACTGTAAAATTATGAAACAACCACAGCAACTACCAGAGCAGTATTGGCAGTGAGCGAAAAAAACCTATTTGCATTTATAATGATTATGAAGTTGGTTCTAATTCCAGGATAGCAGTTAGGGAAATGGAAATCAGAGGCATTAGGCAAAGATGCAGTCCCAGCTGAATTTTTAATTTTTAAAAGTTAGAACATGAAACTGAAAGCCAACTGTGGGGTTATGAGGACATGTTCTTTATGAGCTGTTGACTTAAAATTTCTGATGATTCATCTGCCTGTGGAAATCCTTTGCCATCCCTTATAGACTAAAATATCATCATGAAGATAGAGGCAGGACTCAAGCAGTACCATTCTCCCCAGATATCTTCTGATGAGGTGTCAGCTTCCTTTTGGCAGAGTCTGCAGGATAGATAAGGGATTGTGGCTACAGGCACAAAGGGCTTTCATGACAAGGTGAGAAAGAGAAAGTTTCAGATTAGCAGGAATTTGTATCTTTATTATGCTTTTAACTTCAGTTTCAAATCTTAAAACAGATTTTTGCTGGTACATGAACCCAGTGAACTAATGTCCTATTGCATTTTAATTTCATCACTCTGAGTCTCTGACTTCAAAGCCTGTTCCAAGTCTAGAGAAAAGTTTGCAATCTGCTTGACTTGGCCATAGAAATGTGGATTTCTTGTATGTGGTCACAAAACAGGGGGAGCTCTTCAAATTCACCAGCCATGAATAAAAAAAGTCTATGTGTTTTGGAGGTTCCATTGTATTTGCACCTGGATGAAGGATAATCTTACCCAGCTCTTTACTGTTGAAATGAGGTTTACTGATTTTTAAGGAAACAAAAAGAAGCCTCAGATACAGACAAATTGAAAATAAAGGGAAGTATAATAGTAAACCAAATATAAAAAATATGCAGGAAATATTTCTTTCTTCTCCCTGCCTTTCTCCCATAGTTGTCTTACTCTATGTCTTTATTAACACAAATGCATTTTAGATTTGCAAGTCTCTCCCACAAATTCATCTTTTGGAGCTTTGAAATTATGACCTGTCAGAGTTCACTCTAAGCCTGAGGGATAGATCACATTCCATAAAATTGTTAAGACTGTCCATCAGATCAGATGGAAATCTAATATCTCACCACTTAGGAATCATACTCAGCATTTTGTGTGGCCATCCTTTGAGATAAAAGTCAGTGGTGTGTGAATTCAATTATTTCACATACATAAAACTTTCTAAATCTCTCCTGAATTCACATGTTTTAGATATACCTGTATCTGTTATGTTACTTCAGGGAGTGTCAACTGTACTTTGACTTTGTGGGAAATGAGATCAAAAAGAAATAATACTTGGTTCATTGGAAAAGGACAGTTAGAGGGAGTAGCTGGTGAAAATTATGGAGGGTAGGTTTTAAATTCTCTAGGCTGTTGAAATAATCCATGTAGACCAAGAGAATGGTGTTATTTCTAGCATTGCATTGTATAGAAATTGCAGAGCTGAAATTGGCAAAAGATATTAAGACCTCAGGTTTTGACCTGAACATTTCTCAGAAGCGATAAGAAACTCAGGTCACATTCATCTTCACTAGAAACTGGACATGTCCAAGTGTAGCTCCTGAATCAGGCAATAAGCCAGGTGCAATTACTGTTCTTGTGGTGGCACACCAAATCTATCAGCCCATTCTCATTTACAGTGGGGTTCTCTGTCTAGTGACCATAATTTGACCTCTGGTGCTTTGGGAGAACTTTCACAACAAGGCAGGTAGTAGCCAATACTCAACATTCCTGAAGGCTGGTTCTGGATATGCATTTCAGTCTACAGATCCATCTCCATCAGAATCCACAAAGGTGAATCAGTGATATAGTGCTAAAAGTTGCCACTCTCTTTGTGGTCCAGGGGAACTGCTTGGTACTCAAATGTTTTTCAAATCATGACATTTAAAAACATAAAAATAGATGAAGTACCTAACTGTAGGAGCTTATCTCAAAAGTCCTGGTGGTCCATATTTGGTCAAAGCAAAAATCAAGGTCTTTGAAGTTTTGGTGATGTGAAGGCCATTGGATAGGCATGTGGCTCTTTCCCTTTCTCCACAGCAATTTGTTAACATCTGCTATATCTCACTATACTGTCATTCAGTGGCAGATGAGTATAGAAACAATCCTAGGCTGGTCTAAACCAACAGCAGCTATCAAGAGTCTGGCCCTGTCTGCTCGCTGGCACTATCTGAATTTCTCTGACTTCTCCTTTTCTGTGTACTACATGCAGTTTCTTCTCATATCTGTGGAAGCAGATTTATTTGGCAGTAAAAATGTCCACTTAAATCGAAAGTTCAGTTATTTACTTTCTAGAAGCGAATAGTCTTCAATAAATCAGTCTTTCTCGCTCTTTCCTGTAATTATTTATTGTTTACATCCCTGTAACAGACATATCTCCTGTAAAGCTTTTCAACTTTAATCCAGCAAAGCAGGGAAAATGTGATGTTGAAGTGCAATTGAAGCAAAGGAGCAGCCAGACCTCTGAATTTTATTCCCCACTGATGGATGAGGGGCTGCCCTATATGATGTCATGTATCAGAAAAAAACAGTTTTCACTAGCTTTTTGAGGCAAGAATTATTGTCTCTTTCAAAGGGTTTTGAGGGTCTAGGAGAGAAGGACAAGGGTCTCTGAGATGGATGTGTGGCTGCTGCCACTGAGGGAGTGGCACAAAGTAGGCAGTGTGCTGCAGTAAAAATGCAGTAGAAGCCTCCCAGACGGTTAGGAATATCTTGTGTAAAAGCCCAAATGCCCAACTGAAACCCAGATATCTTTGTGTTTTTAAAACTTTAAGTGTCTTCTGGAAGGAAAATTTAGGTCCTTGGCCACGGCTGAACACTCTGTCCATTGGAGTGCTCTCTCATGGTGTAGAGATGATGAATCCCATGAACTAAGGGAGGATTTTTTGGCCTCAGGTAGAATGTAGATTACATTTATTTTGTGTGATTTCTGATTTGTACATTGGAGGTGGTAACTCTGTGCCAATATAGACATTTATGATGTGATTAAAGTACCTTCTTATTTAACCCTGTTTAACCCTGTTGATGTCTTGGGTGACTTCATTCCTTCTGTAGATGTTTCACCTCTTTGTCTACACTTATTTACTGCTTCTCCTGCTGTGCATCATTCAAGTGCACCACTGACTGAAAGTGCCTGACTAAACATTTTCTAAAGAAAAGCAGGATAAGTCTGTAAAATTGGTTGCGAAATGTACTTACCGTACATTTATTATACTTATGTACTTAATGTGCTGTGTTATGATAGGTACTCTGTGTCACATGTGACAAGAATCCCTGCTCTGTCCCTGCAGCTCTTCTTTATGTTGAAATTGCTTTTAAATGCAATGTTATTTCTGTTTTTACTTTTGGCAGCAGGGTTAGCAATTTTGAAAGTTGGGGAATGAGAACTGCTTCGTGAAGGGGTCAGAAAGGACAGGCTAGCTGGAAGCAGGCTGGACTGCTCATAGGGCAGAGAAAGGTGAAATCCTACATGGAGACCAGTCCCTCCCCCACACTTTCATCTCCCCACCCTATAAGCTTCATGTCAAAGCCGACCTCTTCCTGCTGGAGGACGACTGACTGCGATTCCTTTCAGGGGCTGTCAGCGCTTCTCCTGTAACTGCCCTGTGGAGATGCTGTTGAGTGACATGAAACACTTTTTCTCCTGACAGGATTAGCAAGCCATCTCTCCACACTGCCCAGCTTCCCCCTCCACCAGCTCTCTCTATGTGGCCAAAGAGGTATGCTTGTGTCTTGGATAATGAAATAGCATTGGGCCACTTCTCCCGCATTTGTTAGTGACAGAGGAACTTACAGAAAAGTTTCACTCTTCACACAGCTCCATTTTTGGAACAAGAACAGGAACTGTTAGTCTATGGCCATTTCTTTTATGCCTCTCCATTTCTATCTTGTGGAAGATAGATGTTATGCCTGATGTTATGCCCAGTCTGTGGCCCTTCCAGATGCATTCCTGCTCTTTCCAGTCTTCTCATCAGGTGTTCTGTAGGAGTGAAAAGATGATCATGGTGGTTAGCCCATCCCTTTGGAAATACCCTGACTAATCTCTGATAATTGAAAACTCTCCTCCTTCTGGGAAGATGGATGATAAAGCTTTGCCAATGGAACTTCCAGAAAGAGGATTTTTATCTTGAATGTTCATTTTGGCTCCCCAAGTAACAATGTAAGACAGTCAGGGAGCTGTTTTTCAGGCACTCCAGTGGGTGATCAGTCTCACCATTTGCTGAGGGGGAAGCAAGAAACCAGGAGTAACTTGTCTTTCCCAAGCTAATGTTTGGTGGTTATCCCATCCCTTTCTTCATTGTCCCCGGCCTGGTTTGTCTATGTTGGGGTGACTCAAGCAGATCTGCTCTTTGATTTGACTGCTTTCCCCTCATCAAAAAGCTTATTGTACCTCTTTTGGAATGACTGTGCTTTTGTTAACTCACATTAACAGCCAGGTCTTAACAGTTAATCTTGCTCTGCATTTAAAGGAGCACTTTTGTTATTGCAAAAAATATAGATACAAACATGTATGGCAAAATACATTTACCCCCCTAATTGCATATAACACAGAGAAAAAAGGAGCCCAGTTTTTTTTCATTCCATGTATAGTGCTGTTAGTATGTGTTCAGCTAAGTATGCGTTCAAATAATTAATTCAGATTGCATAAGCATGTGTATTGAAATCAGTGTTGGGTCTCCTTATGGGTTGAATCTGATTCTGCAAATTTACTATGTTATGTTACTACATTACAATATGCTGTAGTGTTCAAATCTTTGAATTTATTAAGCAGGATGCAATGTGCCAGATCTTTACAAATTTCTGAATGTTTTGATACTGGTTGTTGGCAGTATTATCATTAACATAGCAAGCCAAATGACCCTTGCAGCAGATTTTCCAAGCAGATGTCAATGCAAGAAACTAAACTCAGTTTATCTCAAATTATTTTCCTTTCAGATGGTTATTCAATCTGTGAAGTATGGGATGATCCATATTCACATTATCCCAAGGGGAGCTCTTTGAAAGACCTGTGACCTCTTTGCACTTGAAGGTTAGAGGAAAGCATTTTCTTCCAACTCTTTACAACTCTGCTTCCATATGTTGCCAACTCTACTCATCTGTTTTGCCAAGGAAAAACAGCCCTGTTACTTTTTTTCCTATCCCGCCTCTAATACGTCTTGTTCAGGGTTATTTATAGAGAAGAGGACTTGTTTCTTCTCTAAAGCAATCTTTCCTTGCAACAGCCATTCAAATATTATGGTTTTACCATGACTTGATGCTTTTGGAAACACTGAAATGTGAAATGGGGTACTTGGATCCCATGGTGATGAGCAGGCTTAAAAACACTTCAGGTGATCAAAAAGACTGAATTGCTGAGTTTCGTGGCTTCTGTTTGGGTTTTTTATTTCATTTAACCTGCAGTGTCAACAGAGCCAAAACTCTGAAAGGCATTCCAGACAGGAAAACTAGCCGGGAAATGACCTGAAACTGTTTTTGCACTGTTCTTTAAAAGTGAGTCTTTTTATTGTTTTCAAGGCAGTGGCTACAGACAACCATATCTGTGTTGTTATTAGCTGGTGCACAGCTGAGGGTTCCTATTGAATAATGTCATTTCATATAAAACTAGAAAATCCCAGAAAACTCTCTTTTCAGACTTGAAGTTTTGGTTTTCTTACGGTAGGAATTTTTCTCTGTTTGATTTTGAAGCCAAAGAAAAATTGTGTCACAGGGGATTTTCATCAGACACTTGAAATCAATTATGAGGCATGCTGAAAGGACTTTGAGTTCTTCAGAGAATCCTGATTATTTTCCTGACACAAGCTTCCTGGATTGCTTAACCAGCATCACTAAGATGGAATGGTTGTCTGCCATGCAACAATAATACCATAAAAAACAAAGGAAAAAGGAATGAGAAAGGTAAAATATTATAAACCTAGAAAGAAAATAACATATAGAACATCATCTCTTTATCTTTTCTATCAAGGCACCAAGTGTTGTGTCTTAATGTCCAAATCTAGCTAAATTTACACTGTCCACCACATTCCCTCTAGGGAAAGCAATGCCAAATGAGCACACAGTGCTCTCACATTAAAATCTTCCATCAGCATTACTGTGGGTTGTCAGGCTTCTTTGCTGCTCTAGCCTAAAAAATAGGCCAAAGTTCAAGAGTTTTGTTAATTCCTTCAGAAAGAGAGGAAAGTAAAAACATGTATTTTCATTGGTTGTCCATGTTTCATTGATTGTCCAGACATCCAACTCACTTGGCTGTCTTTTTCTTTTTTCCCTTCCCCCCTTTTCCCCTTCTATAAATAAAGGGGTTATTAGAATTTTAATATCAGAAATTAAGATACTTAAATCATTCCATACTCAAGTTTTTGCTTTAAACTCATTTTCCTTCATTAGTTTACCTGATAGAAATTTTTGAGCATAAGCCCTTTATTTGATTGTGCTTCTTTATCCACTGAAATGTTACAAATATTCTTTTCTTAGTAGTCACTGAACAAAGACTGTGTTTCAGGAATGCTGGCTGCTTTGCAGAGCCCTGGCTGTACTAGATAGCTCCTTCTCTCAGAAAATGCAACCTCACGAAGCACAGAGCAATTTAACTGTTGGGAAATCTGAGAAACCCTGTGGTCACAGGAGATGCAATCCTACATTGACTGCAAAACTCCCTGCCAGATGAAATAAAAATAGCTATTAATTTCACTGTGTTATGAGCTAGGAGCACATACAGGAGCCAAGCTCCAAACCCATCCCTTTGTACAGGCTTTCCCCGAAATGTAAATGCAGTCATGCTGTCAAATAAAAACAGAGGCAATGGTATTAATACTAGACACTGCTGTCACACTTGTAAAATCTGGAAAAAATACTTCATCTGAGGGTGATGTTTACCAGTTTGAGAACGCCACTGGAAACTTGGAGATCACATTCACTGTGCTAATTCATAGCTCACCCTTACAAATACACACAAGCTATGGCATCGAGGCCAAAAAGATGAAAGAAGAGCTGGACTGGGAGTATGGAGGAGAGCAATAGATTACCTTGGTTAACTTGGTAGTTCAGGAGTTCATGAGAATTTTGTGACTGCTGCTCTTTGTTTTTTCTTCTGCAGAGCAATTTCCCCTGTCCTCTTCCGCCTCTTTCATGTTATTTATTTTCTAGTAACACCGACCTTCTGCACTGAAAAATATAAAGGGAGTCCCTCTTAAAGAAGGACTCTTCTACATGAAAGGATTTTTCTTGAGTTCACATTTTGTAAATATATTTTCTTGCTGTTTTTTCCGGCTTGTGCATAAAACTGTACTTTACATTTTAAGTAAATTCTTTAAAAGTGCATGACTTGAAAACCTACATTCCCTGGTTTCATTTAGATCTTAATTAGTCTCTCAAGTCCGATTCAAAAATAAAGCTGAGCCTCATAAGTCACTTAGGTGCTCTTCAGACTTACTTTTAGGGAAAATCCTGATAGCATTTTTTCCCTCAGTACTGTTTACAATGATAATCTGATGTTTAGCCAGTGCTTGGCTTTGGAACAACAGAGAGTTGTGAGATGACCAAGCTCATTTCCTGAGCTGCATCTTTTTGTTTTCATAAGAACTCTTTATTTAACATTTTTTTTTAACAAGCCTTGTGGACTATCTCTTGATTAGATTCTGTGTGTTTCCTGCCACTTGCATGAACTGAGAAATGTAACCTTAAAGCCAGAGCCAATATAAATATTTTTTCATAGAGTGACGTAACAACCAGCTTTCTGTTTCATGAAATTCAGACTTGTTAGGAACTCTGAAACTTTTCTCCATTTTTTGTCTGTCCTGAAAAATCATTTCTGTTGGTTGCTCCTCTAAGTGAAGAAGCTGGGGACTTAACATTGTAGAAAACTACTGCAAAGACACTATCAGAAAAACAAATGGTTAAATTTTCTGAAGGAAGATTGGGATATCATTGTTAGAATTATGTTAGAAAGTGGTCTAGGGAAACCTGTGAACACTTCATTGAACTGTCTGTAAGGTGGGAGTTGCCCTGTATTGTTTGTTCTTTCTTTTGTAAATTCACTGCTAGGCAGACAAGTTATAAAAACTATCATTTAATCTGCCTTGCAGTCAAAATCAACTGAAACTTTTCCCTCCTTGAATAATTCTTGGATTTAATTGCTGAGTTTGTGGGCCCATACTCTGCTCTTGGGCTTCATAGTGGAAACCTGGACTGCCTTCAGTGGAGTGAAGTTAGTCTGCAAATGTCCATGTGTGAGACCAGCAGCTAGTCCAGAAAAAGACTCTCATGGTAGGTACTTCTGGAGAATATGAATAAGAAATTGTGATCATGGTAACATCTTGACCAAGAGAAAGTGGAAAGTTGTGATATAGGCATAGTTTTAGGGAAGAGGGCAGCTCAGATAGTCAAGAATAACGATTGTCACCATGGGATATACCCCTGAGAGGTTCAGCCAAAGGACTTGAATGTTGGAAATTTTTCAGGTTTCTTTTTTTCCCTCCACCAGTGTAAGATTAATTTATAGTATTTGGGCAGGGGGGAAGTTAGGAGATGGGGTCAAATTGATGGCAAGCTGCCAAAATCTGCTTAACTTCTTTATCAAAAGAAAAATAAACCTTAATCTGCTTTTCTGATGTCTTTGAGTGTGAAAATGGGTGTGTTGCAAAATGAATGTAAAAGCTGCTCTGCAGCAATGAATTTGAAATTCTTAAAGTTTATGGGACATTATTAAACCTATAGTTATGGTGGTATGTTAACAATTGCCAAGTTTTACTAGCTTTGCTTGAGTTCACTTTAAAAAAAGGAAAAATCTCAGAGACTTGCTGCTGCTCTTAGTTTCCAATGGTCAATGTTCAAATGCTGCTAGGATTTCTCTGCTGATTGTTTTGATTTGCTTCTCAAAGGCCAACACGTAATTCACTCAGTCTAGTTCCTGAGTCTGATTATGATTTTTATAGTGCCATCTCCCTGTCTCAGTCTTTATAGGTTTTTTTTATTGGTGTAGGGCCATTGCAGCTTGGTTTTCTCTTATGAACTTCCAGCGAGATGTGTCAGGTCTGCAGGATGCTAATACTTTTCCCCCTTCTGTCTGATTGTTGTCTAACTGCATTTATTCAAGTATGCCAAAGCTCCCAGAATATCCTAATTTACTCTTTGGTATCCCAATTAATCATGGTCCTTATAAGTTCCCCAGTTACTAAATTTGCCTCTCTCTTCTCTCCATTTTCATAAAAATATTTTTATAAGACACTGTAAAATAAGACCCTCTTTTTAGTCGCTCTGGCTTTTCCAGACTTTAAACAATAGATTTAAATTTTGTCAGGTGTCTGCATCAAGCAGAATATGTTTGCTTGGACAAAAAAATTACAGCACCATATTATAGCATTTTTCAGTGTAATGAAAAGGAAAAAATGTATCCCATTTCATTTATATTTTAATTCTTAAGCATTAAAAAAATAAAAAAGTATTTAAACCTACACACTTTGAATCAGATACCTGATAAAGCCAGAGGCTTGAGCATTTGGGCCAGAAATATGTCTTTTAACATCCCCCTGGAAGAATCTTACCTTATTTGATGAAATTATCCCCTTTTCAAGGGATCTGAATTTAAGTTTTTTTAATGTTTAAGCTTATGAAGTTTCAATTATATGAAGCATTGACATTTTCTGGATGCTGAAAATGTGTTTTTCTCAGCTGTTACCAAGGCAATGTCTTCTTTGATACTATGTGGTAAAATGCTTTTGGATCATATTTTGAAGCCACCAGTACTGCTGAAAATACAAAGACGTCAACTCCCAATTCTGATATCTGAAAGATTTTAGGTAAGGATGGAAAAAAAGAAAAGGAAAAAATAAAAAATCCCTTTGTCACATGAAGACACTTTCTCTTCACTCATGGTTAAACCACTTATGGTCGATGTGGCAGGGTCCAGTGATGAAAGATGCCAGCACCTATGCAGTAGATGGTCCTGTCATGTAACAGGTACACTGGAAAGGCTGGATGAAAACATGGAGAAGGACAGATAAGGATTTTCCTAAATGTTAAGTTTGTCATGGGTAAATCAGCTTGACATGGGGAATTTTGCTTATAATAATTTATAGGAAATTAACCCAAAATTTTAATTAGTAGTTCAATTACAGAGCTCCACCAATAAGCTGCAGTTTTGAGGTGCTCAACAGTGATGCTGGAATAAGCAGGACCTTGTGGTGACCAGCCCTGGACCTCCTTCCCACAGAGCCCCTGCATTCCTTGGCTACTTGCACCCTGCCATTTAGGTCCAGTAGAAATTTTGGTGCATTTCCTGACTTTCAGTCTAGGTGAGTGTCACCTGAAATCTGAGTCTTGCAGAGCTTGTTCAGATTTGGTCCATTGGGTTGAGAGCTGACGCTTGGGTTTCGCTGCTTCAGGGAATTTTGCTTTACTGAATTTTAAATGTTTCTCTGCAAAAGCTAAAATTAAAGTTTTGAGGAGAAAAAGAGGCATCAGATATATTTTTCCATTATTTTCTGGTTCTGGGACTGAAAAACTGCTGCAGCTAATTTATCCCTCTAAACATTAAGCACTTCTATTGAAAACATGCGGAGAGAAGTGGAATGGAAGTGTCCAATAAAAACATGAGTTAAATGGAATATTTCAGAATAAAAAACTTGCAGAAACAATGTTGAATATTATAATGTTTTTATCCTACAACATTGTTATGTTGATTTTTAAATGCAGTTCTAAGGAAAATAGTATCCCAGCTTACAGTTGATCTGCAGTCAGCTTCATTTGTGCAAAACACCAATTGATATGGATGAGTTATGCCAGCAAGAAATAAAGATAGAATATGTTATTTGAAAGCCATGCTTGTCAGATAAAAGGGGGAATAAATTATGTACCTTTAGAAAAAAAAAAATACATTGACGATACAAACAGTGAAAGAAAAGCATTGGGTGAAGAAATACAGCTAAAAGAGCACATCTGTTTCAAATTCTTATTTGGGGCAAAAGATCCCCACATATGTTTTTATTTTAAATTTGCATGTGTGTTGTTATCCTTGTGTTAACTATTAGGTAAATAAATGTATTGAGAATCCATTTTTCAGTGAAGTTTGGTTAGGAATATTTGTACACACTGTGTGAGAGATAATTTGAAAGCTAATTGAAGCTTTGTGAGGAACCAATTTCGCACATGTCCCTTAACTTTTAATACCTGCCTTTCATGTATTAATACCGATCAAAGGCATTTATTTATTTTGGAAATGAAATAATTTTCCCCTTTGGTTTGTGTTTTTGACATGCCTTACTAGAGCACAGCATAACACAGACCCGCGTCACAGCTACAGCTGTAGCAAGAGCTGAACTGTAGAGGATACTAATTTGATTTTGGTTAATGAGAATCATGTATTCAGCTGTGATTGGCTTAGACAGTTACTTTAGATATGCTAAAAGTGAAGTTCATAAGTGTTCTACTGAATAGATAGAGGGGGTCTAGTGCTAACAAACCTAGCCATTTGGGCATAAATAGGAGAAATTCCAGTGCCACTGAAATTTTTGGTAAAATCTACCACTTTCCTCCTGTGGAACTTGAGTTTTACCCCCAGCCCTTGGATAGGTCTCTCAGTCTCAGTCTGCATCTTTATAAAGATCTGTGGAGAAAAAGTATTCGCTTTATGTTGCAAGGTCCATGTCATTAGAAAAATTACTGCATGAGCAGAACATCCTCTCCTGCTTTTGTCATCAAATCAAAGTGTCTAAGGAGCCTTAACCCTTTCCAAGGCCAGTGAAGAGAGAGGGGGCAATTTATCCCACCTGGGACCTGATTTATCCTCTGGATGTGACTCGGGAGGCAGCTGCCTCGTACTTGCCCTGGTGTGAGAAGCTGGGCTGTAGAGCTGCCCATTAATGCTGTGATTCCCTGGAAAGCATGAGATCCTTGGGTCCAGGGAGCATTGATTGGCTCTGGCACGGGCAATCTGAGGAACAGTTGCAGGAATATCACAAAATAGAAGTCAAGGGGACATTTTAAGTTACTTCTAAAGTATCTGGGCAACACAAGTTCACCTTCTGATGTTGACTAGGGGAACACACAGCTGAGAAAGAATTTCTACTGTTTTGCCAGAGCTAGAAATGCATTTGCTCTTTGAATGAAAATGACTTCATGAACTAATTATTCTCTCTTCTTCACTGCAGAAAAGTTAGTGATTCAATATCATTGCCTCTGCCACTTTATTGCTCCAAGAAATGGTCATAAAAAGTAGCAATAGAGTCATTACAGAACTCTATTAAAACCATCACTGTGCCTCTAACTGCTACAACTGAAGAAAAAGGCTTCTGGGCCAAAGTTTTCTATTCAAGTTTTTTGCCCTCTGTAGAGACGAAGGAGACTAAAAAAGAAATCCCTGTCTCTAGTTCTTGCCAAATAGGCATGGCTTCAGTGTTTGGAGAGTCCCTCTTGGGAGATCAGGAATGGTTCGATGTCGAGAGATTTACAGAGATTTAAAACTTATAATGAAACTATTATCTTTGCTCTCTCTCCTCTTTCTAAATCATATAAAGTCAGGTGGTGTGTTCTCACAGTAGTATTAGTAACTGTCAAGTCAGATATAAAGCAAGAAAATATTCCTGACTTGGGTAAAAGTTAGAACTGAGGATGAAAACTGTCAGTGGAGGAGTGATTTTTGTGTTGTCTCCAATAGTAAGTAAGGTGTTGCTCTTGCAAATCATTCTCTATAAGATGATCTGGTGCCAAGTCTCATTAATTTCAGCAGGAGCTTCGTGAGAGCCTGGGGATTCTGCCTTTCAGAGCAATTTATGTGACTGAGGCTGAGATGGAGAAAGAGCTTTGTGTGTTGGAGGACAAAGTGGGGAGCTGCTGGCAGGGCAGCTAAACAGGGAGGGAGTGAGGGGGAAGCTGGAAAGGTAGTAATGCCATTACAATCAGAATAGTTATCTTGAACTAAAATCCAGCTGAAATATGTTCTGCTTAAAAAAATACAGCTCTAGTAATCCTGGATTGCCAGGGATCAATCCTGCCTCCACTGAGAGCACTGAAACCTGCTGGTTCGTTTTACAAGCCTGGAGTTTCAGCCCTTGTCAGATCATTCATAGATGTATGTTTCTGACTTGCACAAGATTGCCAGAGCACTGTAGGGTTGGTTTATACCCTCCCTAATTTTCGTGGTAAGATGGAAACATTTTGGAAACCCAACCCGAGAAAAGTGAAATTCTCAAAGAAAACACAGAAGTCCCTGTTAAATACTTTGGAGCTCATCTTGTGTTATAAGATTCTCCAAAGTTGGCTTGATAAAGGCGGGGTATTTAGGATGCATTGCCCTATCTGTTTTGAGACTTTCCTCCCCTTTAGCAATCAACAAATTGCTGCTGTGGTAATCATTGCAGCTGGTGCTCTTAGGAGGAGAAACTCAGGTTGTCTGACAGGCAAGCAGAGAAAATGAGAATGTACATTGAAATACAGACTTTTCCTTTTCACCATGTGTTTTCCTATAGAGGAAAATTTGTTCTTGGGTTTTTGTTTGTTTGGTTTTTACTTTTTGTCTTGTCCTGTTTAAGATCCTCAATTAAACAGTTTATTTGCTTACAGTAGGTACTGACCAGCTAACCTCCCCAGACCAATCCTACCTTCTGTTTCACAGAGGTCAGCACCATCCATGCCAGAGAAGGTTGTGGGAGTCACTGAGATGTGTTGCTGAAAAACCTGTCTTTATGGTAAGTTTCTCCTTTCCTCTCACCCTCTTTAATAAAAGTTGTGCTGTTGTGGTGCAGTCTGAGCACTTGTCATTAATAATAATTAAAAAATAGTGTCTGCAAGTTTGAAAAGACTGATTGAGAACAGGACTATATGTGATTTGCATGCATTCAGAATTAATACCTAATCTATTTGTGCTGTGTTAATATAAATTTGTTTCAAATAAATTTGTTACATTCAGAGACTTGCTGTTTAAACTTTTTTCCTCAAGTCTCTAAACACTTAAAACCTTACTTTTCTAAATCTTATTCTATGCTCCATAAGTATGGGATCTCATTTTAAACACTTACTGTTAATTTTTATGATTGGTGTAAAAGAGAAGCATGGAATCCAGGTCACTTGGATTGAATCCATGGGAAAATGCCCCTAAAAATTAATTTATGATGGATGAGATTGATGCTGAAAAGGCTGACTTAATTTGTTTCATTACGCTGGGAAAATGAAGCTGAAGGCTTGACAGCACCAAACGGAGGTGGGCACAGCAAAACCCATTTCTTGGCAGTCTTCACTCGTAGCTTTGTCCATGCATCTGTTTAACGATAAGTAATGTGCTGATCTTTGGCAGCTCCTGAACAAAATCCTGAATTAATTTTGCACCCAGGGGAGAGTACAAATCATCAGTGGGATGTTGTTCATGGTGTTTATTTCTCAGAACTTTCTCAGAAACTTCAGTAGTGTGAAGAAATGGTTCTGAAACAGACTGGTGAAGGGAGGAGCAGGAGAAATAGGGTAGTCAGAGTAGGAAGAGAGGGTATTTCCTACCACTGTGTTCAAATTGAAATGGAGAGGGAGGCTTGAAGACTGGGTGCTGCTTAGCCTGTGGAAAGCACAGGTCCTTAGCATGGATTTGTACTTCCACACACACTGTAACTGTTTAGTGCTTTGTGAGCAGTGGTCTGCTGGTGACAAGAGGATGTCGCACATTAACTTCTGTTTGGGAACACAACCATCTTAAAGCCTCTGAGATGACAGCATTTCTCTTCTCTGCTTTTATTGATTCAGATTAAATACAGAGCATATTGTTTTAAACTTTAATGTCACAGTAGCTCTCAAATATGTTATTGTGAGAACTCTTGTTGTGAGCAGAAGCATTAACTGCTGCCCCATCTCATTTGACTAATGAAGGGAATGACTAATGAAGCGAGAGTGCAAGACTTCATGCATAATTTCATTCTATTTGAATTTGAAAATACTGGGTGACAAAAGCATTATGAATTTCCGTTTGTGGAAGAAAGATAACTGTTAGAACAGAGCTCCTACTTGAAGTGTCCTGCAGGGATTTTCTTTAGCGTTGCTTCTTTTATTATAGGGAAAAGTAGAGATTCCAAAAATGTTTTTCCATTTTAAACAAAGGGAGCTGTGTTTCTGGGTTAGCCAGTGCTGGTGCTGTCTGTGCCTTCCAGATGTGGTCTGGACACTCTGGATCTATCACAAGAAAAGCTGAGGGTCTGGCATCTGATTTACAATGATGGGAATCTACCTTGTTTGTCATCAAAACTTAGTCTGGGGGAAATTAAATTTTCCTTTAAAATATTATGTTTAAGCCCATCTGTAGATTAGGCCAAATTTGAGAAATAAAGGCATGAGTGCCTGCTGGCACCTTGTGGTGCATCCAGCAGTGATGCTGTAAGCTGCTGTTACCCATGAAAGTGGGGTTCCCATATGCAAACATGGAGAAGCCTATGGGCACTTGGGCGTTTACGAGCACACAATGTGTGCATGTTTATGGCCGTGCAACGGTGCACGGACTTTGGCCACAGAAATGTTGTCCATAAAGTGCAAAACCATGGCTGTATACATAAGTGCATTCCCTGCTGATTAGCAACCTGCCATAAACCCCTGTTGACACAGCTATTGGTTGTGCGTAATCACGGCGCGCGTTTTTTAACCATCACACTAAGATTCCCAGTTTCTTGTAAAATCAGTCACTGCAGTATTTTCTTTTTTTTATTAATACCTGTGTGTATGAGGTGTCTGACAGAGTTATTATCCATGTTGGTGATGAAAAACTCCTGCTGAGGTCCAGGGGAACAGGATTGCAAAGACCAGCACGATGTCTGTCTTATAAAGCGCTCATTCTTCTGACTGACCATCTGTGTGTGAAAAAGGACTGCTCTTACGCAGCAGTAGTTTTGTTGAGTTTGGCCTTGATTTCTTTTTTCCAGATTCTGCCTAGCAAAAAGGGAGGGAGAGGAGGGAAAAAGCAAATTTCATTGGGGAATGGAGGAGGTGGGAGGTGGAGGGAAGGAGAGCTGAAAGCTTAAAAAATGAGTGACTGGTAGAAGAGTACAGTAAAGTCAGTGAATAATTTTACTATCCTGGTCTAGCAGCTTGGGAATGTGCCATGTTAAACAATAACATCTTCCAAGTGAGAAAGGAAGAGAGGGAGGGAAAAGTCGGGGTGAAGTTAGAGGAGGGGACTGGAGGTAAGAGAGGGATTGGATCCTTGAGTACAGTTACTGCCAGTCCTTGGATCAGCTACTTTTTACTTTTCTTGGGTTTTTTTTTTTTTGGTTAAATATTTGACACTGAATCAATGCCCAGGATATAAAAATCTATACTACTCTGTTACCATTGCTTGACAAATAAAATTACAGATATGCTGCTGGCTTCAAGTTTTACCCAAATAAATTAAATCATTAATGCTTCTTTGGGGACTTATGGACCTCACTTCCCTAAAATCATTGTATTGTACTGAAGGTGATCCAGAGGCAAAGACGTAGGGCTGCCATGCAGCTTGACCTGGGTCTCTTTTCATTTCTCTCCATTCACCTGCTGAAAATGCTATCCAGAGGCTTTTCAAGGCTTCACAGATTCATCTGTGTTTTCCAGATGCCTAGTAAGGTTAACCATTGAGACACCTGCAGCCTAAGTTTGCTCTTAGCCAGGTGAACCTCTGGGATTTCAGCACATAGGTTATCTTCGTCAGTGTGATGATCTGCTAGGAAGAAATTAATGTAGCTGGGTGCTTTGGGAAGCTTTGAGTAAACCCTACAGGAAATTTCCTGCTCTGCTTCAGGCTGTTTTCTATACCTGGCCAGCAACAGTGCTGTGCTGCAGGGGTGTTGGTTTCAGGTTTGCCATGGAGGATAGAGGGGGTTTTCAGGGCATGCCCCAGAACAAAGGGGCTGTTTGTCAGTTTGCTGCTGGAGAAAACTTCTTATCCTGATAGAGATGGCATGTGAGGCTTGGGCAGTGGCCACCCTCAGCCTGAGTTTGGGCTTGCACTGAATGCAATTTTTGTGGAGTCTTACTGACATCTGGTTGGGAGGAAACTGATGCTGTGACTGAGTGGGGCCCTTAGCTCTTAGTTTAATTAAGAGTTGAGCTCCAGCAGGTCTGATGCACCATCTGGTGAGAAGATGTCCTGTGTGTGCTTGGCTATTCATGTGTGGTGTGCCCCTCCTCTTCCTCAGCATCAGCACACCAGGACAGACACTCCCACCTGCTGCCAGAGCCACAGTGGATTTCGTGCTGCCTTTCATCAGTGGCTGCACAGACCCCGTGAGACGCATTTCTCTGGAGTGGTGCAGCTTCAGCTGCCTGATTGACTGGGAGGTCTTTTCAGGAGGGTGTGAAATTTTAGCTGCCTCAAGGTTTGTTGTGCAGGAGAAGAGACAGGACCAAACACCTGAGAATGTTTCTGGGATGTTAAATAATTTCAGGCATTTGAGCCAATGTTGGTAGGAGGCAAGCCTGAGATCAACACTGAACTGGTCTGGAAAAAATCCTCTGCAAAACCATACCCAAACAGAAACAAACAACCAAGAAAAACAAAAAAATATATAGGAAGCTGAGCTTCCTATAACAGGCCCTTTTTTTTAAGAGCTAATTTATCATAGCATTGATGGACACCCAGCAAAAGGTAAGAAGAAGAAAGGTGTTGCTCTTCTAACTCATAACTCATGCCAGTTAAAAGGTACTTCACACTTTCATGGGGATGGATGTGGAATGCCTCCAAGAAATGGGTGAAAACAATGTAGAAAACACTTCCCCAATTATCCAGAACATCACAATGATGGAATAGAAGGAATGACAGCCACAGGAGTGGAAGGTTACTGACAAAAATCTGTTCCATGTTATTCAAATGATTCCTCATCTAAAAACGGGGATAAGCAAAAGGACAAGATTTGCTAATGACACAAAACCATTCAGGAAAACCTAAATTCAAATCAGCCCTGGAGAATTGTAGATACTATTAGGATGCTGGATGACTGAATCTCTCTTCTCAGGTTGTTTTCTAATCTTAATAAATGAAGAGTGATGAAACTAGCACAAATTATATATATCTGCCATGACTAGCAGGAAATAGTTACTCCCACCTGGGGGGAAACACCTCAGGTGTCATTATGGCTGTCTCTAAGAATGTCACCTCAAAATGATGGCAGAGTCATCTAGAATGCTAGGATTTGGTAGAAGGGGAATAGAAATCAAAGTACAGAACAAGAGCATCCTGCCACAGGCCATTCACACCTGATCTTCTATGTGAAACTATGAAAACATGTAACCTAAAAACCCTTGACAAAAAAGGCAAAGATATTGCTCATAAGGATGGTATGGAATGACTTCTGCATGACAAAGGGCTTGATGGGTTTCCTAGACTGGAAAAGAGTGACTGTGGCAGAAAGATGATAGTTATTTTTAAAAGCCATAAGAGTGAATGAAGGATAAAGAAAGTAAATAAGGAACTATTTCTATATTTATTGCTTCTCACTAAGCAAGGACTATGGACAAACAAAACGAAATGCAATGAAGTTTTGGACCTCATTGGCACATCTTGTCCTTGACAAAAGCATCAGCAGGTTCAGAAAGGGATCAGGCAAATTATAGGGAAATGGGTTTGTGAGTACCTAGCAAACATGATGGTGCAGATGTCAACTTTCAGTTCACGAAGTCTCTAAGCTGGTACCTTCCTGGGAGCTGGATGGATACAGCAGGGAAAGAATAACTCTGTATATACCCCTTTTTCTCACCTGTGTTCTTTGTTTTACTCTGTAGGCCTTTGGTTGGCTCAGATGGTAGTGCCAAATTATGAGATGTGTTTTTTCATAGGTAGGATAAGAAATAGGAAGAATAAGAAATTGCTTCTTGTTGGCCTGGTACAAGTGATACAAGTGACTGAGTGAATGGGGGGGGGGGGGTATTCTGTGAGGAGGAAGGCTCTGCACAGCCTGCCAGGGGAACCAGGCATGTGACCAGGGTGCCCATGTTCCTCTCTGGCTGTACAAGTGGAGAGGATGATGGAAAGTACTACAAAGCAATGTGCTCTTTGTTTGATACAGATCACCTGTCTTAAGTGATTCAAACCACATTTTTACTGCAGAGAAAATGACTGGCCACAGTTAATTTGGGAGATGGAATTCTGCTCTGGGAAAGTGAACAACGGCGAATCAGAGGGTCATGTTCTTGCTGATAGTGTGGCTGCTGATGTTTGTTCCATATCAGTGTCAAAGAGGGAAACCAGCAGCTCATGTGCCAATGGGAGACATATCTGTTTACCAATGTCAGTACTTTGTAAACTACTTCACTATACTCCTCATCCCCTTGTCTCTTCTCTTTACGCTTTAGTCTCTGCTTTAATAAATATTTTAGATAGAGAGATATTCTCTGAAAAACCTAATGTGCTGTGTAGATGTATCGTACGTGTGTAGAAGAACAGAGCCTCCCTTTACCACTTGCTCTGTGTTCCACTCACAAAAATCTGATAAAAATCTGGTAAAAATGAGTAGAATAAACTGAGAGAAGTCAGGTGAAAAAGTAAATTTGCTCTGATTTAGCCATAAAAGCTGATATTAAAAAAAAAAAAAAAAAACCATCAAAACACTTAGTAGATCTATGTGAGTAGATGATGACTTTCAGAGTGTAACTTAAAAGAGTTTTGCTGAGATTCTGCAATATTTGGTTCCTGTTGTGGGGGTTTTTTCCCATTTCTGATTTCTGTCCAAATCTGGAAGTGCAGGAAATCCCTCAAGAAAGGCAGTTCTGGAGATTTCCAGCTTATTTCAGGGCTCTAGAGATTCAGATAGTTTGGGTAAACCTGTGAACTTTTGGATGTTTATCTGAACTGAACCTGAACTCTAAATCTTCTAAGGTTCACCCAGCTAAGTCAGAGGAAGGAAGGCCTATAATGATAATTTTAATGTTATTTTCTCATTCAGCCATAGATATGACCCTTCTCAGCCTCCAGAGAATTTCTTTGTGCTGCATGGAACAATGAGAAAGCTAAATAGTGTGTATCACATATGCACAATTAAACATTTTATGCACCATTATGGTTTCAGCTGCTTTACATCCCAGTTGCTGACTGCTGTCTTTGTAGGAGGATTTAGGTAGAAAACTGTTTCCAGCCTGGCATTGTCTTTAGTGATATCTTTCATGTCATATGAAGATAACTTCGGGAAAAAGACTAGAAAAACTTTGTTTATTGAACTACAATAAACAAAGACATAAAAAGAAAAAAACTCATAAATAAAACACATAGGTGAATGTGTAGTATTCATGCTGTCAAGTTTTAAGAAGTAGGCATAGTAATATTTTCATTTTCTGACTGTATAATCAGAGCATCTGAGTTCCTGATGTTTATCTATGGAGACCTCTGGGAAACAGAGGAGCACTTTATAATCTCTATTCCACAGAAAAGAATTTTCTATAATACCAAAGATAACATCATACCTTTCCTGATGTCAAAGGCAAAGCACTAGCTGATTTTTCTTGCTTCAGGATTTTCCTAGTAGAAGCTCATGTAGGAAACCCACAGCAGAGTGAGGAATGGAGTCAGGATTTCCCTCCATTTTATCAAGCTCTCCACACATGCCCCATCATCCTCAGCAATTATCACTGGGTCAAATCTGTACTCTTGCATTACATGTCTCATCTGAAGAGACACAGAGGTGCTGTGCTGATGTAGCTCTTGTGTCTTCTGTCCTTGTGAGACTGTATCAGGAATAACTGTGCTCTTGCACACATTGTCAAACAGGTGTGGTAAAAACTGAGTGTATATAGTATTACAGTGTCCTTCCAGATGTAAGAGAATTGCTAGAAAAGTGCATAACTGAATTTCATTTGGGGAGCTGGCAGACAAGTGCTCTGGTTGGAAGTCTGGAAAGGCAGTGTGCTTTATGCTAAAGCTTGCTTCCCAAATGCCTTCCCAAGTCATGCTTTTAATGTTTGTGAAATCACTGTGATCATTTTCTTACCACATCAGCAATCATTTATGGCTCTGGAGATGCCTGTCACTGCAAGGGAAATTCAGGAGACCTCATTTTATTTTTCAAGAGAATTTGGAAACGATCAGTGCTGTGTTTGAGCTCCTGGGTTTTTCCACAGGGCTTGGCATTCAGCAGGGCTATGCTGCTCTCATCAGCTTCTCTCCATGGAGCAGCTGCATGTTGAGACATTTTCAAAACTTCAGGAGTTGCTGTTAGGTTCTTCAGACACAGGAAGTGTCTCTTGCTAAGTTCAGACTAGACTTGTTCACAGATTCTTTGACAGGACTCTCAAACAAATTGCAGTTACTTTATACTTTTGAACAAAAACTATGTGGGTTCAATAATTTCATGGGATTTCCAGATTTTTGAAAATCGGTTAACTTTCTGTTTTTCTTTGAGTATGCAGGCATGAAGTTCATAGATATAAAGGTCTGAAAGCTGTACTTAAGGACTGAAATCAGTCCTTGTGAATGGAGTCTTCCCTTGCTTCACATGGCACTCAGTCTTTCTAAAATGTTGCCTCCTAGAGAGTATGCTTGAAAAAAACCCACTGTCTAAACCTCATTCAGCTTCTAGGAACATCCTATTGAAAAAATTTGTTTTTTTTTTTTTTTTTTTCTCCTATTGAAGCCAATGCAGTGGAACACTAAGTGAGAAAAGTATATTAATGAACAAATCCTCTGTAGGGAGTGGCTTAGAAATGTCCATGCCAGCGGGATGCAGGAATACCTCCTAGATATATTTAACCCCAAATGTGCAACTGTGTTTATACAGCAGATCAAAGAAAATGAGCTTCTATACACAAGGTCCAAGGAGATATGAACCAGGGGAATTACACTTACATGAAGGATATAATTTTTTATGATCAAAAACTGCTTGGGGCTTTTCCCACAGATCAAACCCTTAGACTTAGCTCGAGCTGTAGGTATAAAATTGATTCAAATGTTCACTGTCTGAAACCTTTCTGGTTTATCTAAATATGTATTGTTCCTCTGCTTCTGTCTTAATATTGATATTTGTCATCCAAAAAATTGTTATGATTTTCTTTTGAAACCAGAAGATTGGATGCAAGTTTACAAACTTGAATCCTTGCAAAAAATACTTAGATGTAAGTCTTGCATGTCTTTTACTCTGGAAGTGTTTTAAAGAGAAGTCCAACTGAAAGCAGGCTGCCATCATCAGTAAGATTCTAGTGCTGATGCAGATTTCTCTCAGAGGGAGAGAAAAGCCAGGCAATAAAATGGCATTATCAGTGGAAATGAAAACATTCACAGGAGTGAACCATAAGAATAAGCAGTCTCTTTCACATGCCCTCAAAAGACATCTTTCAGCTGGGGCTTCAGATAAGGAAATATTTCCACTAGAGGTGCAATTAGGAGAAATAATTGGGTTGGTTGAACCCTGAGTGAGCTGACCCTGAGCCTCGTTGTAACTTAGGTCTGATACTCTCTCTAGAGAACAGATTCTTCCCTGAATCCCAATGCCACAGGTTAAAGCACTGACTCTTAATAATTCCAACCAGTGGGGCAGCTAAGATCCTGATCCGAATGGGGATCTGTGCAGCATGGTTTGGATCCCCTTTATCCCCAGAGTGCTTTAGCATGCTGTGACACTTGATTTCTTTTGCTGCACTTTATTTGTGAGTTGTACAGTTCTGTCAGCTCACAGCCCGGTTCCTTCTCTCCTGATGCAATCTGAGTATGGTGCTTAATGTCTTGTGTTTTATTGTGCCATGAGCATGGAAATGAGCTTGAGGTTGCAAATCTAATGAAGTGTCCTATATTGTGGAACAAAGAAGAGCAGGAAATGGTGATACTGTGGGCAAGAAGACTGATGTGAAAGTCTCTTGTCTGAGATCAGTATAGGTCAGCTTGGCAGTCTTGGTGCTGCCTATCTTTGTCTTTCAGTACATCAGGGAACCTTCCTGATTAGGAAGGACTTCCTCTGATTAGGAGTAATTCATTACATAAATATGAATTTTAGAGCCTCATTTCCTATATGTTTTTTAAAATAATGGCTGTGAAATCCTGGTTGCTTGCCTGCTTAAATTTTTTTGCTTCCTGAAAAACAAAGAAAATACAACTAAAAGCAAAAATATGTATGGGGCAAAAATTGAAGAATAGCTGAGAAAAATGTCAGAGCCCTCCATTTTGGTCCAGGATGCAGTGCTTCATTACAGATATGCTGAGAAGATGTACAAAATCAGAGCAGTCTTAGAGTAATGCTTTAATTGTTAAACTGTCAAAACAGCTGTTAATCTGCAGTGGAGTGACTTTCCAGGGCAGGGGTTGTATCTTTACTTTTGTGTTTTATAGTCAGTGGTCCTCATTCCCTTCATCTCTAATAGGCTTCAAAATTATACAGAATCATGCAGACTGAAAGAAACACAAAATTGTTAGGAGGGGTTGTGCAACCTCTGAACAGCTATTATTATTGTTTCCTAGTCAGTGTTACTTCCAAGTGTGTAGGAAGCTGAATTCTTCTTGTACAAGTATTCCCTGAAATATGTATCTTAAATTTTACTATGCTAAGTAAAATCACTTCCTTTCCTAGGGTGGGCTTTTTTCTCTTTCGGCATGTGAAAAGGCTGGAAAACTGTATGGATAATGCAGTTGCTCAGTGCTGTCCTTTTCCAGAACTGTGGTGTGGGCAGGATTGTGCTGGGAATTTCCCCCCCTGTGCTTGAGCCCTGACTACAATTTATAGGAGAAGGATGGAAGTCTTGACATTTGGAACACAGCACTGCCTATTGCTTATTTCCCAGTAGAACTTTCAACTTAAAAGATTTAGATGCTTTTCTTTATTAAATGGAGTAAATACTTCAGTGTTTTCAGCTCAAAGCCCATCAGCATATCTCCATATTTTGTCAAGGGGCCCAGCTGCCAATTCTCAGTGGAAGTGCTGTTAGCAGTGGTGGTAATCCAGCATGGTGGTCTAAGAAAAGGATAGGAGCCAGGAATTTGTGCTCAGGCTCCAGTTTTCTCTCTTGTTATTTAGCTGCAGTCACTGAAACCAAAGCTTTGAAAAAAAGTGTCTGGTTTGTGATAAACTAGATGATCAGCCCGGAGTCAGGACCTGCCCCCTTTGCTTTTGGAAATGTTATCCCATATCTTTGTACCTCTGTTTCTTGATCCATCAGCTCTCAGTGATGCTATATTTCTTAAAACAGACCGGGCTGCTTGCAGTGCAGTGGTTAAATCTAAAGAAATAAATGTGCAGATTGTAAACTAGGTTGTTAATTCTGGTCTGTAGTTGCAAACTGAGACTAGAGCAGGGAAAGTCATGCGAAACAGGAGTATATGTTTGAGACTTTAATGTCTGCTTTTAAATTTCCATCTCTGTGTGTCTCTTTCTCTCCCTCTCTTATGTTCACATGTCCCCAGGCCTCATACTCTGGCATCCAGCTCATCCCTGCTGTCACCACAGTGGCATTTGGCAGTCCCTGAGGTGAGAGAGTGAGCTGAAAGTGTGCTGTATAGTGTCCTACAGCTCTGCCTTGATGCAGAACACATTTCCCACCTCTCTAGGATGCTTTCTCATGTCTCCCCTTTCTGAGTGTTCCCTCTTCCCTTACTCCCACAGGACAGCACTCCCTATCCTTCAAGGAAAGTTTTACATTCAGATTACTAATTTTAACCTGATTATTGTTTGTGAAACCAATAATTGGAAGGAGTCAGTCATTGCTTAGCAGCTTTAGTGGTAAATCAGTTCCAGCAGCTTGCTGGGCTGCTGCTAGCATGAATCCACGCGCTTCTCAGCGAGACGCTCTAGTCTCACTCTCCTCCCCTCTCTCTCTCTGAGATCCTTTGCTGGGTCCATATGGGGCTGGGGATGCAAGCACTTCAGAGGACTGTTTCAATATATGGTTATGATTCTAATTTTTGGCATCAGCTTTTTATTACAAGTTGTTGACTGGCTGGAGGCATGAGAGAGTGGGAGCAGGGAGGGTTCTCGACCATGTGTGAAGTGAGAAGACAGCAGTAGCAGAAATAGTACAATAACTCTTCTCTGGAGCATGAAAATGGGGTCTGGAGCAATCTCCTTGGCCCCTAATCTCTTGCTAGCTCTGGGGTTTATAGCATGGACCGTGACAGTTTTGCTGCAAGGAAGGGTCAGCATTTCAACCACAATAAAAGTTGTAGCTCAAGTAAGTAGCATGTAAAGTATTTTGGTCTGGCAAAAAAAAAAGAGCCTTTAAATGATGAAATCCAAACCTCTGTTTTAAAATAATACCTAATGTTCATTTATGGTATTGTTTTGGGTTTGATTTTCTTGTGGGCCTAAAAATGTAATAAAAATGTAAGCAGATGTGTTTCTATGATAATACAAAAAAAAAAAAAAAAAGAAAAAAAAAAAGAAAAAAGGTCCTGAAATGCAGATATTTGGTTTGTATTTTATATTATGCAGAAGTTGATACTTTATAAATAAATCAATGCAACCATATTTCCAAACAAAACCAGTAATAATTGTACAAATTTATTAGCAAACAGCAAGATGCAGAGTAATAGTCTCTGATTAACAATTACAGAATCTGGAGACCAAAAGCTGAAACTAAACTCAAAAGGTTTGGGCTCTGTGTTGGAGTGATCTTGTGTAGCTGCCTTACAACCCCAAGACATCATTTCTGTGTGTGCAGTACCACACACAGCTCTCCCTAACAAAGCACTGATGTGCCATGGTCGATGGGAAAACCAGAATAACAGAGATTCTCTAGGGCACCAGGGGAGCAAAAGTATTGGACTGACTTAGCATGGGGCCAGATCTGATACAGATGAAACTCTTAACTCTTATCCAACACGAGCCCTGCTGAGCATAACGTGGTCACTTTGAGATTATGAGGCTCCCTGCAAACCATGTTTCCCTGTTACTCTGCGTTATGCTGGTCCTATAAAATAATAATAATAATAACAACCTGAGCAGCCTTTTTGAGCACTGAGGGATGGATTTGCTGGGCTGTATCATGCTGAAGCAGTGGGATGAAAACTCCCAGAGGGTAATACTGGAGATCAGAGGATTCCAGCTCGGTGCAGGTACTTGGCATTTGTGTCTCACTCCCAGGTGCTTTTACCTCCTCACAAACTACATGGGAAATTGAGGTACCTAAAAGAGGGTTAGATATGCCACTTAAGAGTCAGCAGTGAGGTGGATCCTGTGTGTGTCATGTACAATGCTTGCCTGTAAGAGAAAGTTTTGTGGTCTGTTAAATTTTGTGGATGAGTTTTGGGTCTTACTGAAAGTAGTTAGGGAACAAATGAGTGTACAGGGTCCTTCTGAAGGAGAAAAGGACGAAAGTATTCCATGGAGACATATTAAAGTCAATCCAAAGTGAACTGATGATTTTACAACCCTCAAGCAAATTACCCCAGACCATTTGTTTTGTGCAACAGGATCATGTATGAAATATGAAAATGTGTACATGACCTTCTTTTAAACTCCTTTGATTTATTACTGCCAGAACCACGAGGGAATCAAAAAGAGTTTTTGAAGAAATCAGTGTTATGGGGGATTGCAAAATGATGCTGGGTCGGATGAATCCTTTGTGAAACCCTTTAACCACAAGAAATCTGCATCTTTACTCAAATGTTGCAGAGTGGATAAGTCATCCACTCTGATTCCAAAAAGCCTTAGGTCACTAAATGATTTTCAGGATGATGATGTTTGCCTTTTTTTATTGTTCTGTGCACTTCTGCATGCACTCATGTTTCATTGTCATCATGTCTTTTAATTGATGAGAAATCTGAATGATGCTGTGTTTTTTGTTTTGGGGTTTTTTTTCTGCGTAAAACAACTCAAATCACTTTTTTCAGATTTTTTCACAACCTTTATTTTCCTTGCTTTACTAAACCTGCTTTAGTTTAAAAGCTGCTATATACTTTCATATTTTTAATTTGATGTATGCTTTTCCCTTTTTCTCATCCTTCTCAATGTCTTCATTCTGCATCTGCTCTCTTCAGGTGATAGCTCTGAACCATGCAGAAAAATAGCAGGGAGAACAAGAAAATTTGTTTTCTTCAAAGAAAAGAAAATTCTTTTGAAAAATGGGACAGCACAACCTTCAACTACTTGTGTTTGGGAAGGTACCGTGGACTCCTGATTTTCATTGCCTATCAATGTTTTCTGTAGTATAGGAGTAAATCTATTTGATGTTTTAAACTAGGTTTTTATTCTCCTTTTCTGATTTCTGATGCTGACTGAAAGCCTTTGCTAATGAAACCCTATTTGGTAGCAGGTCTCCCTTCTTTCCAGAAGAGGAGGAAGATGACACTGCTTTCCCTGAAGCTTCTGGCCATGCAGCCTAGAATACACAGAATTTCCTCTGCTTCTGGTAGAAAATAGTCAAGAGTGTACATGACAGGGCTGTGTCCTGTATGGACTACATTATTCTGCATGTGTCTTATCTTGAGGTAGGTCTGGCCTTACTTTCCTTTACTTGGGGGATGAAGGAATGGGACTTCTTTTTCTCAAAAAAACCCCAAACCCAAAACCCCAACAACAAACTTGACCAAACCCCAACCCCCTCCCAAAACCCAACCAACCAAGCAAAAAGGGCAAAAACTTTGTGCTCAGACAAGATTAGTGTTTTAAATTGTTTCCAATATTTTTGATCAAAAATCATATCCTGTCATATTTATTTTATTACTATTGCCATGTGTTGTTGCTAGTGCTATTGTTTTCAGTCAGATCTGTGAGTTTGTTTAGGTTTTATTTTCAGAAGCATGTTTTACCTGGGGACCATAATTTGAAATAGTTTTTTTTTTATTTTTTTGGTCTGATTTGGTAATATACTGTCCTTCAGTAAGGATGAAATGAGCTCAAGAAGGGCTTGGTCCATGTGTCATGGACAGAGATTTTAGGACTGGCCCTTATATTAGAGAATCAACTTGATAGGTTGCAATTTGTGTTCCCTCTCTCTGCTCCTACATTCTGCTTGTGTGAGCAGAGTAATGGTGCTGAGGAGTTGATGACTGCATGGAGCACATTTCAGGTGCCCTGTCTTGACCTGTTTCTAATCTGGGCCTCTAGCCTCATCCTCATAACTTGTCACAGTGCAGTAGATGCACCACTGTGCTGCACCTTCCAGTTTAGTTTCACAACCCAGTTTGCAAGCCCTGAGGCTGTTTGAAGTGCAAACCAAAGGATGGTAAGTAGGATGATGGTGGCATTTGCTTCCAAAGCTTGCTCCTGATTTGAAACAGAAAATTAGTGGAGCCAAACTTGACTTCTTGTGCTTTGTGATATCTGACACATGGGCCTCTATGTGAATATCCTTTGCATGATTAAATCTTCAGAAATGCAGCTGTGGTCTCATGCAAACTTAGGCATTTTTGACCTTTACACAGCTAAAAAAACAACCTGAAAATCAAAACCTAGGTACTTTAAGAATTCATGTGCAAAGTACATTAAAACTGTGTGAATGACAGTCCACCCCATGTTTCAGATCACATACAGGTCACCTGGAGCTAGTATCTTGCATTTTCATCTGTTCAAAATGTGGAGTTATTTTTCGATATTCTGTAGCCTTCAGCAGTAATTTTTCAAAGCCCCGTGCTGTGTACAGGGTCAGCTACTCTCTTTACCTGGCCTGGATTCTTTTCCACTTGCATTGCACCTACATTTCTACATACACTCTACTTTCCCCCTGTTTTGCCTTATCACCTGTAAAATATGCACTTATCTTCTGAGATAAAAGCACAATTGATAATAGGGTGATGTATCTGTCCATCTCAGCCCAACTCAGATTTGGGAGCATAATTTGTCCTATTAAATTCAGGATTACCTTCATCTATTCACCACCAGTGTAAGTAGAGCTACAAGTCCAAAGAATTTCGTTCTGTATTAGCCATAGTTTTCTACATCTGTATGTTTATAAGAAAACTATAGTCTAATGTGCTTGATGCTTCTAGTGTGTTAAATATATGCAACAAACAACCATTAATGAGTTTTAAAACTGTGATGCTTATTCAATTCACTCAGTGCTTTTGAATGTGAGCCAATATTAATTCAAGCTCAGTTGATCCTAATAAGTATCTAAGACCCCATTTCATAAACATGCAATTCTAGCTTGTTGTTTCTGGCACTGCCATTAAGCAAAAGTCTCTAGCCTCAGAATGAAAGAATTAAGGGATTAGGGATAAACTGAAAATTGTGAAAAATTCACAATTTCTTCCCTCCTCTCCTCCCCACCAAAGGCAACTCTAGAAGGGCTCAATAACTGCTCTTGGTTATGCTCCTTTTCTTCAGGGAGTTATGCACAGGAGTGTATCATGCCATGCAATGAGATTTGCTCACGTGAGTGGAGTCTGCAGGACCGGGTGTAGTATCTGATACTTTTTCTTTTTGTCATAGGTTCACTAGAGCAAATCACCAATGCCTGCACTAAAAGTACTACTTACAACTATCCACCCTGAAGGGGACCTTTAGTGCCTCCTCAGTGTGTGTTGTCCCAACAATATGTATGTATTTTCAAAATAAATTTCTGGCATTTCAAAAGAAATCGATGACATTTTTTACTAAGATGCAGTCAGGGTCACTCTTTACCCTGTCCCTTCAGGTAATGTAGAACATGTGCTGTACTTGTACCTGAAATAGATTTTCTCTTCAAATTTCCTGGTTTTGCAGTAAGATCTTTTATAAAGATCCTGCTAAATATGAGAAGCTTTGCAGCCAATTAACAGAAGATACATTTTGCATAAAATCCAGTCAAGTTAGAGTTCACATTAAAGCAACCTAGACTGCACAACAATTGTGTTTCTTAATGCAGACATTTTTACTCAACCTTTATCTCTGCCATGCTGCTGAGTTTCAAGCAGCTGTTGAAGCCCTAGAGCTGTATTTCTAGGACATATGGGTATAAACCCATCCTTTCATGTCCTTGTCCAGCGCCCAGTCACTCTCTGAACTTGTAGGCTCTGTGGTGATGTGGAAGAGAGTAAGAAGACAGGGAACACTTTGCCTCTCTCCTGCAGTAAGAATTACTTGAATTCCTGAAGTCTGTGTTTGTAACACACTCTTTTTCTCAAAGGCTGAACTTCCTTACTGATGCTAAAATGTTTGTATAATGCTGCTGTATTGTTGCATCAATGCAACAATGTGCCAAAATAATAATAAAAAATTAAATTAAATTAAAACTTGGGGTATTAATGGCCTTATAGACATGCTGTCTTTATTCAGTGCTAGTGAATGGCTGTGCTGGTGGCAGCACTCATTAATATTTCTCAAGTAGTTGCTGATGTCGTTATTATTATAAGCTTTCTTTTTCTTCATGTGCAAATATTATTTTTAACAAAGCATGAGGGGAAAATGCTGTGCACACAGCTGTGTGAGGAATGAATTCAGAAAAGGCCAGATCAGTTTGTAAGAGAAATCAGGTGTGTTCCCATCAAGTTTTGGGTCAGTAGAAGGGCACCAAATGAGTTGGCTTTCTTGAAAAACAGGGTAAGGCTTTTAATTTCCAAACAAAATGGGGGAATGCGTGCAACCCACAGAGACTGGAGTCTCTCCAAACCTATCTAACATAATGAGAGAATTCTTTGTGAAATGCATAAAATGATGACATTTTAGTGGTGAGTGAAATACTTGATTACTTTTTCCATAACCTAAAATAATTGGAATGTTCTTATGCAATCCTGTTCCTGGTGAGGATTAGGAATGTGTAACCTCACCATATATATTCCTGAGAGACATCTCTGGGGCAGAGTGTGGTGATATGGGAAAAATGGGTTGGAAAGTGTATTTTAAGCCCCAATGAAAAGTTACAGATGTGTTCATCTGAGAAAACATCCAGAAGATTAATTCACAAGTCTGGGGAGAGAAAAGTTGGTCTGGGCAAGGTTTGCTGAACTCCTTGGTGGCCACTGAGATAAAGGTGAGTGCCTGACTCAGTCTGTCTTGTCCGTGTGGCTGTTTGTAGAAGAAGAGAAAGGACACAATGCCTGCTGGCACCTGGGGACAGGGCAACACAACTCTAATCTAGGGGAGTGAGGTTTGGTGCCAGTCTGGATGGACTGATTGTCAAAAGGACATCTGGGCCCTGAGCTGCCTCTTCATCCTCTTTCAGCACACCCTGTTCCCTGCCACCATCCTAAGGGGAGTCCACATCCATGCTGAGGGCTCCTGGGGCTGCTGTAATTTCTCCTCAAGTTTGGAACATGGAGGATTAAGTGAATCATCCTCAAGGGATTTTGGTATTTTGAACACAGTGGGGATTTTTAACACTGCATAATATCTCTGATTAGTGTAACCTTTCACAGAAAATCTTTTCTGGTAGATGAGAGGTAGGATTTTGTATTTCAAAGGAGTAAAGAAAAATGAAAATCTATTAAAATGGCATTGAGGACAGGTATGCTCCTGGAGCCATAGGAGTACTCCTGAGTACCGTGTTAGGGCTTGTGTTTCGTGTATGGACCCTGAACAGCTCTGTCACAGTTTAGCATCACACTGACACAAGCCATAGCCAACCACAGATGAAAAGGACAATCTCTGCCCTGTGGAAACGGCAACAGGACATTCAGCAGGAATCTCCTAGGTAGAGATTGCCAGTACACAGGGAATTGCATATGGAACAGGAATAGACAGGCATTGGGTGATACTGGTTTGAACAGGTTGGAGTCGCTTCAAGTGTCAACCCAATCTTTCTCCTCCCAGTAACATCCTTCTCCTGCTAGCAGAGGATTATGTGTACTTAGTCACTGAGGACAGAGTATGCATTGCTCAGCATGGCTGTTTTATCAGGCTCAGTGGATAGTTATTTCATATTTTATGTTGTTTAAACAGAGGAAGTTTATTAAAGACTAGTTTGCAAGTAGACTATGTTGACATAACATTTTGTGGGGACACACAGTACCCGGAATGGCTGTTTCTAATGTGAAAACATTTGAGCATTTAAAGCTGGACCAGTTTCATTGAGGAGTTACACCATGAATAGTCTGGTACAAAGGAGCTAATATCTATAAGAGATTGAAAGACTACAAAGGGCTGGTAGAAGTTATATATTGACTGAAGATGAGCCAGACTACATCATGCCTGTTCACCAAATTAATTATTTGTTTCCATATTTATAAAAGTGAATAGGAAACAGATGGCAGAAATGGAGATGCTTGTTAGGTTTCTATAATGGAGAAGGAGAAAGAGAGAGCGGAAATCAGAATCTCACCATTAGAGAGGAACAGGAAATTAAAATGTCAGACAACTGACAAAACTGCAGGACCACACACAAACAAAAAGAATTATCCCATAGGATCTCCAAAACATTTTAAATTTAAGTATTTTCTCTTTTGCCACCCAAAAATCAGAATAAGGTGGTAGTTTTTTCGTTTTTTTTTTTGTTTGTTTGTTTGTTTGTTTTTTTTAATTTTTTTTGTTTGTTTTGTTTTTGTTTTTTAAAAAGAGGAAATTCTAAACACACTCCCTCAACCCTGTTGCTAAAATACAGTATATTGAAAATTTTTTTTGAAACTTCTCTGAGTAGTACTGAGGTATCTAATGAGAAGACAGAAAGGAGCAGAGATGGGAGGTGCTGATTTTTGTATTGAGTATCCACATCCTTGTCCTTGGCAAGAAGAATTCATTGTATTTATTCTGCAAAGACTGGTGGTGTGCCCAGCAAAAGCCCTGCAGGCTGGGGTTATCAGGGAACTCAGGGCTGTGTTTGTCCTCTGTTGCCCTCTGCACTTAATAAGGGCACCTGGGGCTTGTGGTCTGTCCTTGAATTTGTCTGCATTAAAATCAACTTCCCCTGATGTGCAGGATGTGAGCAAAGTAGTCCTGCTGGCTTGAGGGGCATCCTTACAGTGTGTGTTCCACCTAGAATGTTGAAGTGGGGGAGGATGAAAACATGGGGGTTAAAAGATTAGGAGATAACATATTGAATAGATTCGGTGGAATTGGGCCAATTGAGTTAGCTGAGGGTCAGGGATCCTGAATTTATGTGGGATTCTGATAGTCCACCTGCAGCCAGGACACATCAATGTATTCTCCATGCATGCCAGTAGAGGAAAGATATGGAAAAGCCAAGTTGCACTTCACAGAAATCTGTTCGTGCTGCATCGTTACCTGAATCAGCTGGATTTGGAAAGAGCTTGAGAATCCATGTAGCCTTACTGGTCTCTTCTCCTCTCAGAATAGCTTCTTGTTTTCAGTATCCTTGGGAACACAGGGAGATATGTACTTTGTCCAGTACCATTCCCAGATGGAAGGGTTTGCTGTCACTCTAACAATCTCTGCTTCTTTAGCTGCCCCTTGCTTATGTCTCTCCATATTCAGCAGTCATCACTGAGTAAGGGCAGTCTGCTGACCTTTCCTTCAACAGTACTTTCTGAGCTAATGGTGCTGCTCTGCTGAGATATGGGGTTTTTTTCTTTCTTTCTGCCTTTTTTTTTCTGTCTTGTGGTAGGGTTTTCTATGTCTCACTTTGACTTTTGCCAAATGCCTCACAAGCTATGGACTCTGAATGCCTGCCTTATTTGGAGAAGAACATAGGCTTTTTAGTTGGCTTAACCTCCCAGTAAGTTTCCTACTCTCCTTTGACCTCCTTTTGCCTTGCCAGTCTTTTGTATTAAACTTTTCTTCCTCTCTTTCATTGTGTAAGTTCACTCATCCTTCTTCCCCCCAAAATAGAAGAAAAAACTTGTGGTAGCTGCTGCTAACCATTGCCTAGTCCTTCTGCTGGCATTTGATGTTCACCCCAGGGATAAGGAATTTGCAAGTTCCTATTCACACCATGTCAGCAGATGCTGCTGCAAGGATTATCCTGTAACTTGTAAAATAGCTTTTTTGGACAGGTCTGCCTCATAAAACTGTTGCTCACTGAATTTTATCATAGATTGGGAAATCCAGTCCTTAGCAAGCAGGGTCTATAGTTAGTTCCTGAGAAATAGTCTGTTCTGTTTTCAGCTTCCAAGGGTCAGCTGTTTGGGTTAGTACTGCTGAACAGAACCATAATTTTAGATGTAAATGCTGGTCCCTCAGTTGGATCAATGAGATCAAGGTTAAGCCTTTAGATCAACTGCAGACCACAATCTACCAGAAAAATGACTTTGCAGCCAGCTCTTTCTCCAGTTAGCAGCAGGTAAACCACAAGAACAAAGTGAGGAGCAGAACTTGGCATGATAAAGTCCTTGGCCAATGACCATAAAATACCTGCAAAGAAGATGGGTTTTGTGAGTTCTCCTGTATTTGCTTTCAAAGGAGAAGCATTGGAAGGAGAGGTGAAATAATGCAAATTATTGGTGCAGCAGTTCAGGAACAAGCAGAGGCAGATGGATTCATACTTTATTTGTCCAGCAATCTATAAGGGGAGTTTTCCCTACAGGCATGGTTTTTATGGCACTTGTACACAGGTACTGTGGTAACAGCGAATATATTTGGTTTTAGCTGGGTGCTAAAAGGAGGAGTTAGCACTTTGCCTTTGGCATTTCTGCCTTCCTCCAAACACTGTGAGTTTTACCATGTGCTTCCTTTGGCAGGTAGGTAGCTCAGAAACCTGGTGCTTCCCAAAGATCTGAATGGAGCTTGTTTGAACTTGTCAGCTTATCTGAAGTTACCATTCACGGTTAGCATGTGACAAAATCAGCCATGTTCAGGTGAGGGACATTAGGAACCTGTGTCTTTGCTGTTCCCTGAGTAAAATGAGACTCATCTGTGAAGCAGGGTACAAAGGAGGTTTGTTCTACAGTTTTCATCTACTCTTCTGACACTGCTTCTGATAAAGCCAGATCTAAATTCATCCCAAGGGCTATTCCAAAGATGAGTTGTATTTGGTCCATTGAATTTGTGACTTAAAGGCTAAAAGAAGACATACATGTTACAGAAGTGCTGCCTGTGACTGACTGAAGAATAAAAGGAATTCATTCTCCCCCAGTGAATCACAGAAGGTTGGAGGGGACCTCAGTGGGTCATCTGGTCTAACTCTCTGCTCAAGCAGGGTGACCCTAATGCACAGTGCGCAAAACTGTGCCCAAAATTATTTTTTCAAAGATCTGGCTGAAGCAAATGGACAGCCTGGAATAAATCTTAAAGGTATTGTCCTCCTCTCCCTCTTCCCTCCCCAACAAATGTCACTGTGATGGACAGGACACAAACAGGAGTGACCTGGTAAGGCCTGTCTGGTGGACGAGAAACACGCTGGAAGACAGGGAAGGAGAAGGGTCAGCATCAGTACAATATCCAAAGAACTGATGCCTTTTTCAGAGCTGTGCTTATCCTTCCTCTCAAAGCAAGCCTTTCACAGTGCTTCCTTCACCTGTAAGCCTTGCAAAGCCCAGTCTCCGGTGAGCTGCCTCCCTTTGCATCAGTCCCCACGTTACCACACAGCCGCTGCAGTCTGTGTGGTCCTTGGAATTCACACGGCTTGGTGGCAACCAGTAGGGAGGGAAAATAACGTGTTTTATTTATTTAGAGTCAAGCACAGTTTAAAGTCCATTCTAAATAAATAAAAACTCTTAGCCAGATTTATATAAATAAAAAAGCAGATTTTCCCCTCTCTTTTGGCTGCTGTTGAACAGCATCAGTTTCAAGACCACACAAGGAGCTGTGTCGACAGCTCAGAAATGTGCAGGAGAGGCAGAGGTAGGAGGGGTTGGAAGGACCTTGATAACTTGCTTTGGTTTTCTAATGGGGGTTCCCTGTGGACTTTCAGGAGTAGCCCTGACACTGGGGTAAGTTAGAATGTTAGAAGAAAACTGTGAATATCTTAGGTCTTCCACAGAGGAGTATTTCTATAAAAGACCAGTTTTTCTTCAGACGGTTCATCCACTCTACCAGGGCATCTGTGCAAATGGTAAGATTAGTCAGCACAGGTGAGCACTATTTTCTCTGTCTCTTAGTATAGCTTAGAGGTGACAGAGCACCCTTAAAAAGCAGTGATTTGATGAGGAAGAAACATTTTATTCTTAGGAGGCTGATCACATTTTTCTTTTGGGGCTTGGGTCTGCATTACGCAGAGGTTCCCAGTTTCCATCAAGTGGTTCTCCCACACAGGTGCTGACAGTGTTGTGTCTCCTGTTACAACCATCACTTAGGGAAACTCCAAGCATGAATGAAATGTATTATGTCTGCACAAGGTTTCGGATCTCTTCTCACTTGCAGACCTGCCAAGATAACAGGAAGGGCGACAAGCAGCTGCTGTGTGGAGCACCTGGGTTTTGTTACTCCAGATGAGAGATTATAACTGGCCTTAAATGGTTATCTACTCTGAATGGGTTCTCCTTAAGGCAGCATTTACCATGTTGCTCATGGATGAGGATGGGCTGGAGAACATGATTCTGCTGGTCACAAGGTTAGGATGAGAACAAAAAGAGCCCAATTAATGATTGTTATTTTCTGACTGGTCAGAGGCCACTACAGTTCCGACAAAGAAAATCAAAGAAACACTCTTGCAAAGCAAAGCTTTTCTCACAGTTCATTACCTCTTTCATATTCTGAACTTCCTTGTGCTGGCGGACAAAATGACCAACAGATGTTAGTCACATTGAGGAAAAATTTCAAAGAATAATTTTTTAAACATGTCCTTTTATAGCTTACTTTACCCACTTTATGCATTATATCTAAAGTTATGTATGGTCATATATCCCACAATACTTTGGGTTGTCTTGTTTTGTTAGTAAAACATCAGCTCACTTTTCCCACTTAACAACACAGCTGGGGTCACAGCTTGTCAAAGGCAATGGTGTCAGAACTCCTAAACATCTTCCCTAAACATTTATCCTGAAGGGAGTTAGTACATCTCAAGGCTGTATTGCTCTGTGGTCCAGTTAACAGTAAAATGACATTTTCTTTACACAGATGAAGTAATTATTCTGCCATGCCAACCTGCAGATGGTTGCTTCATCTACCAGAGGCCTCTGATACAGCAAATGGTCTTGGTCCCTGTCCACTCAATCCAGAGACATGGAGAGTTTCCCTCCTGGCTCAGTGAGCCTTCCTCCTTGAGGAACACTCCTCACTTCACTATGAAGAGCCGACACTTTGAAAATGCTACTTAACCATGATTATTCTATTTAGTTCTGATTATTTATTGCAGTTAAGCAGCAATTCTCACTAGTTTTTAGTGGCTTTGAAGGTATCCAAAGTGGGCACTTGATGGTGGACTTGGCGAGAGGCTCACATTGCCTTCCTGCATGAATGTCAGGGCCCCACAAGTTGTTCCATGCATAGGGGAGTGGATTCCATTTTTATGTGTGCAAATCATTATTTCAGGAAATTGTGCTGCTTTTTGAAAACCTGAATATAGGAGTGCTAGGACAGATAGTGTAAAAAACTTTCAAATCTGAATTATATTGATTTTTTTCCTTCTTTTAAAAAAAGTTTTTGAATGCTTTCCACTATGAGTGTATAACGTCAGTGGCAATGGATTGTATGTGCAATAAGCAGCTTTTTGTGTTTATTAAATACCCCAGCCTTGCACTTTAACCAGCCATAAGTTCATTTATTTCTTTGCAAGCTGTTGTAATGAAGGATATCACTTATCACAGTAGTCTAAGTAATAACACCAGAGGTTATTCATTTTCACAACAGAGAACAAAAATTATTTATCTGATTTTTAACCCTCAATAATAATTTGAGATGTTTAGGCCTTATATATAATTTTTGGTGGATTTTAATTCTTTTCTAAAAATGATAGAACTGAGCAAGGAAGCAGGTGGTTCTACACCTCTTTTATTGGTGATTATAAAATAGCATACTATCTGGCAGGAATGGGCTCCTGGAGACATTCTGTGCAATTTTACAGAGAACAACAACAAATCTAAGTGCTGGGACTCTCAGAGAGATGGAGCTACTCTTCCATTTTAAATATTTTACTGGAATTCAGTGTAAATGTTAGTTCTGAAGTATCAGAAAAGTTCTAAGGAACAAAAAATAAAATCCTGTGGGAGGCTGGGTTTTAGGAGAATAAGCATAATTATCTGTGTGACTGTAGGCAGGCTAATCTGGTACTGATTCTGAACAAAAAAATTTAAATCTTCTTAGGACATACAATTAGCTAGAGATTAGAAAGGAATTGCTGTCAATGAAGATTGTATTTAAATCTAATTTCATATATTGTGGCCAAAATGAAATGTGACAACCAGCTGCTCACTTAATAAACTAGACTGAGATAATTAGGAGGAGATAAAAGCACTTTGTAATGCAAGGATTAAAAATATTTTGTAAGAAGTACCTATAAAAAAGGCTATCGTCATCATAAGGGTAAAAAAGGGATTTTCAATCAGGAAATCAGTCTGGCTGAGTGCTAGTCCAGTGCTATATAATTGACTTTTTTTCCCAGTTATTTGTAAATAATTACAAAGTTATTGCTAAAAAAGTTATTTCGATGTTTTGTTCTGGTAGGTCCTTGTAAACCATGGGGAACTGTTTGATATGGGTACGTTTAGAAGAACAGATATTTTATCACAGACAGATGTGAGCACAAAGGCCTGTATTTAAGAGGAAGAAGGCCCTCCATGGAAGATATCTTCATGCTAGAAATTGGTGATCCTGCAAGTTTTAGAATTCCTTTAACAAGAGCGTTTAAGGTGCTTTTAGGAGCATGACTTCAGTATTGTGTCGGCAGGTGGGAGAACCCTGTATAGGGTTGGAGAGCTGGTTGTTCCCATAGATAGGACTGATAAGCTCTTCATTAAAAAAACAGGTTAATTTCTGGTTTCTGTTAACAAAGAGGATCATAAACCAAGGAAATATGGGGAAAAAAATCCCAGGGATGCTCTAAGGATCTAGTGGAAATAGAGATATTAAAGATTTGCAAATACAGAGTGCATAACTTAAATGTATAACACACAACATATCCCTATATATATATAATATTGGTGTTATAATATATATTATAACTGGTATTACAATTTTATCTGTAAATATATGAACATTTGTATAAAGGAGTATATATATATATATATATATATATGAGCCTGTGTGCTTGCAAGGTTTGTGATAACAAAACCTTCTTCTCAATTACAATAGTATTCATTTAAAAATCTCAGACACTTAAAAGAACAAATTAATTCTTCTATCAAGGTGTTGCAATTCAGCTTTCTCTACCTCACATAATATTTCTGTGCTTAAAATGCAGCAGCACTTGGTGTGACTGGTATGGTATACACAACTCTAGCTCCAGACAAGCTTCACTGATCTCAGCTGCATAATGGACAGTAGGACTTGGCCCTCTAAAATGTAATATCTCAGTCCTAAAATAATTTTAAAAGGAATTTATGTGTCTTCTCCTCCTCCACACTGCCTGTAACCTGAGAGCATCCATGTGGCTAAGAATACAGACTTGTCTTCTCTAAATTGAAGACGTTCTGCTCATACCACTGAAGAAACAAACTCAAAAATAAGGCAACCAGATGTTGAAAAATGTTGAAAGTACCTTTTTTTGGAAAGGTAGCTATGTTAAATAAACATTAAGATGCTATTTTTTCTGTATAGCTATTCATTTTAATGTCACCCCATGAGTTCATCCAAGGGTCTTTGGGTCACTTGGGAGAATGTACAGTATATTTTGGCTTCACAGCCTTCAACTTACTACAGAGGGCTAATTCTTCCAATTAATGAAATCTATGTTGCTGATGTAGATGGATTGACAAATTAATTCAAAGGCTAGTTTGTTGAGGCAGGTGGCAAGTCTGATAGAGCTAGAATGCATTAAGAGGCCTCCCCTGGCAGGAAAAGTAGCTCTTGGAAGAGCAAGATACAGTGACCATTCACCCCCATTGACCTGGTGGCATTTTTTCTGTCCAAGCACAACTGTGACAGAATTAGAGAGTGAGAAGACTTTTTGCTCCAGAAGGCCTTCAAAAGGGCTTTTTGTTTAGGGCAAAAGAAACCCATTCAGGAGAGATACTCAGACAAGCTGAGATAGCTGTAGGTCTCGTAATCCCTGCTGGGCATATTGCAGGTTAATTTATGGTGCCTGCTAGGAAAGGTGATCATAAACCAAGAAAATATGAGCAAATAATTCAAAGGACTGCTCTGAAGTTTATTGATACTTGCTCTATGATCAGATGCTGAAAATCTAAACAGACCAAGGAAGCTAAAGGGAGAATTTCGAAGCTACTGCTCTGTTTATGTGGGTAAAATACTCCTGGAAAGAGCATGTTTTCCTTTTGAAAATACATTTCTTTCTTTGAGACAGCATTCTGAAGTAGCCGCATTTTAATTCAGTGCAAAACAGTTTATGAGAGCAGATGCATTACAGTGTTGGTATTGCAGGGGTGGACCAGCTCCATAGTTAATGCATTTCTGTGCTTCAGGAATGGTGGGGATGGGTCACTGCACGCCTGAGACCCTCTGTAGGGCATATTGATGTCTGGCTACAATTTCTGAGCTTTACAACTTTAGTTAACTAATGTGATAGCCTCTGTGTTTCCAGACAGGAAATAACACTTGCTGTCAGCTGTGCTGGATGTGGTGATGGAAGGCGTGTTCCTGCCTTCATACCATCAGACATAAAAGGGCTCACAGAGGAAGGGTTGAGGCTCTCAGCTGGTGCCCATCAGGGTAACGTCAGAGGGTGTAAGGTGATACAGGATGTTGCACACTGCAGCGATCTGGATCTACCACAACTGGCTGGAAATGCCCTAGCTGATGTACCACAGTCAGAGCTCCCACACGGCAGTGCTCAGCCAGGACTTTGCCACAGCACAAGGGGGGAAGTAGCAAACACAGGCATCCAGGTTACTGGGGCTAAGCTGCTTTCCTTCCCCATGTGTTTGCTTGTTTGAGCCTGGTCAGCTCTCTGTATTCTGTGCTGTGCCAGATGCCAATGATAAAGATCACAGTTGGGCAGAGGGTGACCATCCCTGCAGTGGAATAAACATACATGGTCTTCAAGTCTAGCTCAGTGAGAATAATAACTCCAAGTCATGGAATTGAATTGCTTTTCTGCTGTGTGAACTTTAATATTAATTAGCTGTGTAAGTGGACATCTTTGCAGAATTAGCTGTCCTCCCAAATCCTAACTGGACATTACTCCATGGGGAAATACTAGACGTTGGTCTATGTAGATAGAAGGATTTTTTTCTTTCTTCCTGTTTATGCAGGGGATCTTGTGGAGGCTGTTTTATTTTGCATGACTTGGAGCTCAAATAGGAGCTGTCAGCCTGCAGAACAGCGTAATATTATAGATGGCTGGCTGTTAACTGAGCTCCAGAAGGCTGATTCACCTCTTTTTAAAATATCAGTTTTCATTGTTAGTGGAATTTGACTTTTCTAAAGAAAAATGTCAGGAATACATGTAAGAAACTTGCTTATCATTTATTTTCTAGTAGCAGCTTAGTCATAAAAACAATTGTATTTGCAGTACACGTGGATAGCCTCTTATAAAGTAATGTTTAGAGAGCCCATGAGAGAAATCTATGCAAAACGCCAATACAAGAGTTTTGTTATCCCTTCTCTTAGGAGAAAGGTAGGCAAAGAAAATAATTTGTTTTGAGAGGAATCTATTTACCTTCCAAGAATTACCTATCAGAGATTGATTACTATCATTAGCCTATCTGCTGCTGCAGAGTGTTTGCTTTGTTTCTTGAAGAGAAAACGAAATGTGATGGTATGTCTCAAGAACATGGGACATGAAGAGTATGGACTGGCATTAAAAAGATTGCTTCTCTGGGCCGAATTTATTGATAGATATTAAGAAAGCAGCCAAGAAGGCATATTCACCAAAAAAGTTTGTGTGCTTAATAGTATTTCTTTTTTTTTTTTTTTCCTTTTCCTTTTTTTTTTTTTTTTTTATTCTTAGACTGAATGAAACACAATTCTGTTTTTTTCCAGCTGTGCTATGTCTACAGATTGTTCCAGAATTTCTATGCCTTCAACCTAATTTCTCTCTCTCTTTCTTTTTTTTTCTCCATCCAAACACTTCCAAGAGCAAAGAGGATAGTTGTTGGGATGTGATGAAGGCTCTGAAAGGAAAAAATAAATTGACATCAAATGGGCTTCTCCTCCTCCCACTCTGTGTACAGGAAGTCTTAAGGAGACCACAGGACACTATCAGTACTGCCTCCCAACACATTCTGTATCCCAAGAACCCTTCCTATTCCTCTGCAACTGCCAATAACTTCACTTAAAATAAAAGTCCTAGTTTGGTGTTTCTTGCATGAAATAACTGGTGGTGTTCTCTGGAAGGTGCAAATTGATGAATTCCCTCTGTTCCTCTTACTGTCTGAAAGAACTGGGATTGTAAGATGATTTTTGGGGGACTATTTAAGGACAGCCTACTTTAATTAATATCCAGTAGATTCAGCTCTTGGCATCTGCTGTTTTATACTCTTTAACAAACTGGTATATGCTTGGTGGCACCTTTTTTGTCAAGAGTGCCCTACTGATGTGGTTTCTATCTGGCCTACATAATAAAAGAAGTAGTGTCAGTAAAATGTCAGCATTTACTGCATTGTCATATCACTGAATATTCTTTAGCAAATTAGAGGCTTAGGGTTACCTTACATTTCTCAGTTCAGGCAACAGAGGTGAGGACTAATACGTGGAAGAACACTCTCATGGACAGGGCAGGCAGCTACGCCTGGCTGTAGCTGTCTTGTGTGTCCTCCCTCAGCTTCACCAGAGGCCTCTGAGATGCCTGCCCAGCTGACGAAAAGGTGAATGTAAAGTTCAATGTGCAAAGATGGGATTTATTTCTGAACTTTCAAGTGCCAACTTGTTTTGCTGTGGTTAACAAGAAAAGAAACTCCTGATGCTTGTGGCTGAGAGAGTAGAGGGATAGCACTTTAGCTGCACTGTGTTAATGTTTGTAGTTTTTTCTTGTCCTGTACAAGAGAAAATATCTGTGTTTAGATCTCACTGAAAGCAGCCAGAAAACTCTTGTCACTATGTCATATTAGCTTTGATCTGGTGTGCTTGACTATGTTTTGTTATTTTTGTTTATTACAGACTCTCAATTTTCCTTCTTTATTCTAAAAACTATACTCAGAATATTGAATCACTTTTCTCCATATCAGTGAATCTGCTTATTGATATCCTGTTAGAGGCCTGTGCAAATAGTCTTCAAAAAGGAATAAATGAAAGACACCGGTGAAAAGCAACGTTTGACCAGAGGGCAAAGTTCTGTCAAAAACACTTTATCTTTCTTTGTTACTGAGACATGACCAGATGTTTGTTTATAATTAAATGCCTGCATTGGGATTTTTCAAAGCCCAGATGAAGAACACTGTATCTAATTGCTTCTAGGAGTGCAGTCATGTCCTAGCTGCAGCCTGGGTCGATGTGTCCTCAAATCCTATATCTGGAGATTCTGGGAGTGGAATAAAAGCGTCTATGTTTTCGCTGAAAGGAGATAGGGCTGTCAGTTCAGGCACACATTAAACATCTGCTCTGCCTGAGCCCTGTGGTTTAACTAGATTAAAATGCCACATTAAAATGATCATCAGTCAATCAGAACACTTCCTCACTCTGAGGAACATAACATCACGCTCAGTGCTGCAGTTTCCAGGGAAGCCAATGTGTTGTGCTAGGGGAAAAAAATCGGAACAGTGAAAAGTTTCACAATTGTGGTTTGTTTGGCCTGTGTGACATCACAGACTAATGTTTAACCTAGGATCAAACAACTTGGAACTTGTTCTCCTAAATGATTTTAAATCTAGCTAATTATTTAGAGTATTAATTTTGATTATTTTAATCTTGGCTATTAACTCTAGCTAGCAAAATGAAACATAATTCATGTTCTAGATTTGGGAGGGTTTCCAATCCACATAGTTGTATTACAGACTACAAATTTGTGTTGTTTCAGTGGTACAGAGATTGTTTTCCTTTTATTTAAACCTCTGGATAGTTATTTAAGACTACGAGACTACAGGTCTTATAAATTATAGAAATAGGAATTGCCAGGAAAGCTCTGTTTTATTAATAAAAGGAAAGGCAATACTAAAGAAAAAGCAACCCAGAAAAATTAACTTTACCCCCTTCAGTTGGCTTTTAGCTGTGAACTAGTTGTCTATGGCAAAGGATTATTTCTATAAACAGTTTGCTAACAGTTATGTAAATGTTGGTTTGAAATACCTTATGTGATGATTTGCAAGGTCTTTTGCTGTACAGATTTTGAATTGCTTATATTCCTTCTTGCATTTATGAAGGCATTGAACCAATTTGGTTTTGTTTGGTGAAGCAGATAAGGTAGAAATGCCTATTTGCTTTTGCACAGTTCATGTAGCAATATAATTTCTGAAATCTAATTAATGTAGACCATTTAATATCTATTTAATGTATTCATCATTGTTGAAATACAGTGAAAATGAAAAAAAAAATTATAAATCAAAGTACAGCAAGTTGATGTCTGCTTTCAGAAATACACACTGCACGTTGAGGAAGTATCTGGTACAATTTGGATGTTTTTGTCAATTAATGTAACAGCCAAATGTCCAAAAGAGCTTACTGCAAGTATTTCAAACTTTCTTGTTGATGGAAATCACAGATATGATTTGAGAGACTGGAATCAAGGGACAGATTATGGCTTTTTGGAGCCTGAAGTACGTTATATCCTTAGGATCCTGGGTGCTTCTCCTGCCCCCCTTCTCATTCCTTCCCTCTCATATTCCTGGAACTGCAGTGGGAGGAAGGCTTCCTTCTTGGGAAGCATCTGTGATCCTTTTCCTTGGCAGACAGGGGATTTCTTGGAAGACCAGATAGCTGTGCTTCAAAGGCATGGCTTGGCCTGGCCTGCTGCACCTTTCTCTGAGTAATATTTGACCATTCCTTTATTGGGGTGGTGCTGAAAGAGTCATTGCATGGAGATGGATGAATGTTCACATTGCAGACCTGAAAAAAAACTGTGCTACATTGGATAAGTGCCATGTTGTCAAACTAAAAAAAAAAAAAAAAAGTTACGTGCTCGACTAATCTGAAGAATTAAAAAAAGAATTGATAATCCAGCATTGTCAGATGATGTCAAGATTAGGGATGGTAAGAACAGCTTTTAGATGTCTGCACATTAACCTCTTCTACCTGTAGCCACTCCAAAAATTCACATTTACAGGCAACAATGTTATTCTATGTAAAGTTCTGAGGAGGAAAGCTCTGTTCCTTAAGGGAAGATGATGAATAATGCACTGTAAAGTTACTCCTGCGCTTGCCTTGTGATACCTTCTCTATGCTGTCACAGCCCGAATTTCTGAAATTCTCAAGTTTTACTGACACTTGAGAACTTCAGAAAAGTGTGCGGTATTTACAGGGTATGTCATCTGCGTTTCTGATACATACATCTTTCATAAAATGCCTCCTAAACAATTTCTTGGTTTTTTCCTTTAAGTGTTGCTGCAAATAACATCATTTGTATGTGAATTTCAGTGGGATATAGTAACACCTTTTAAAGTACTTTAACATGACAGAAGTACTTAAATAAAATTTGGGGTTGGTTTCAGAGATCTTCCCCTTAGGAGACTGCAGTAAATTCAGCCCCCAGACTGACACCTTTTTCTCTGTATAGATTTAGTTTTCCAGGGTTAACATAGCTTCATGGTGCAATTTAATTGCTTTAAAAGGAAAAACTACAATTGTGCTATACATCTAAAGTGGCTTTCCCCAGCCTTTGGAAACTACATGGATTTACAATTAAGCATCAGGTATGCTCTAGTCTGTCTCATATTTGTGTTTGTTATATTCATTAACAAGTAATAAAATCTCCAGTATTCAATCTTTCTTACTATTTATATCTTATTTTCATCCCAACCCTTCACCTTTGGCTTTGGTTTTCTTTCACTTAGACCAGTTTATGTACAACCACTAAATAGAAATGCTGTCACTTCTGCTTCACAGCTCAGCAGACAGGGAGTGGTGGATCATTGTGTTGGGCCATGCTTATTTAGCCTCTGCTGCCTGTCCATCATACCTCCAAAATCCCCTGAATGAAGTCTGTCCAGCAAGGCCAGGTTCTTAAAATGGTTGTGAATACTACAGGCTTCTTACAGTTCTCTCTATCCAGTCATTTAAGCACAAGTGATTTTCACAATATCTTTCTTTAACCCAGCATAATCCAGCACTCTCCAACCTGATGTAATCCTTCAAGTCATGAATAGGACCTAGGATTCTCAAGTGATTCACTGAAATGTCATGTGTTTTCAAACCCAAAATAGAAGCTTTGTTTTAAAAACACATAAAACAATTAAAGTGAAGAAAAGAAGATACCAGAACAGAATAGATTCTGTGCACACAGTTCAGAAATATGTGTGTGCAATGCATGACTCCTAACTAAATGTCTGCATCATTTCTTCTCCCCAGGTTCCAACTAAACCTCGGTGGAATGACATGCGTAACACAGTGATGACTTATGAGTGCAGGGAGCATTTATCCTAACAAGGCAGGAAAGGGAAAGGACCTCTCCTGTGAATGGCTGTTGTGGTTAGATTGATGGTTACAGAGCATGGGGGCCTTTGCTACAGCCCATTGTGTAATGGGCAAACTGGGTTTGCAATCAGTTAGAAACTGCTCTCTAGAATGAAGCAGATCTTTAACAATATCTCTTTTGCCCTGAACAATTGCAGGTGGCATCCACATTGGTATTGAGGATAAAAAGCTGAGAGAGAAATAGAAGTCTGAAAGTAGTCCTAGGGAAGCATACTCAGAATTTGCTGGGCAGACCGCAGAAGGAAATTTCTAGAGGAAAACCAAGATGCTGGTGTGGATATTTTGGTGAATCTAAATTCTTGCAAAGAAAAGGCAGAAAATCTTAAGGCAGGTGAAGACAAAGCTTGCCTTTTTTTTTTTTGTTGTTTGTTTGTTTGTTTTTGTTTTTTGTTTTTTGTTTTTTTTGCAATCTCAAGTCTCAGTGATGCCTGACATTTGGAAGGAGGGGTAGGAACTGGAGAAACTACCACCACCTGGAGAGAGTTTGGAAGTGTTCATAGAGAGTGTGCAGCAGGTGGAAGGGAGAGTGATAAAAGTGGCATGAAACAAAGGGAATTCCTCAGGGGAGCACTGAACACTAGGCAAGGAGATAAATCATTCTGGAAACAGTTTGCTAACTGTTGGCTGGGGGTATAAGCAGGGCAAGGACTGAATACAGAGCCAAGAGCTGCTATTTAGCCAAACTCTGTAGCTGCATAAAACATGATGTAGGAGCCTTCTCTGAGTCTGAAGGAGGTATGAAACTTCTAAACAAAGCAGAACACAGGTTGAGAAATACCACTCTGTGTTTAATGTCCCTATGTGTATTTGCAGGGCAGTTTTAGAAGAACGCTTTCAGTTTAGGTGTAGGCAGTGTGGAGATGGGATCAACAGACTGAGCTTTTGGGAAAGGCTGGAGATAACAACAGGTCAAATGTAAGCACAAGGGTTTCTTGGCATATATGGGCAAAAAGTTGATGATGACAAAATTTGTAATTGCATTTGGGGGGAAAAGTATCTTTTACTAGACCAAAACTAGACCAAAACCACATCAAGAGGATATCCTTACTGTAAACACAGGGGACCAACCCTACTGTAGCTTTTGAATTCATCTTTCAGGTAACAGGAATGTTCCCTGTGGGGTAAGAAGTTGTCTGAGGACTACCTTTGGAGGTAGGTGTATTCCTCAGAGACCAAGTAGCCAAACTGTGCTGTCACGTTGACAAATTTGGGTTCCGCTGGCCAAGGAAATGGGGTAATTTGGCTTAACTTGCTAGCATGGGGTGAGGTTTTCTGAGATCCAGCCTTGCTCAGAGAACTGCTCCTGAGACCTGGGAAGGGCTTTTAGGCTTTTCCATCAGCTTTGTTTCACCTGAAGAACTTCTGCTGGTCCCACAGTGCTCCAACACAGAGACCTCGCCTGACACCCACTCTAGTGCCCATTGTGTGGGAGCAACAGCCCAATCCATGGGGAAGGGGATGAGGCATGTTGGACCACAGCAGAGCAGCTGATTTCTTCACTTCCTCCCTCCCTCTGCATAGGGAGTGCAGCACAGCTGGCCTTCCTTGGCGCCCCTGCGGAGCAACCTCAGCCTTCAGGACTTGGAATTTCCAGGTTACAGTAAGTTCAGTTTGAGTTATGATTCATCCCAAGCTGCTGATGAACTGGCAGCTACTGCCTTGATGACCTGTTTGTGATTATCCTGCTAAGACTTTAATGTAGTTTTACTTTTGCCAGTTGATATTTGCTGTCCCAGGGGCAGGGCATTGCATTGCATGCTCTGTATGTTACATTATGGTTGTTTTTCAAATATGTAAATACAGGTAAGTTATTTCTCTCAAATCTCTAGCTATTAAAGCTCATTTTTAGTGCTACATGGACTTACTGCAAATCCCCTGGTTTTTGAAGTCCCTGTTTCTGTTCTCAAACCTCAATCTCTATTGAAAAGTATTATTAGAGTTGATTAACTGTAAGGAAAGTAAATATTGGTTTTGCTGACTAAAAAACTGCCCCTAAACACAGCAGATAGATTACTTTCAATGATGGATTCAAACACCTTCAGGGCCTGCTTGGTACCTCTCTTCACAATTATCAATGTTGTAATTTTGTTATCAAGAGTGGCAGTTTCTTCTCACAGAAAATCTTTATTGCAAGGCTGACCTGCCTAACACCTCCCTATTAGTAACAGAAACAAATAAGAGTTGATTGTTCAGCTGCTGTCATTTAAAAAGACTAAATCAACCTGCCACAAAAGAATAATTCCCGCTGGTAACTTTATCCATTTGCCCTCGGTGGTGACACGGCGGATACCACCCTGGTTGAACTATATATTAGTTCCTAGAGAAGCACTTCGAAATCTATAGCTCTGCACAATGTTGTAATTGAAAAAAATTAAATAGCTATGCATGGTTCAGTAATCTGAAAAGAATGCAAAGGTTCAGTTCTAATTGCCTTGCACAATTTAGTACCATTTTGCTGTGCTTTCCAAATGGGTTTGTTCTGCTGCTCTGTGTATATCTGCTATATAACATGGCAGCAGTGCCTATGTACAGGCAGCCCTGTTTTTCAAAATGATGTGTCAGTATTTTTATTTTATGTTTTGACCACATTTTTAGAAGATTTACCTAACCAAATGACCCGCTCTTGGTGTCTGCTTATCCAGAGTCCTACAAAGGATGCAGTAACCTGTCAGATGGGTTAAGAACTTGATTTTAAGCTTATTCATAAAATCTGTCTTTCTTATATCATGTTTTGGAATCAAGACTCTACATTTTCTTTGGATTGGAGAAGCTTTAAAAGATGCTGCAAAATATATACTTTTTAAAATTTAGATTGTAACATCCACTGAGATTGACTTTTATTTATTTTGCATACAATTCTATGCATTTCTAGCTATTAAAGCCCATATACTGCCTACCTGTGAACAGTTGCTGTTCTGAAACTTAAGGAAGAATGACTGAACTCTCAATCATTGGACTGAAACTTCAGTTTAACTTAAAATTGCTCTTTTATTTTATACAACTGACATTATTTTATTGTCACATTTTGCTCTTAGTACATTCCTCACATAAATCCTACCTATAGTATGACAGTATCCGAGACTAAGAAAAAAAAATATATCTAAAGAATTGTTAATATTATTGATACCTATAAATACCCCAGAGACCAAATCATCTTGCTTCTTTTCAAGGTAAATTATCATACTGCTAACAAGGATGGCAATAAAAGTTAGTTAAGATGTAATTCAGAATCTGGCTCTATCTATCTTAATTCAGAATCTCTATCTCTCTATCTCTCAAAGCTTTTATTCCAGCTAACTAGAGGAATGTTTTGGTTGGTGGGTTTTGCATCTGGTTATTTTAAGAATGTGCTTAAATATTCTGTGCTGTTTTTATAATGATATGGATGAAAACAGAGTCGTACTGGGATTTAAAGCAGGGAACACCAAAAGGGGCAAATTGTTAAATAGCTTAGAAAAAGCACTTGCAATGTTTTTCAGGGTTTGTATAGACGTGTATGTGCATAAGGCCAGAATATAAATACAATCACACATTTCACGTGTGCCAAAATGTGTGCTAGTAAATATTACAATGCTTTTGGGAGATTTATTGGAAACACAATCCCAGATGAGGGAAGTGTATGGGAATAACTATATTGTCAGACTTTCAGGATGTGAATGGTTCAATGGAACAGAATGAACAGCAGAGTGAAGCAATTTTCTGTTAAAAAGTAAATTTAAAATAAAATTAGTCTCCTCCATTTTTGGTGGGAAAATTGTAGACAAAATCAGACCAAAGAAAAAAGAAAATAAAGAAAAATAAATTAAGATAAACTGAAGTAAAAACAATTGATGGTTGATAGGAAGCAGAGATTGAAACTGTTTTTAGATTTTACCTGGTATTGCACAATGTTCTTCATTCTAGGGCAAGCAGGCTTTAGAAAGCCTATAGGAGATGTGAAGAGTTTCTAGATGTTGGAGTCTTTCATATGTATGTCAGTCTCCAATTAGTCTCCAAATAGACACAAATTTTTGAATCATCCTAACTTTCAGCATATTTGTATCCCAAGGATATTGTCTTATTATTCAAGAATTAGAGTTTTACACAAACTGATTTCCAATTACCTATCAGTATACTGATTATAGAATATTATGCTGTTGTTTGGGCAGGTATTTTTAAGAATTAAGATAACCAGTAGAAATTTTGTCTCTCTAGCCTATTTTGATTAGTCCTGCAAACAGTTTGGGACTGATTACTCAAACGTTAGCTAAGATGGTCAGATCCCAACTGCTTTCTGTGGAGACAGAGAATCCAATGAAGGTTATTTTACTATAGCTGAAAAAAGAAGCTTTGAATTTGGAAACAATAATAGGATACAGAATGGAAGAGTTAACTTCTACCATTTCACTGCTATTCTTCTGTTGCAGGGACATGATTAACAAAGGCTTGATTGTTGTTTTGGCTACAAGTATTAAGTACAAAAGAACTTTATGAAGGTCCCAGACACAGACTGGCATTTAGACTGACTGTCCTTTTCCAAAGCAGTTTTCTATTAAATAAGTCCATTATTACAACATGGTAGCTTTAATTAAATCTCTATAATCTTCCATGAGGAAAATGGCATTAGTGTGCTAGCCAGGAAAATATGGTAAGTCCAAACAGTATCCCTGTTATTAGTACTTGGTTGTCTGTTAGAGTGTTTGATCACAGGCATGGAGATTTGGATGTTGTTGTACAGTAAGGCTGGCCCAGTGCACTCAGGAGTGTGCGTATGCTGGGATTTATAACAATTATAACTCTTTCTAACTACTCAACCTGAAATCCTGAAGGCTGCACAAAATACTGCTCCTGTACTGGTCCAGCTCCTCCTTGAGTGGTTGTGGCACTGCAGAAGTACTCGAACTAGCATGACTTATTAGCACATGAGAAAACAAGTATATAAGTGTATAAGATGTATTTACCAAACATAAATGTGACTTCCCCTAATGGTTATAGTGCTGGGAACTATACATATAAACAACACTTATTATTTTTGTATTTAAGTTTTGGTTAGATTATGCTAAATAACTTGATAAAAAATCACACCTTTAATGCCGGTTCAGATGTTGAGATCAGGAGCATTTCTAAGGGGTTTAATCCACCTCTCTGGGTAAATGCACTATAGAGATAAGAAACTGGCAAACAAGAGCCACTGATGTGGTAGTTTAATGAGTGGATTTAAATGTTTCTGTCCAATTTGTCTCTAAGATTTATACTTAGCTTTTGTCTCCTCACCACTTTTGGGTGAGTGGCAGTCCCAGCAGCCTGAGAAGGGGTGTGGTGCACAGCAGCTGTGTGTGCTGTCTGAGTACACACTACTGGGGAGAACTGCTCAGGTGTCTGTGTCACCAGACAATTCTTTCTTCTAGGGAAAGGCAGTAAAATAGAAAAGCATGATGATCTTTTTGCTAAAAGTCCACTTTTTCCTGCTTCCACTGAAATGACTGTCAGCTGCTCTTACTTCACGGGAATGAGAATGAAGTCCCGTGTGACAAATATGAAAATTATGGTAGTTCTAGACTTCTGAGTTTTATAGGAATGCAATTATCTTAAATATGGGCTGTTACTACCACCACCACAAAAAACCCCAAACCCAACCAACCAAAAAAAGGAGGGATGAAATTACCCGGAGAGCAAGTGGCATGCTTTTCATTGATTAGACTGTCCTGTTCGATTAAATTCCTCAGTATTTTTAATTTTCCAGCCCTAATTGCTGCCTTACATTTTTCTTGGGTCCCTTTGTTCTAATTCATCTGCTTTCAGGTCCAGATTTATTTTTTCAATCCATTCAGATTCTCCACAAACTTATCCTGTCATTATGTGTTTTGTCTCTCTCTGCAGATGGTTATTTGACAGAAAGTTTCCATTGACTCCAGAGAATGAGTCCTGTAAATACCGTTTGTGGTTCTCAGATGGAGTAGTTGCAAAATGGAATTGATTAAAAGGTCAAAAACCATTACTGTTGCAATGTCTGAATTGCTCCATCAAAGTGTTAGTGGGACAAATGTGTGCAAATCTTTTCATGGGACTAATCTGTTTTAAAAAATTTCTATCTTTGATATCGGCTTTCTGATGTTTCCCAACAAGAGGGACATTTTCAAATTATAGCTAGAAATACTTTCCTCTTACACTATTGTCAATGAGTAGTAGCTCTGGAGGTAATGAAGTTCCCTTAGTCTGAGTTACAGTAGGATTTAGAGTCACAGTATGTGATCTATTTTTTAAGCTCTGAAAATTCTCAGTTTAATCTAGTTAAGGTGAGAATCCTTGCAGAAAGTGAGAATAAACAGAGCATACCTGCATCTTTCTACAGGAGAATCGCTGATGGTGAGCCAGTGAACATCAGTAATCCCAGAATTATTTCTAATATAATACATGACACAGGAGAAGAGGTAGGTGTATGGTCTCTCTTGCTCAGCAAGTCACAGAGGGCCAGCAAAGTTTCAAAGGTGATGATACAAATTTATAAGGGTGTCATATATGGGGCTTAGCAAAAGGTTCTCAATTTATTTGCAATTTATTTCCACAGAAGCCTTTTCTGCCTTTTTATGTAGCCATCCTACAGGATGTAAATTGGCTCTGCACTACTTAAATAACATCCCACAGATAGTTATTGGCCTCTGTATCTTGCCTATCTGCACTGAATCTTGATGGAGACAACATAATTATAATTTTTATCACTAGTTAGATAAGCCCCATATGGTACTTCTGCCTTGTGATTTTTCTAGCAGCAAATGTCGCTGAGCTGAAGTGTACAGTCCATGGTAAAACACAAAACTTTGCTCCATGATGAAAGCAAAGCCTCGGTGTGTGTAACCTCTGTGTCTCTCTGCTCACTTGAGAGCCAAGAGGGACAATTTATGTCTGTCTGCAACATTTTTTGTGAACTGAGCACTTGAACTAAGCCTCAAGAGCCTAAACAGGGAGTTGTTTCTACCTTTTCTTATGTGCTCTTGTGAAAGAAGAACTTATTTTGGGATGTAATAAGCCACTTTGCCCCACTCCTGGTTTAGGTAGGTGATCAAGGGGCAAGGAGATTGTACACAAATTCCTTGTAAAGTTTGTATGTGTCTTGGGTGGACTTAGGAATAGACTTAAAATTTCCTTCAAATGCTCTTTGCAGATAGATTCACAGGAGGGTTGAGGCTGGAAGGGACCTGTGGAGGTCATCTGGGCCAGCTTCTCTACTCAAGCAGAGGCAGTTACCTAGGTCCATGTCCAGAAGGTTTTCAAGTATCTCCAGTGTGGGAGGTTCCACAACCTCTTTTGGCAATCTGTGCCAGTGCTTGGTCACCTTCATGGTACAAAAGTGTTTCCTTTTGTTCAGAGGGAACCTCCTGGGCTTCAGTTTGTGCCTGGGTCCTTCTCCCCTTAACTGGCCACCACTGGAAGCACCCTGGCTCCACCTCCTTTGTGTCCTCCCTACAGGTACTTATGCACATTGTTGAGGTCCTTGTTCCTATCAAAACAATTTCAAAGCAAGTAGTTTTTTTTGAGGGATAATAATTTTGCCTATGGTTTTGAACAAAACTGTTTTTCCATGAATCCTGGGAGCACCTATATCTGTAGGATGTGTCATTGGTGCCTAACCTCCACTCTATCATCTGGAGCCCCCTGCAGACCTGCCTTTGGGTCACAAAGTTGTTTTTTGCTGCATGGACAGCAGGACTGCCTGGCTCATGCACAGTTTGAGCTGCAAATCTGAGGCACGTTGTCACATAGATGGTGAGGGGAAAGATGTTAAGAGCAGCCAACAAGCACTGAATTAGTTTGTGTGACTAGAAAGTGGTGATGTGCCAGAAGAACTGTTGTGGTGGGCAGATGGCAGCCTGTAAGCCTGGGGCCTTATTGAACCAGACATGTGACCTTGTTTCTTGAACAGTAAGAAGTATTCAACACATCCTCTGGAAACATTTAGGGATTGCTGGTGTTATTGCAGTTTATCTAAATTATTTGGATAACAAAAAGTATTTCCAGATAAATGTGACTTTGCATAACCTTAAAGCACTGTGTAGAGACAGCAGAAATACTGCAATTTAATGGAACAGGAAAACTAAATTGTAAATGACAGGACAGTCCATTTCTGTATTTTGCAGTGTCTAATGAAATGATAGATTGCAAATGGCAAATGTAGAACACACTACTATATAATCCTATAAAACACTTCTAGTTTCTCATTAGAATTAATTCACCATTCCTTACCAGACTATTATTTCACAGCAAAGCTTGTGACTTCTCATAGAATACTATTGCTTCAACAAAAGCTCCTTTGGATGAGTGTAGGCTGCAAAGTAGCCCATTGCCAAGACAGGAAATAGATCTTTTTCAAAATAAAGTTCTATAACAGGAGAAAATAAACACACAGTATTAAGGAGCCATAGGGGTTCCCCAAACTCTGTCACCACTTAAGAGGGAGAGAAATCTTTGTCTTTTGTATTTTTTTTCTGGCTAGCAGAGGAGCTGCACACAAAAGCCTCCCCTGCTCCCTTTGGTCTGCTCTCACACTGCTGTGGTGTCAGGTCTGCTCTTACCTGGTGGCCTCTACATGCACACTACCTCCTGGCTTGGAGCCTGGCTGGTCTTGGAAAAAACTCAGCATCTGCCCAACTGATGGGCAGTGTTGCTGCATGTGTTCTGAAGGTGCAATTCCTTACCTTCTTTTAACTCTGTTTCATTATGATCCTCTTCAAATTTAAATCTGCTCCCTTGATTTTAGTGTGAGAACCTGAACATGGGAAAGAAAAATACAAGCAGGTAGACAGGCAGTGCTCTGTGATCTGGGTGCTGAAGCACAGCTGTCATCCCTCCAGTTCACCTGCTGAAACAGTTCTGGTGGCTCTCAGGTACCACATGTGGCTGTCATGGCTTTGCCACCAGTCTGCCCTCGTACTATTCATGTTCTGTTGTTGTTTTGGCAGGCTGCTCACACTTTCCTGAGGAAGGAACACATACAAGGAAAGAAAAACAATGAATTCAACATCTTGGAGCTGGTGAAAAACAAGGTTTGCTGCCCCCTCCCCTCTGGTAACTATGCTGTGAGTAAAGCTTCATCACCAGTCTTAGGTACAGCTATTGCCGCAGAGGGCTGTCAGCTCCTGTTATTTAGAAACTCAGCAAATGGATTGCATTACTTCTTCAAACAGTCTTCTGAAATCAGGCTGTTGTACAGAACAAGAGGCACCAGTGCAGCTAGAGACTGTCACATGGTTTGAATTGAAGCAATCATCTTTCCTCCACTCGCCTTGCAGCATCAACGAGTTGTCAGTGTTGGTGCATGACCAGGGAATTGAAAAGCAAAATAAATGTGCTTCTTTACTTGTTTTTAGTGGGAGTGTAGAACTGTTCAGTTGGTCCAGGGCTGAAGTAAAGTATTCAGTTAAGAATAAGTCTCAAAAATACAAAAAATCTGAGGGAAACTATAGCATGCAATTGTCAGTTTAGTCTTTTTTGGGGTTTCCACAGTGTCATGGTAGTCTGTGAAAATCCCAGTAGCATCATGGGATTCAATGGAAATTCCTGTCATTTTGTAGGACATTTGTAGTAAATTAGCAGACGAGGAGTATCTCCACGCACTGGAAAATTTAATTCTTATGATCTACTACCATTATGGGCCCTTTAATATTTCATCAATGAGTCACCACTTAGAAAATGAAGCAGCAGTAGGATAGAATTCCTTTTGGCCATAAGAGGGAAATGGCCACAGAAATCCATCATTCAGCATATAGAACTAACTTCCAAGTGACAAACATATAATGTTTTCTTTTCACAACCTAATTTTTTGTTGAATGTCTGCTAAACTGCACTAGAATTACAGTCTCTGAAATATACTCTGTGTAACAAAATGCAAGACTGTTTATAACAAGTTTTTAAGACCTGTAGATATTTTGCTTCTGTGGGACTTCTGCAGTCAGTACCACTTACATCTACTGTTTGCTTTTGGTCTTCTGCTTAGGGATTGTGTAGAGACTAAAACATTTAAAAATAAAGTTTAACAGAAAGAATCTATTTGCTAACAGTGCCACCTTCTCACAGTTGTAATTTATGATTAAAAATGTGAGAAAACCACCCTGCATATAAAATCCTTTGGTATCATATTGGTACCAGTGCTGTCTTCATGCTGCTTTTGCAAGCTTCTTTTCCAGTTTACAGGTTGGCAGATATAGTTTATCCTTTCCAGTGGCAGTGACAAGAGCTGGTGGGTATGACATATGATCAGGCTGTGTTTGGAAAAACTCAAGTACTTTTTGCTTAAAAAATGTTCATTTTTAAGTGAAAATGAGAAGAAACCTGAGTTAAGAATAACAGAAATAATTCTTGAGTTTTAAAAGCATGAAGACCACCTTACTAAAAAACACTCCTTATGAGTTACAGAGTAAAACCTTTCATTGCTCTGATGATGCATAATATCATCCTAATGATATAGGTATTTATATATATATAAGTATATATATCACAATGATATAATGATATATATCATCATATATTCCCTAATGAAACACTTTTGTCCCTACATTGTCTTACACTGCTCTCATAATGCATGATGCTGCAATTTCTTTTCCCAATGACCCACTTTTGTACTGATTTATTGATGTGTCTGCCAGATTATGATGTAGAATACAATTTTATATTTATGACTAAAAGCCATGTTTTAGTTCTTCACATACTGCCTTCTCTGAGGTGTCATGTTTAATCAATAAGGCTATGAACAAGTTACTTCAAGCACATATTCTTTTTTCTAGTATTATTTACTTTTATTTTGACAAACAAGCTAGACAGGGTAGTCTAAAACTCAAGCATGGATTAATTTTCTGCAGGTCAGCTTGTAATAAGAAAATGTTTGAACTTTTTGGAGAGAGGCACATCAATGAAAGTTAAGGGGATTCAGAAGTCTAGGAAATTATTTTTATTAATTGAATATGGCATATATATGTTCTCTCCATGAACTTTAGTTTATCCTGTTTCTAAACCAAGTAAATACTAATGAGGGGAGTAGCAGTGACTTCTGGGTACACTCATTTTGTCTCTTTTCTACATCACTGTTGTGAGGTAAAAACCCAACAGTTATGCAATGCCATTGTCGGCACCAGAGACAACAACTCAAAATGCATAATAAAAATTCTCAGTTTATTAGATTTATCCTTCAGTGATTAAAAACATACCTTAAGAGCAGACATCTGTTGGACAACTTATGGGGTTCCTTCTCATCTTGGTATGTGAGAAAATCCTGCAGGCTCTATTGCTCAGCACTGCTAGACCCCTGTATGCTGTGGATGCACAGGAAATGAAGCATATGCTCAGTGGTGGAGCTGTAATAACAGCCAAGATTGGTGTAATCTGTTGAAAAGAAAGAGTGCCATTCCCTATGATGTGCCTTATGGAAAGGAAAAGGGGGGAATGCTAGGAGCCTTCTTTCCTCACCTGATCTCATGTGATACATCTGGTTGGTTGTGAATCAAGCTTGACAGAAAAAATAGGTGAGGGGTAGGCAGCATGCTAAAATCAGAATAATTTTGCATCTACACCTTTCAAGTCTTGTACTGTGGCCATTGCATGAAAAGCTCTCTGTAAACAGAGAAATGCTCTGGAGCAGAGCACCACTCTCACTAATTTTCACAAGTGAAGCTAGATTATTTTTTTTCCACTCAGTAAACACACGTACTTTAGGCTTCCTTAAATGGGGTACCTCTTTCCTCAGTAAAAGTATTTTTCTTCCTGTGGGCCCAACTAACTCATATTTTGAAAGGTGACTGCTTTGAAGCCAAAAGAACAAAATAGCACCGTGGGCTTCCAGTGTGCAGCAGATTTTGTTTGTGTGTGTTTTCAAAGCAAAAAAGACCTTCACTGTTTTAACAAAGTGTTTCAGAAATATACAGGGCCAACTTTGTGTTTCGCAAGTAAATACACAATGAAGCCCGTGAGAGAGTCACCAAGGACAAAATATTTATTTACATGCCCATGATTCATCTGAAATTTGAGTGCTACAAAGTTATCAAAACAGATAAAAAGCTTTATGAGGTAGATTTTCAAAATTTGGAAGATTCATATGAATAAAGACATATTTGAACTGATGGTAGAGAAGGTTTAAATCTTCATGTTTCAGGACACAAAATAGCCTCTATGGAATTTTAGGAAGGAACTCATCTTGAGTCTAAATATACAGTTTCCTGCTGAGACACTAGGGTCTTTTCCCTCAAATCCAAGTCAAAGAAGGATTGTGAAAGAGCAGTAGGCTATTTTGATATGCTGTGGTGATTACCACAGAATTGTATCTCTATGTACATCCAAGAGGACATACACAAATATATCCCATTCTTGCTGAGAGCCTGGGAGCTGCAGGAAGTACTGAATCTTTTTTACAGTGAATATTTTATTATCAAAGCACTAAGATTCAGAAATTGGGCTTTGTGTCTTTCCAGGATGTGGCCAACTGTGGTTAGATCTCTAGAGCTCAGGTAATGTGATCAATACCAGGAAATACAGAGATGAGGGTGGGCACTTATCAGTCTCCTCAGGACAAATGATTATTGCTGCAAAAATCAGAATAATGAAGTACCAAATGAATGGTGGCTTCTTAATTTCTTGGCCTCCTCAAGCTGACACCTATTGGCAGATCAGAATGTGATGATGGCAGTATCAGAGCAGCCGGGTTAATTTTATATGCTGTGGTCTACCTGCTCTAGAGAGCATGGAATTCAGACTGTGGGATTTTAGGACATTTTCTTGTTGTTTATGGGTAGGTATGAGAGAGACCTAAGAGAATGCCCTCCCTGATACTTGCATCTGACTCCAAAGAGTTAATTTGAACAGGAATTTCAGCTGGATTCACTCTGCTGGCTGTATCTAGTCTGAGTGATAGAGAAATTCCTTCGAGCTAAGCTGTGAGTGTAATGTGAAGAAAAGTCAACATGTGCTGTGAGAAATCAGGGATGTCTTTTCGCAGTGTTTTATTTGGTATGTTGTATGAATGAAGAATTTTCTTCCTGAGACAGTGCAAGTGCTATGATCCCATGTACAACAGCTGGCTTTAGAGCTTGGCAGGGAGTGAGTGAAGAAGGCTGAGAAATTCTCCTCTGGGAAGTGATGAAGAAGGGACTCGTACCTAACGAGTTGGGAGAAACTCTGCCTGATTTATAGACCACAGGACAGGAGCTCCTTTGGGCTGTGTTCTACTGAATTGCATGAACTGAACAGAGCTTATTTTTTGTAAGATTTGAAATGTTTGTTTTACCAAAGTCTTCTAAACAAGTGTTTGATAGCTAGCCCACAAGTTCTATAAGTGGTACCAGTATTTTTCCATCTACAAGGTTTCCTTTTCCCATGCTTTTGTTTAATTTTGTCAGTGTCTGATCAAGCAGGTAAATTATTTTGTGTATAATAGTATATTTTTTCTATAAAAGTATATTTTTTCTAAAATGAAGGCCTTTGATAATGTTACAGTTCTGACAAATTTAGTAACTGTAGATGCTACTTGATGTCTCAAAACTCACCAATTTTTTTTATAGCTACTACTAAAGCTGATTTTTATGGCTACTTTAGTACAAATAAATATTCCTGACTCAGGGGATCAAGATAAAACCACAGTCTATAGTTGCTTCTTTAACAAATACCAGATTGGGTCAGTCATTTGCCCACTCATGGATTTTCTGGCTTCTTTCAATGTTATTAGATGTTAACCAGCAATTAACAGGAAAGTCTAGAAGAAGCTTATGGTTGCTTTTGGACCATGGGCAAATCTAACTGTTTTCTGATAAGGAAGTCTTGAAGTAGCAGGTATGTACATAAATTTTGTATTTTCAAATAAATCTGTAGGAGTAGACATAGCAGTCACACAGCACACAGGTCCTACTTTCTGATGCAGTCACAGTAAAGATGAAAATCCAAAGTCTCTTGATCTACAGAATTTAGAAGGTACCACACAGGAAATCTTCAGTAAAATCAGGAATTGCTCCCACTCCTTCAAACTCTGACTACCATGAAAGTTCTTATTTTTGTCTTTGCCAATTGACTAAGTTATTCCAGAGGATTTTACCAGTATAAGGAAGAAGTTTATCCTGAACATGTTTTTTTGTAGTACCATAACTTCCATTACAGAACTAGAAAGCTCTCAAGCCCTTTTTTTTTTTTTTTCATCTACAGGGGGGAAAGCCCCCTGCTTTTTGGTGTGCCCCCTGCTTTTTAATAATACCACAGACTTCTTTGCCTTGCAGTGAACCAGTTCCACAAGGAGATTGCCACGTCAGATTATGTGAGTTTGCTTCATTTCCAGGCAGTGCTATTTAATATACATCTGCTATGTAATAGATGCAAGAAACCGAAATGATTTTCAGTTGGGTTAGTCTTTATTGGATCTGACCTCTGGTCTAGGAGGTGAAGGGAGAGTGGAAAATGAAAGCTGATTTGATATTAGCCCACTATTCATATTAGAAAAAGTAAATGCTTTTGCGGTTTTCCTTACAGAGGTGTCTTTATTCATTTGACATGCCTTTAATAACTAATTCTAGTTGTCTGGTTGCCAAGATAGATTTCCTACAGGCAGACTTAAAAGTGATTTTGTCCTCTTTGAATGCATGGCTTCAAATGATCCCAGAACAGCAAACATTAAACTTCCCCCTAGACCTTGAGATTTTCTGAAGTACTGTAATAACATAAAAGGATAAGACTATTAGAAAAAAATAAATAAATGAATTAAGCATGCTTCATATGATATGAGCAGGACAATAAAACTCCTTGTTTTTCCATGCAAACTAATCTCTCTTTTCTACTGTTGGCCATATGCTGTGGATTTCTCACAATTCCCATTTTATGGATTTTGGTATCATCATTCATAGTTGCCTGGGAATGAGAATATTTTTTAGGCTTCATCAGAAAGCAAGGAGCCAACAGAACTCAATTTTTTTTCTTTCACAGATGGCGTTTTTACTCACATTATCACAGAGCTTTAAATGTGTATCCAGTGTACATGCATCTGTGTATCAAGTATGTCTATGAGCATATGGGAACTGTGAAGTAGGATGCCTTCCTTGTCATTTAACTGGGCTGTGAACAATAAGCAATTAAAAGCATTTTAAAAACTTGGCTTCATACACAGCCCAGTAAATTGAGTTTGGGTCTGCTGGTTGCTTAGAGAAAGAACGAGAAAGAATATTGTCATTTACAGGTATGAACTTGCACTCTCAAGGATTGTATCTGCTATGGGGCTGTCTCAATGAATTTTGAGTTGCTCAGTCAAAATTTGAAAACTGTCTAGTGCACTAGATAGCCAAAATCCACATTTTCTTTGGATTGCTGAAATCTAATAAGATATTAATAATGGCTAGTTACTACAAAGCTTTCTACCTCCACTGAGTCTTAAATCAGCTTGGTTTGGTAATAAACAGAAACAATCTTTCAGCTGAGAAGGACTTGGACAGATTTCATTATTCAGCTGAGGATCTTGGTGTTGTGATAGACGTTGTGCTTTCTGGCCAGGTCACCCAATTCAGTGCAAGGAGTTACAGCTCTGTCCTGCATTGCATTGAGCTGACAGACAAGTCCCTACCTCTCCTTGAAGCTGAGTTGCTGTTACCTTGAGAGAGGTGGTTTTATAGCATGCCACACACTCCTCCTTCCAGGCCACGCCCACCAGCTATTTCTCCACTGCTCCTTTGACTCTCTTTAAGCACTGTTGACAAGATCAATATGTTTTAACATAGCAGATCACAGTGATGGCTTGTGAAGTGCTCACACATTTTCATTTCACTGTAGAAAATATTGTGCATGAGCCTTGGGTCTATCCCATTCAGCTTTTGGAGTGGTTACATCGCAGTAACAGCTCAATAACATTATGTGATTGGTTTGAAACATGGGTCCGTAGAAAAAACTCAAGAGGACAAATTTCTGTCAGCTGTATGCACTGCTAACATCAGAAGTTCTTGTTAATTCTCCCTTAAGACACTATATTGTATCTGATACAAAACAATTTACTTTCTTTTGGGTGACCTCAGTTGGGGACATCAAGGCCTTTTGACATGTCATTCTGACACTTCTGTACTGCCAGTACCATGGTCATCAGGAAATTTTGTCAGCACAGTTCCATGTTTTTGTGTTGAAGCCATAGCTATAAATATCAAACAGGCTCAGTCCCGACTGTAAACATCTCCCTGAGCAGCCCTGAGTGGCCCCCGATGGAGTTGATAACACTTCTCAGCAACTCACTGCTGTTAGCCTGGTCCCTTTCACTCGTGTTTGTTGTGGGGTTTTTGTTTTTCCCCAGGTTTCCTAATAATTTACTGTCTATTCAATGTGGACAGAAGAATAGATAAGTGAGATTTTTCATTGTCTGTGAGACTGGTTTACTTGCAAATGAAGCCACAAGGTCTGTCCGGATGTTCTGCCTTTGGTAAAATCATGTTGCACATTTCCTATATAACTGTGAGTCTATTTATTTTTCTTTAAAATCTGTGGCTTACTTGTTCATGGTACCGATGGACTACTGTATGACTCAGTTCCCCTGAAAACTCTCAGTGGAGCAGAAGTCCTGTGACATAAATTAAATTTCATTTTGAAAAAAATCAAGTCATGCTAGACCTCCTTTGCTGCAAAAGCAGGGTTTTTTTAATGCCAGTGATAAGATGAAATGTTCTTGAAACAGCCTGCAGCTTATAGCATTGCCCTGCCAAAATGAAACTAAGAAAGCCAACTTGCATACTACAGACCTGCTTAAGGAATTGCAATTTTAAAAGCAGAACAGTTGTTTCGAAATGCAAATAAATATTTTGGAAAGTTTCTAATAAGTATCGCGTTATTTTTACAGGACACTGATTCTCACGCCATGCAAGTTATAGCCATTTAATTGTGTTTTATATGGTATCAAACTTTCTGCCAAAATCTGGTGTTGGAATGCTTTTCGTTGTTACGGGTCTATCAACATTACATCATTTACTGACTGCATCATGTGTGACACACATGTCTGTGCTTAACCTTTACAGTTGGGATATCTGAGCCTGCTTTAATCAAATGTTACACTGCCAAATGGGTGTTATTCTTTAAAGCTTCCTTGCTGAGGAAACAGTCTGAGGTCTGAGTTTTTGTATGCCCACCCATTAGACCTTGCTATCAAATTTAAAAGAACTTAATTAGCAAAAAATTGGCATTTAGGAGATCCCAAAATTTTGGCTTGGTTACCTTTTCTCTATTAACTAAACCTTTGTTTATATAGCAAGCACCCAAAAGCTATGGATTGGAAGATACATGTCCATATTCTCAGGAAACCAGTAAGGCCAGTGGATTCTTTGCAGAAAGAAAAATGGAGAAATGCTGGAGTCATTCAAATGCAAAAATTTCTTCCCCCTTAGAGACATCTGTGGATACCCCCAACACATTCTGCCTGTTCTCACTACTGTTGATCTTGCCTCTGCAAACAGCCCCTTTCAGCGTGGGGGTGTGTGTGGGTGTGTGGGAAAAGTCTTTGGGGTTGGATTTCACACTCCTCAGGGTAACTGAGAACAAGATTTGCTCAGTTGTTGAACAGCACAATGTGGCTATCAGTGACCTGTCCTGCAGGGGCTTTTCTTCTGGCATCCCCTGATTAAGCTGGTGACTGTTTCTCCCTTCTGAGCCTTAGATAGTAGCTTAGGCTGCAGTTTATGCCATCTTTTGGGAAACTCAGAAACCTTGGAGGGTTCTCTTTGGTGAATGTGACTGTCAGTAGTGTGGAAGAGGTGACCTTTATGAGCACCTTTCAGAACAGGAGCACGTAATAACCTACAAAAGAAAAGCTTTGGCTTAGAAAACCCTCTCCTTCCTCTGTCTGTGCTCAGCCTCCCCAGCTGTTTGTCGACTGTGAAAGACAATACACAGAGCAAAGACTCTCCTAAAACATGGGTGCAAGACTATGGTGGGATTCCTACCAAGTTGCTACTTCCATTGTTTTCAGTGTAGTTCAAAAGATGGAGTGTATTGCAGATTCCAGGCCAGGAGACTTGCACATGGAGGTGGCAGCAGCTGCGCTGGAAGGACACGGAGATGCCCCTGGGTGTGGCCCTCAGGTGGGCTCTTGTGGGGCAGAGCTCCAGAGGTAACAAAAAGGGCTCTGCAGGGCAACTCCACCAGCCTCTGAAGCAGAAGAAGGAAGCCACTGATCTCAAACTGATTTCACTTGCCTATAGTAAGTACTATACATAAGTATGTTGCAGGGTTTGAGCTAAAGGTTCAGTCCTGATTTTGTGAGACCATCAGAGACACCTTGCCCAGCTTCTTAAACAAAGTGCCAAATCCAAGGCTTTTCCCCACAAACTTGTTTGCTTCCAGCTTCTATTGCTCTGTCCTAATTGAAATACAGACTTCAGGAAGGTCAGTTCAAATCCGGTGTCATACAAATGGAGACAGTCATTTATTTGCCTGTCTGGATCATAGAAAATTCTTTGCATCAAAGACAATATAGAGATACCCATCTCAAACTCTGTTTTCCCAGAAAACAAGGAAGACGGGGCATGGGTAAACTATTAAGTTAAAGATCCTCTCTGGATCAAGGGTGGTTGGTTTAAATAAATAGAGATTTTAAGCAACACTACAAGATATATCTTTGCCCAGATTGTGTGTTTGTAAATATTAAGCATTAATTGAGAAAGACTGTTACCTATGAACCTGGGGGAAGCTAGAATTATTAAGGGTGGGTTGTGGGGGGTTGTCTGGTTTATTGCTTGACTAATCAAAACATTTCTGTGCCATTAATTATTCTCAATGACTAAGCCTGTATGTGGGTTAAAGACTTAAAAATTATCTGATTTGCAGCTCTTTTCTATTTCATTTTGTAGGTAATGTAAGTGATTCTGTGTCATGAGAAAACGTATACAACACTGATAAATCCATAAAATATTTGACCTTTAATCAAACTTAATATTTGCAATCCACAGAGCCTTCTTAAATGCCTGTAACCTTGGCCCTTCCACTCCCATTCATCACAATTACTGTTTGAGCTGTCTGATGCAATGCACAAAGCATTGCATGTTGACATCCAATATTTTATCATTAATAAAATAAAATTAAAAGAAAAAGAAGTAAGAAACATTCCAAGTATTTTTGCTGGTTTGATATTTTCCAGTTCAGTGCCAGGAGAAGGAAAGGGACAGTTGTGATTTATGTTAGTGCTAGCAGACATTGTTAATTAGTGTTTACCGTTAGCAGAATGTTAGATATAGTTGGCTCGCCAAACAAGTTGTTTCTTGAAGTTATGCTAATTTTCAGTGATTTTTGACATTTTCATACTGAGAATACTGTTTATGAAACCTTTAGCTGAACAGTATGAATTGCATTTTAAACAAGAGTTTAAGGAACATGGAGCAGGAGCATGTATGAATTAAGAGAGCTCTGGATGAAACCATGCAGGTCTCGTTCATGCTTTAATACATGAGTTCATACTAGTAGGATTGTTACAAGAAAACTAACATTTTCTCCTCTCCCCCAAGACTTTTATGATTGTCTTGATCAAGGAACACTGCAGTGATGGATGGAAATACTAACAAGATTTACCCACAGAGAGGTTGGCTTCTGTAGACAGCTGAGTGATTCAATGCAGAGAACACAGGACTCCTCATGCAGGAACTTGGAGTTGTGCTCTGCATCCAGGAAGTTGCTTTATTTTTGGGGGTGACCTTTTACTCTTTGTGTGTCTTGTCAATAAAAATTTCAAAACTTTTTTCTTGAGCAGTCTCTGTTCACACACGTTCCTGTGTCAAGTACAAAGAATAACACATTAGTATTGAGATAAGTATGATAAAAATAATATTACTGAAATTTCCTCTTGTAGTATTGTGTTTCACATCACCTATGATTCACAACCCCCAGGAGGGAGTAGGTGCTGCCCAGGATTTTTGCTGAGAATGAACTTTTATTTCCTTTGCCTTTGGAATGAAATATGAGTCCTTGGATCTCTGCTATATAAAAGCAACATTTGGATGTGTTATCATACTGCTATTTGTCCAATTTCAGACCTATAATATGCTCCCCAGACCTCTCACACCCAGTACCAAAATACTCTTCCACTGGAATCATAGAATCATTTGTGCTGGAAAAGACCCCCATTAACCTAGCACTGCCAAGTCCATCACTAAACATGTCCCCAAAGTGCTACATCTATAAATTTTTAAAATCCCTTCAGGGATGGTGACTCTACCACTTCCCTGGGCAGCCTGTTCCTGTGCTTGACAACCCTTTCAGTGAAGGAATCTTTCCCAATATCCAGTCTAAGTATTCTTTACACACACACATATATCTTTACATGCACGCTTTTATATATGCCTTTATATCTATGAATCTTTCAAAATAAGGTGGTATAATGACTATTTCAACATCAAAAGGTCAAAAGTGCAAAGAAACAGCAACATTAAAACTTTTAGACGTGTAAGTTCCATCTTTGCTAGTAGAGTTTTATATTCTCTTTCTCTATCTTGAAGATTTTTCTCAGCACAGTTTTTATAAGTCTTACCAATTTATTAGCAGAAATTATACTTTTAATGGAAATCATGGAAAAATGACATGGGAATATGATCTAAGTCCCTGTTCTTCCCTAGTGATATTCCTCTGGGTTTTTTCCAGCTGTTTTGCCAAGGCAAATAATATGATTATAGCTGAGCACTGATGTGTAAGAATTAGCATGATCTGCCTCTGCAATGCTGGATGAGAGAACGAGAATGATTTCATTTTTACTGCAGTTACCACACAAACTCTTTCTGTTTCTGCAGCTTTGTTTTTTTTGCTGGTAGAATTTTCACAGGAATGCCATGGAAAGATTTACAAACTTTTTGGCCAAGTTGACCACTAGCCTCTCTGACATTCTGACTCTGTTGACAAGACTGTATGTAAAATCTCAGCCTGCTCCAGAGAGCTCAGGGATCACATCATTTGAGTGTGGGAAATATGGGCTGAAGCATTTCTGTACAGGGGATATTCAAAAGCTAAAGCACCAGACCTTCAGTTCTACACAAAAGAGGCTCTGAGAGAAAGTAGTAGGTGTAGAGGCTGACAAAACTAGTTAATTCTGCTCTCTTTAGTGGAACTAGAGAATGCTAAAGGAGCTGACAATCTATTCATAAATAAAAATTGTGGCAGGAATTCAATTCCACTGAGTCCTGAATATCATCAACTCCCAGAAGAAAAGGGCTAATTATCAGAACTCATGTTTTCTGCCATTCATGTAGAGAACATAAAGTTCAAGAGGTCCCAAAGAGCATCCATTTCTTTGATTTCGTCTATGCACAAAACCTCCATTGTGCAGATTTTGCACATTCTTATAAGGCTTAATCAGATAATACATGCAGCTTTGTTTAAACCTGGCATAAAATGGAGTGGCAAAGATATTTGTCCCTGTCTATGATGATAAGGTTTTCCATGATGGAAAGTCTGCAAAGAGGTGACCCTGACAGCAATCCCAGGTATGAGACTGAAAATAGGTTGGAAATTTAGGTTGGAAGTATTTTCACAGCTTTGTGGAACAATTAGGTCGTCTCCATGAAATGATGTAGGATGCTAGAAGTAGTATCAGGTATTTAACAGCAGGCATCTGTTTTCAGATAGGGCCTAATTGTGTGGATGGTCTAAGACTCCGCTTGTATTTCTATAAGCACTTACACATTGCCCTGTGGAGCGAAACACCTAAAACCAGCTTTTTTTGATGCCACCATACCGCTGCAGAGACTTTGACTGAAGATCTGACATATATTGAAGTGCTGTGATCTCTTCCTTCCTCTCTTTGACTTCACAGACATATGAACATTTTTATTAGTCCCATATTTTAGGGAAAAATTCTGCTGTTTTTTTGCAGCTTGATGTCAGAGAAGCAGTGCTGGTGAGACTTGTGAGCCTATATTCATTGGTGTCATTGTAGATTGGACATAGAACTGCTGCTGCAGTGCTCATTTATTACTGCATGAAATTGTGCCAGCTCTCCGGGAAAGGATCTGTGAAAAGTGCCTCTGGAAGTGTTTATATGGGGAGTAAATCGATGGGGAATCAACCCCACTGTCTGATACAGTCTTCCATAGAGGCAGATGTTATGAAGTTGTATTTGAGCCTCTGCATGTGGCAGCCATTTCCCCCAAAGTCCTCCTTTGAATTCCCTACTCTGCTGCACACAGGAACTGTTCAGGCTGAGCACCCTTTCTGAGGACGTGAGAGTGGTTATAAGTTTGCTCCTCAGGTAAGTGTTTGGGGTGTTAATAATCGTGTTGCCTGAGTAAATGGAGTAAGGTTCATCTGTCCTACTTGACTCTCTTCTGCCCTGAATGCATTTCCTCAGGGCTTGGAGTCAGTGTCCTTTCTCTTCCCATTCTCTGCCTCCTGTTTCCTTTCATATCTGACACTCATTTGAAAGAGCCAGCCATATACAGACACTGGAACTGTTTATCTTTGTAGAGTGTGCATTATCTATGCTGTTCAACTTTTTGCCTTAAATCTTTTGTGCCTGCTTTTTCTGAACTTGACTCATTTCCTTGAGTCTTGTTGTTTAGCAGCCTTTTTATTCAGATACTAAATTCGGAACAGATGACCTTCCTCTGTAACCATTTTCTCTTCTAGTCTGAGGTTTCCTGAGTTCACCTTCTTTTTTATTTTTTTCCTAAGAAATCTCTTTTTTGGCAAGTCCTGAACCAACTTTTGGATATCAGTCGCCTAGGTTATTTGTAATTGCTCAGCAAATACATCCTCAGGACAAAGTGTGGTTTCAGATCAGAAAAAAGAAACCTGGTAGCATGGTAACAGTGATCTCTGAAGGTGAGCTGAATCATCCATTACTGCATGAGCTTTCCATAGTTTTATACTGAGTTTTCTCACTGCAGTTCTTTCTTTCAGTCTAAAAGTTTTTACAAGGATCTGATTAAATATTCTTCTTTTTATGTATTCTGATTTGGGAGTTTAGGGAGTCCCCCTTCCCCTCTTTTCTGGGGAAAAAAAGGGAAGCTAGAGGTAAGAAGGTATATGTGACCCAGCAAGATTGAAGTTTCTTTTGAAGATATTCATAGGTAAATGTTGTGGTATATGAAAATATCCTCCTGAAAATTCCTAAAACTTTGTTTATCAATGTCTCTTGAAAAACTTAGGAACCCTGAAGTAAAAGCATTTAAGTTTTCAGTCTGTAGGGTTGCTGGATTTGCCCTGTGACTGACTCTGCAGAGCACAACCAAAAGAGTTGTGTGGGTAGTGATACATCAAATAGGAAAGACAGTAAAATAAGAAGTTTTTGTTCTTTGCCAGGAATTAGCAATAAAATGAAATTTGCATCCAAGTTTCTGTGAGTGAAATGATACTGTTCTTTTCCAATAGATGAGTCTACAGAGGCATTGTGGTTGTTCACATCCACACATCTTTATATATGGCAGCTTTATCATTGAAATATCAGCAGCTCAGAAACAAATATCAAAGTAAATACTTTTTCCTTCATTTTAGTTCAGTGAATTGTTAACAGCTGTTGCTTCAACTGCAATTTGGGAATATTGTGTAAAAGGAAAAGAAACTTTACGGTATGAAGTCCAGTTCCTTTGTATTCCTTCATCAGAGGCTCATGACAGTGGCTTGTCCACATGCAGAGGTACTTGAATTTCCCCCTGCTATGCTCACAGAGCTACAGGGAGCCTGGGCTTGTATGGGTCTGTAGCTTATATCAGTTTTACACTGCTGCTAAGTGACTGTGAAGCTCATCTGTACTTGCAGACCTCTGGACAAAGATGTTGTGGCAGTGAATGCCCTTCACTTTTTGGGCTCCCACTTTTTGGGAGGAGTGTGGTGTTTCCCAGGGGGAACTTGGAGTTATGTGGAGGAACCTGTTTGCCTCCTTTGCTACCCCCTGATGTGTTCAGTGCAGTGGAATCCATTGCACAAGGTTTTCCTTAGAGACAGGACCATCACTCCTAGCCAGTATATGCATTTACCCACCTTTCTCATGTGACATAGTAGTGGCTCTGTGATTGAGAGGCTTGATGTTCCAGAAAAATTGTCAAAATCATGTGCCATTGCGAGATTTCACACACACAGAGTCATGAATTGTGAAAGCACATACTTCTCTGGGCAACAGGGCTTAGCAACCCTATGTCTCTCTCTGTTATAAATATACGAAGCTGTGGCTGACCCTTCTTTTATTTCAAATACAGGTGGAATTGGTTGGAAGGCTATAAAGCTGTTAAGGCATTCAGTAAGACTATAGGAGACTAACCATGTTGCACTGTTTCCTTGGAAAGCTAGATTTTGTATAATTAGTCCCTTTTATTTGTTTTTCTTCTGATGCCTTCAAATGTGTTTGGATAATTTTTCTTCATTACCATATGGGATAAAATTTCTGTAAAGCAATAAAGACAAAACCAAAAAACCTGTTCTTGCTTCCAGAAGCTGAAGATGTAAGAAAACACCAAACACTTAGGCCTGTAGTAAAACTCTGAGTTGGCAATGCTGCTGCTGTTCTCTTATATCAGGATATATAATACATGCTCCCGCAGAAAGCAACAGTGTTTGGCTTCCAGGGAGCACACCCAGACTTCTCGAGGAAACCCAGAAACCACAGCAAAGAGGCAGATTGAAAGGATCCCCTAATGAGTAAATACATCCAGGACTTTTAGTTCCCCATCTGCTGTTTTGACAAATGCGTGTGAGCTGTTTTGCCAGCAGATATCACTATGTGTGTCCAAATTACAAGTGAGAATGAGAGAGAAAAAGCATTTCTCTGCTCATAAGCGACAGGCAGATTTAGGAATGTCTGCTGGAGTTAATGCAGTGCATTATTGGGCACATTTTTAATTCTTTTGTCAACCTCTATTATGAGGTCATTTCACTTCAATGCAAATCAAACCATAATTTTTCACCTTCCTATGTTCTTTTCTTTCATAATATATATTTTTAGTTTGTTGCTCAATCATGGCCCTCTAGAACAACATAAAAGCCCTTAACTGTCTGAGTTGAACTACTGTGGCCTTTCTTGTCAAAAAGAGCTCCTGGATTTATTTCTGTGTACATTGATACTATAAAATGTTACTTTCTTTTCTCTCTTCTGCAGGCAAAGAGCTATAAAAATCAAGTTTCATTGTCATTTCAACCTTTGTTCTAAAACATTCTGATGTGTAGAAAATTGATTACACTGGAATTTAGTATATACAACAAAAGGAAACTTTGTTGAAATCCAGAGGGCCATTTCTGTTCATTTGATAAATGTATTAGTTTCTTTGGTTTCCTGAATTACCAGGTAAAGGGCAACATTTTCCAGATCTAACTAATTTCACTGAAACATATGAAAGACAAATACCAGAAGTCAAATCTAACATATTCTTCCCATGGGCCTTAAAAAAACACCCACCCCAAACTCTTTATTTTGAAAAGCTAAAGTAAGAGTTCAAAATTAAATGGATGATTCATGTGAGATATATGAACTGAACAACACATCGAGCTGTTGCACCAGCTGATATGGCCTGGGTTTTCTCAGCACTGCTAAAGGAAAGAAACAAGAGGTGACAAAAATAGATTGCTGTGCTACTCCATCTACTCAAGTGTATCTCACGGTCACAACAAAGCAGACCCTCTGTGAGGAGCTCTCTGTGTCAGGGTGAGAGCTTTCAGCTCCATGGCTACATTGGAGGGCCAAACATTGCTCCCTTTGCTCCCCAGGCATGGAGGAGCTGAGTGCTGGGCACTCCTAGGCAGAGGGTGTGCTCAGCAGTGGTGGCCCTGCAGAGCCTTTGCTGGCACTGGCAGCCCCCCTGCTTCCACAGCTGCAGCTCTGCAGCTGCATGTTATTCCTCCATGGACATATTCCCTCCTGTTGGCACCCTCCTGGGTGTGGAGCACAGCAGAAGGCTCCTGATCTATCCCATCCCATCCCATCCCATCCCATCCCATCCCATCCCATCCCATCCCATCCCATCCCATCCCATCCCATCCCAGTTCTCAGATATGTGTGCAACTGCTTTAGTGACTCCTGATCTCACAGTCACAAGCAAAAGGTCCTGCTGGGCTTTGCAATGGATTTTGCCAGCGTGAGGCAAAATTACAGCAGCTTCTTAAGTCCAGCAGCAGGAGAAAAAAACTGTTCAAACTAATAAAAGAAATAGTTATCTATTCATATTATATTTCTTCCTGAAGGTACTGAAAGAAGAAATCATGTTCTTGTGTCTGATATAGCAGAATGTAAACATGGCAAAAATTTTAATATATGCTGCTGACATTTTTTTTCTTTTTGAGTAACAAAAAGCAAAGGGAAATGTTCCCAACTGGGCAAATGAGAATCCTTAATTTATTCTACTGTCTGAGGGATGTTATGGTCCCCAGCAAACATTAACCTCTGCCTCTTGAAGAAAAAAGAACCCCTTTGCCAGTGTCAGTCACATTTATTCCAGTCTAGACGAAATAGCTCCTGGGTGTTGTACGGAGAAACAAGGATGTCTGAGTGCCTCCTGGAGAACATTCAATCCTTGAGCATATTTTGGTTTGTACTGGAGTTGAACTTGATGTGATAGGTCTGGAGAAATATAGAGCTGACAGTCTATATACACAACAGGGGTTTTAGTCCACATGGATAATGAGACCTAAGCACCCAGCCCCTTTTTTTTGTGCCACTGTCAATTTAAAGTGCATTTTTAAATGAACAGTGGGGTTATTTGGGTCTATTAATTACAGTAATTGTTTCCTGCGTGGAAACCACATGTATGAGATGTGAAAGGCGTGTGTGTGTGAGAAGGAACGCTGGCGTGTGTGAGACTGGAGCAATTCCCCTTTGAAGATTTTTTTTAATCCCTGGAGAGGGAGCTTGTAATGAGCAACAACATTTACCCTGAGCACTTCAATGCTCCTTGTAGCCCCATAGTTGCCTTGCCTTTCACATGGAGATTAAAGCCAGTGGTTGAAGCTGCTCCTCCTTTTCCCATGTGGCTGATATAAATTCTACATCAAATGGAAAGGAGGAAGGGCAGGTTTGGTTGTCAGCAAAAAATGTAGGAGAGGCCTGAGAGCAGCAGGAGCAGGGGCTCAGCTCTCATTAATCTGGAGGGCAGCAGAAGAGTAAACATAAAACCTTTGGATGATGCTTGCTGGGCCCTTTAAGAAAACAGCCTGTGATTGGCATAATAAGATGAGCAGTGTTGATGGGTAAATGGGAACATGCTTTTCCTAAGGTTTACCTGTTAATGGATATGACGGGAAACTCATGTAGATTTTTATACTTTGTATAAAGCTTGAATGCTTTGATTTGTGCATTAAACATGTATAATAACGATCCTGCCATTTAATTTCTAACCTGTGTTCTATTACAAATCTCTCCATTTTAACTTCTACAAGGAAGTTGTTTTTCTGCCTGGTTATGGTATTTTTCCTAGTGCAGAGCAATGCTAGAGGAAAAAAGTTGAGGAAAAGTTTGAGATTAATCTCATGTTCTTGAAATGCAGAATGTTATTTCCCCTTTTACATCTCCTTTTGCTGCAGTGGCACATCTCAGATGTGACTCAGCCCATGTGTGTCCCTATAATTTGCCCTGTGGAATAGCTTAGTTTGAAGAGAAGAGGGAAGGGATTTAAAAAAAAATTCAGCAAAACATCCTGCAGAGAGCCTGCAGACACTGTGGCTTTATTAGGGAAGAGCTATGCTGGAAAGAGAGACAGTAGATCTCCTGAGACATCTAAGAGCAGGTAGTTTGTATGTTGGAGTCATGGCATGGGCATAAATCCCTCCACAAAGGCAGTAGGGTTTGTAGCTTATATCGTCATGCTCTCAGCTTGATTTTAGCAGCATTTGCATATTCTCATTTTTTTTTTTTTTCTCCTGTGCTGAGGCCCTGTTCTCTGCTCATCTGCACAGTAGATGAGTGGCAGAGACTCTGTTTTAATGTTCTCTGAAATATAAAAGCAAGAGGAGTAGAGTCAGTATGAGGTTTTTTATCCAACACTCAGTTTTGGAAGGTCCCTGTACGTGAACATGGCAAAACTTGTTCCTGATACAACTGGGACAGTAAACAATCAGAAATCAAAATTTTAGCTACTCTAATCAATCCTTTCCCTCCTTTTTCTTTCACTTTATTTCCTGGGGAAATATTTATATTTATATTTGTTTATACTGGCCCTTTTACCTCTTCTCATCCCACCTGAAGATATATGCAAAGACATCGAGAAACAAGGCTATGCAATAAAACTCTTTGTTAGTTCAGCTAGAAACTTGAACCACCACAGAAGATTATTACAAAGGTTTTAGGCTGGGGTAGACTTTGGTACCTTTTGAACAGAGCTGAATGTCAGAAAAGATTAATGTCAACAGTGAGATCCAGCTAAGAGGAAACCACATTTTTCTCTCAAAAAGCCTCTTGCTACCTCATGCTGATTACTGTCTTAGTCAAACTATTTCAGGGTTTTTCCAGAGTTTAACAAGAAGGTTGATGATATTTGAGTCTCTGCTGATTTTGATGAGTAATAGATGGTTTTTTTGAAGCCACTGCTTTAGTACCAGGTAACATCGCATCTCGTGAGCACTAAACATCCAGCTAGGCCAAATGAAGAAATAGCTAGGCTTAGTTCCTGGCCCAGTGACCCTCTTCTTTTTCCAGGTGGTGAATTTTGCAGTTCTGTCCAGTGTTCATGCAGTGAGGTCAACGGAAACCTTTAATCTTCTCAGCTCCATTTTCTTGTGGCAAAGCCAGAACAGAAGGAAATTTGTTCTTACCTAGGTTTATTCACCAGAACATGGAGATTCAGCTGGCTTTTGTGATGTGAGCATTCCAGGAGAGAAATAACTCTGGCAGATGCTCTCATGCTACTGCATTGATACACAAAGGGATAAAGTTCTTGTGATAAGTCTCTCTCATTAAGTTCTGAATACCAGAAAAGGAAATTAAGAAAATGATGAATCTGACAAGGAATCTGTGTTTGATTCTAGCAGGTGTTTTGAGTGAAAGTTAAAAATGAAATATGTTCTTCCTGAAACTTTCACCTATTTTAAAACACTGCATATTTTGAAGTATTTTTGTGATGACCCAGTAATCTATGCAAATATTAACATAGTAAAATTTAATTAAGATTAAATAGGTCAATTAGTTGTTTTAAATGTATAATTTAAAATAGTGTCTTCAATCAAATAAATATAATAGTCTCTCTAAGTGAACTACCTCAGCCTTTAGGTCTGCTATATTTTTATTTGCTTTATTAATGAATAAAAAACCAAATTTCTGCATTAGTTATTTTATGTTTAGGCATGATTAAAGGTTCTTGCAGCATCAGGGGATATTAACAGGCAATTATATTTTGAATTTAAAATGGATTGATTATTCCTTCCTGAGAGAACAGCAATGCACAGACAAACTGCATAGAAATAACATGTCAGCCATATCACACTACTGTACAGATTTTAAAGATAAATTTCCATCTGGCAAGCAGACATTCAGGAAGGAACTTCTGTTAATGTGGCTTTCACACAAAGTTCATCAGGGATAAAACCTGACTTGAAGATTCGTTTCTGCTTCTTACACTTGGCAAATGTGAATTTACTTTAAATGTTTCTTAAAGAGATTGAGTAGAAATAAGGAAAAGATAAGGAAAAAGCAGTGTTTCTTTTCTTGTTCCACAGGCACTTTGGGATCACTCAGATGGTCCTCCTAAAAACCAAGAGTCATGCAGAAAAATAAATAGAAATTAAAAAAAATGACAACTACAAACCGAGTACAAAAATGCTCTGAAAATATTAATACTTCACTGAGAACTTCAATATGCTGAACAAACAGCAGTTAATTTAACCTCTGTGAGGAAAGATACATAATAAAAGCCTCATTCACAAATTAGAAGGCAGGAAGAGGGCCTGAGCATATTGGAATGAAATCCCTGTTGACTTCAGTGGTCTTTTGGGGAAGGTCTCCTCTCATCTGAGCAAGGTCAGGGCTGCTGACTGCCACAGGATGCAGATGAGAGCCAGGCTTTCTTCTGTCTCTCACTCCAATGCTAACCCAGCATCACACAAGGTGAGATAATGGAATAATGCACAAGTATTCACTAGAGAACACGCTGAGTTTCTCTGAGGTACATACCATCGATAAACATGAAGAATTATACTCTGCTGCCATAGCACCACTTGACCCAAGGTCAAGGACTATTTGCAAAACAAGTACTGCACATTTTGGGAGAGAAAAAGCATATACTTTTATTAAGCATAATATAAGAGGAAGCCATATTTGCTCATGGAATTGAAGTTATTTGTATTGAACTGCTACTGGTAAACAACGTAAATATTAAATGCAGCAGAAGAAATGAATACAGATGGTTGAGCGATAGAATTTTAAACTGAAAGGGCATCTGGAATTTCAAAACTTACTTCATCCTGGGCTGAAATGAAATGTCAGTCTCAGAAATTTATTTAGGGAGAAAAATATTGACAATGATATTAAAATACATACAACTACATTGAAATTTTAAATGGTGATGAGATCAAGTGTTCATGTAAAATATTTTGACATTATTAATCTATGTTTTGTAAAGGAAAGAAGATTAAGTGTTTGACTGTCATTGATATTTTTTTTAATAACACCTAAGCTTCGTAATTTTTAAGGAAATGATTTGAATGATTCATGCTTAGTCACAAAGAAAGATGCAGCTGATTCATAAGTACCAGTGGACTTATTCTTGGAAGTCCAATTGCACAATACTCATCAAGCATGTTCCATGCTACTTTTGAGATTTCTTGAGATAGATAGTTCAAAACAGTATGGTCTTTGCCACTAATAGGAGTTACCCAAATCTGTCTAAGGAAGAGTGTGCCTTTTGGATATTTTCATATTTACATTGCATATCGCCTTTCCAACGGCCACTGTAGATTTGTTCCTTCGTTTTACAGAAAGCTGATTTATGTGCCAGTTGACTCTGTGGTTGCCTGAAATGAAGGTTTGTTTTAAAAGTGAACTATATTGTAACTCAACCTGGTAAGTGTGGGAGACGGCTGTCTGCAGTTCATATTTTGAAATATTGTTTTAATAATTGTTTCTTTCCTTTTCTTAAATCAATGGTAGAATATTGCCATTATGGGATTTTAGGTAGAAACACCCATTTCTTATAAGAGAAACAGACTTGCAGAACATGAGGCTTGGAGATGGAGCACCTGTTAGTTATTTTCTCAACCAGTCACAAACTGAGATCTGGATTCAAACAATTCCTCAGACACTGAGATGAATGGAAAAAAGAAGTTAGTTGTTAACATCCAAATTAGAAAACTGTCTCTGGCTGAGCAATGAGCTTTAAAATGGAGGAGCAGAGGAACAAACAGGGCTTATTTTCTCTGTGGCAAAAAGTGTAAGGCTGGCTTAGATGGAGAAGCCAGGTTGGGCAAGTAGGTCAGCAAATGCAGCTACAAATTAATGAAGAGGGTGAACAGGTTGGATACTGAAGTCAAAAGCCATTGGTTTCTGTGCTGGAAGTACTCCCTGAGTATAAAATTTTGCCAGCCTGCTTGGCAATCTGATACATTAACTTTCCTAATATTAGCTAGCTAGGTTTCAACATTTTGACCTAAGCCCCATTTGTTTTTGTAGTCACCTACAGAATTACTGCAGAGCATAAAACTCTGAACTTAACAAATTCTGAGTAAATAAGGCCCTGATTCATCAGTATTTGCCAGATTAAATAATTTCTTAGTACACATCCTTTAGACCCCAAGATTTCTTATGGTCCCGCATAATAAACTGTTTGTGCAATTAGCAATAAATTTGTCACTGTAAGTCACTCTTTAAAGCTGGGAACAAGTATAACATTTATCAGTGTGTTAGAGTTTACATTTAAAAATAGCCATCCTGTTTTCATATGGCCAGGGCACTTTCAGGCTTGTTTTCTCCAGCTCTCTTGATACAGGGAAGGTAACAGAATCTGCACAAGTATGTGATAGAGAATGGTATTCTTTGTACAGAATTGAAACATATTTGCTGAAGGAAAATCTGCCAATTCTGAATTCATTGCATCACCACCTCTTTCAGCATTGTCTTTAGTGAATCTTTGATGAATGTTTACCACTACCTGTTTTAATTGCAATAAGCCTTACCTGAAATGTGCACTCAGGTGTTATTAATGTTAATGCACTAAACAAATATGCCATAACATATCATGCAAGCCCAAACAGCACCCAGTGCCCAGCATACAGCTGTAGTACTTAGGAATTCACACTCTGCAAAGAACTTTCTTCACATTGGATACTATGGTCCAGCATGGGCCCCCGAGGAGCCAGGCTGGCGGATGTCCCTGCACCAAACTCCAGGTGAAGTTCCTGAGGCTGCTGCCTGCAGTACTAAGGATGGCATTTAGACCACATAATGTGGCATTTGCTTTCACAGCCTTTACCAGAACTGTTGGTTATTTATTTGGAAATCTCGGAAATGAAGTGTTATTTGATTTAGGGGGCAGTCAGTGTAATTTAGATATCCTTAGTCTCCTTAGAAGACACCTTAATTAATACCATTTCCTTGATTAGCTGACTCTTAATTAAATTTAGTGCGCTGTATATATTTATTTAATTTGCTGTATATTTTTATTTCCTTTGGTTCAATTTTGTAATGCATCTTTTAGGCCACTTATCATGTATGTTAGCTTTACAAAATCAAAACTGATGCAATATACAAGAAAGAGTTAAGCTCACTAGAAGCTTCAACCTATAAGAGGTCTCTTTTATATCAGTAGAAGAAGAACCATCTGAGCCCCCACAAAAAGCATATCTGACTTGTGTGTGGACTGACTTGTAGTGCTGGGCAAAGTTGAAGTCTGAGAAGGAAAAGGGGGAGACCTGGGGTAAGAAGGATTCCAAAGAAAGGATTTAATTATATTGGAATTAACTCTAAACCATTCAACTGGACTGAAACAAAATTAATTATAAAGCATTTGTTTTGAAGAAGCTGAGCCAGAAAAAGCACAATGCTGCCAAATAATATTTAATAATTGTATTCAAAAATTAGAAAAAGAACCCTTTGGGACTCTTAGTAGATCATTGAAACCAACTGCTCTTTTGATGAAGTATGTGTCTTTCTCAGATTAAATTACAGGGGCTGTCTCACGTTCTCATGAGATTCTGTAAACCTATATTACATTATTTTAGTAAAAGCAAAGTAAAAAGGATTAATTGGTGATCATAGACTTTCTAAGGAAGGGCAGAGCAGAATTTTAACGAGCAGTTACTCAGCTGTCTGTTTTACTGCTTTCCCCCAACCTGAGCCTCCCATTTTCTATGGCACTGGGAGAAAGTACTTTTCTTGAACAATTTCACATTTCCTGGCCCTGTTCATGTCTTGCAAATGATGACGTGTCTTAGAAAATAGGGCAACAGAGAGAGAGTGATGGTTCTGGAGTGAGTTGGGAAAAAACACAAGGAAACCTTAACAAGAGAGAAAGTGATGTGTTTACCTTTTGCTTTGGCTTCAGCCATGTCTAGACACAGCTTTATGTGCTTAATGGTAACCACGGAACTAGGAGAGTCATCTCACTTGCTGGTGCCTTCTTGAGACATTGGCTTCAAGAAGGCATTAGGCTGTGCCACTGAAACTTCCAGTATCAGGTCTAGCAGGACCTGACCCTCTTGAAAACAAAAATCTTACGTGCTGTTGATGTTGTTTCAAAATGCATCCAGCTTTGGAACAGGCTGTCCACAGGCAGTGCAACTCTGCCTTGAAACTTGAATTTGGGCGCATATTCACTGCTAACTAACTTCAGGCAGTGCCTCAGTGTTGGTGTTGGTTTGCTGGATAAGGCTTTCTGAGATGTTCTGTGTAGAGAACTCAAATGTAGTCACAAATGAGAAAAACGTTAATTGGATCAGACAGCTCCGTGTTAGATCTCAGGTGCCCCACAGCTGTGAGCCTTTTTTCTTTTCAACAGTGTTTTAGTCAAGAAGTGGAATTTATGTTTGGTTTGTCTTAATATTTCTGATTTTTTTTCTGGCTTAACATGGCTCCTTTTTTGCTTATTTTGAGACTCCCACTGGGAGATAATTGAAGTTCCTCCTGGGAGAGTTTCTGCAGAAAAACTAGGTTTTTTTCAGGCTCTTTTTCTGTTTTGCCTCACTTAAAATTGATGGAAATATGGCTGGATACATTGATCAATTTTTAGCAAGGCTATGGGTGACAAAAGCAGGCAGGATGGCTAATGTGCAATGTTTTCTAATAAAACACAGCTAAGGCTCTTGGATATTTAGACATTAGATTTATAATTTTTCTACTTTGTTAGGCAGATTTTCATGTCCTAAATTCCAGGAAAGCATTTCTTGACAACATACCCTGTGATGGGTGGGCTGTGTGTGGAACAGCTTGGAGGATGGAAAGATTATCTTAGCACTTCAGGATGTTCTAACAACTGTCACAGGACTTATCCTCACAGGTGTGCTCCTCCCAGGATGTTTCATCAGTAGGGAAATTTGGACTGTCACTTCCAGATTTTAGTGAAAGAAAAGCCAGTGCTGAGTGTCCTGACTTTGCCTCTACATACAGGTGTTAAATCTTTGTCCAAAATTCAAATCAGGACCCCTCCCTAAATTAAGAGGGATTTGGCAATCTCTCAAGGTTTTTACAGCTCTCTACTGCAACAATGTGGGATTACAGAATTGTTTAGGTTGGAAGAGACCTCTCAGATCAACCCAGCACTGCCAAGCCCCTCACTAAACCACGTCCCTAAGTGCCATCTATATGTCTTTTGAACCCCTCCAGGGATGGTGACTCCACCACTTCCCTGGGCAGCCTGTTCCAATGCTTGACAACCCTTTTGTGAAGGGTTTGGTGAAGATATTTTGCCCTAATATCCAACTCAAACCTCTCCATGTGATCTTCACGGTCTTGGAAACCTCATGAAAATAATGCAAGGTGAAGAGTGGAAATAAAATTTGTGACCGGGCTGATAATTGCTGAGTGGCATTTTGTGTATGAGTACTTAGTGCTTATCCATGGCCCTGTTCCTGCTGAACAGTTTAACCCCATCTGGGGAAGGCTCTGGATTTACTGGACACCTACAACAGGCACTCTCCCTTAATCTCATGTAATTTCTTTCTTTTTTTCCCCCACAAATTTAATGTTTTGAATTGGAAATAAATAACAGCAAAACATGTCTGGAAGCTGAGGGATAAAATAGATAAGCATGAGAAAATATGTGGGTCTTGTCTTGATGGAAGGCCTTGCTTTCCAGAAGAGCAACAGTGCCTCCCTTCAAATAGGGAACACGTATGGCTTCCTACCATACAATAGACAGGGCAAAGAGGACATTTCAAGGGCATTGTAAAAAGCTGTAATTGCTCAGAAAGCCTGGTAATTGCACATCTCAAACTCTCCTTCCCACTCATAGCAGGCTTGGATAGAGAGAAGATCCCAAATGGCTTCCTCCAGGGAGTGGGGGCTCTGCTGTGCTCCTCAGGTAGTGCTGTCAATGGGTGCACATAAATCTATTCCCATGGCCATTGTAATGTCCATAAAGGGGCTATAGAAAGAAAATAATACCACAGCACTGTGGTATTGCCTTTGAACACATTCTCAAAGATATAATTAAAACCACAAAACTTATTTCAGCCAAAGTTTGTAAGTGATGGGTCTGGCATCATGCCGATTGCAGGAAGGCTAATTACACCATAAATTAAACTTTTTTTTTTCCTAACCAAACATTATGACCTTTAATAAAATTGTTTTTACAACCAGCTGTCAATAAATCATCTCGGAAAGCTAGTGAGAAATGTTCTGTGAACACTCCACTTCTGTGAATTTCATTAGCTGCAGTTTATTTGATTTTTTGTGAGCTATGATGGTTTTTAAATCTCAAATTAAAAGCCTCGAACCATAAAAACTAATTCAAGAACATTAGCATCTTGGTCTCTGAAAATGAGCCTCTCTAATTGCAGAAATTAGTCAAGATTGTATAACGATCAGGAGGTCATTAAAAAAAAGAATAGTGAGTAAGCCGTGCTTGACCCAGCTACAGCAGCTCCAGCAAAGCTTTTTTTTTTTTTTTAATATGCCCTTAATGGAAGAAAACTGTCTCCCAGTAGATCGATTTGAAAGCACTGTGAAAGCCTTTTAACCCAGAGGTTTGATTTCTGAGACATCACTTTTCTGGCCTTGTTTATTCTCTTAGGTGCATCAGGACTTGAGCTTGGACACGTGCAGGAAGTTTTACTGCGTGTTGTACCCTTGTGTCTGCAGCAGTGAAGTATGAGGTAGTGTCAATAGGCTATACTTTAGGACCTCTTTTTGTTTTGCATTCTTAAGGCTCCTGTACTACTTCATGGTAATTACAAATATTTGCAAGAAATATGCTATACTGCTTGATTTGTGACTTTAAGGTGGACATATTTTAAAGTGAGGCATTTTTATTAGATTGGTACCAGAAAATGAAGCTGTTAACATTCTACTCCTCTGCCTCATAAAGCTCTTCTAAGGAGAGGAGTGGGGTTATTTTGTTTTGTAGAACCATCTAGAAAGCCTTTAAGTTTGAATCTGATAAGATAATATGTTAATCCTTATTCTCAGCTCCTTTTTGGAACTGTGGGTTTCCTCACAGTTCTGTTTTCCTCTCTATATCTTGGCATCATAATTTCAAGCCCTTTTTAACTGTTGCTGTTCATCTGACTTTCCATAGTTCATTTATGTGGAATATGTATTTAAAAATGAGACACATCTTGCGGAGCCCCCTGTGGCTTCTGTGAGTCCCTGTTCAAGCAGTTTCTGATATCTCACACAGACATCTCTACTCCTATTAATAAATTTTAAATATAACCTATTTTCCTGTACTCCTCTTTTTTTCCCTTTTAGAGTTTTATCCTTTTTCCTGTCTATTGTCACAAACACTTGTTCATTGTCTGAACCAAAGGTCTACAGTCATGTTTATACCAAAAATATGAGAAAATAATGTAAAGAGATTTTGAGTCTTTATTTCTCATTGCAGGTTCCCTGGGAAGCTTCTAGGGAGGTTTTGAGATAGCCACAGTAATTTAATGAGCTATTCTGATTCTCAGTCTGAGACACTAATTTCCCTGCTGCATGTTTTCATCCTCTGGCTCTCACAAATAGGTCCAATCACTTATTTTTTTGCCATACATGCATGTACACTGCCAAAACCAGTCTGTCAAACGGTAATGTCATTCACATTGTTCCCTAGTTTCCAGCCCCCCATGTGCCAGTGTGCCCATGTTTATCTATGGAATAGTGTTGGCAGTGACAGCTTTTATTGCATGATTTCATGATGCAGTGTGGGTTCCCTTAGTCTGCTAATATATTGTAGACCTGTCATTTCTGAAGCAAACAACTTTCTGTTCATTCCTCATGTTTGATTTTTAGTGATACTATTATTATGACTTTTCTGATGATCTTTAATATTTTAAGAATTCCAGTTAAAACATTGTTGTTGTTTTTTTTTTTTTTTTCTGTAGGTTTTTATGACATTTTCCCATGCCCCTATGACATGGAACTGTCACTTAAATGCCTTGGCAAAACAGTTTGAACTACTGTCCCACCCCAATTAAACACTGAAACAGAAACTCTAAACTTTCCTGTGAGTAAAATAAATCAATTATAAATTAACAAGATGTAGGCTACTGATGAGGGCAAGAGAAACCAGAATTTATAAATATGAGTTACTTGAACTCCATGAAACACACACACACACACACACACGCGTCTGTGTGTGCACACACGCATAATGTTAAACTTGATCTGGACTTTTTCCTTCTGGCTTCATTAATCAACTGGCCAGTTAATCTGAAATATTTCAAGTCAGCTTCATAGATCTGTTTTATGTATATGCATTTTTCAGCTTTTATTTTGTTTGAGTTTTTTTAATATTACTTGGCTTGCCCTTCCATTATTCTTGAACATTTAAGGTTGAAAGAAAAGTAAATTACAGAGCCCCATGGACTGATGCAACACAAGAAGGCAGATGTTTTACAATATTCTCAAGTCACACATTGTTTGTAAACTGAGTGTAATGAGTCCATAAAATGCTTTACGAAATTACCAATTGCACATAGTGGTAGACATCTCATTCTGAAACCATGTTTATATATATATGTATTGTGTGTAGGCACTTCAGATGAACAGCCCCTATGTAGTCCCTATTAAGTATTAGGTTGGATTGATACAGCTTTATCCACATGGGATATGCATTGTATATATCAAATTGTCTTGTTGAGTAGTATATAGTTTCCATAAGTTCTCTACTTACTGGTCTTATAATTTTTCTTTGTATCTCTCTCTCTCTCTCTCTCTCTCTCTCTCTCTCTCTCTCTCTCTCT
>CM031859.1:88726968-88827969 GCA_018697195.1 Certhia americana | reverse complement strand
TCTCTCTCTCTCTCTCTCTCTCTCTCTCTCTCTCTCTCTCTCTCTCTATCTATCTATCTATCTAACCATTTATTCAATTTACAAACAACCAACTCTTGAAAAGGTTCTGTACTTCTCAGAAAAGATTTTTTCCATATTGATTTAACAGGTAATTTTATAAAGAATACTCTCTTCACACATTTTCACCACAGGTGAAAATGGAAACCCTGGCTACTGAGAGAAGAGTGTCATTCCATGGGAGTCTTGCTCTGTGCTATGACTAGCTTGTTAGGATTTTGTACCAAACTACTGCTGCTTTTTTGTTTTCTTTTTCCTTTTTTTCCCCCTTATTGCTCTTAGCATTAGCAGGACTACTTCTCTTATTAAAACTGGATCTTTCTTATTGTTTGGCTTTGTCTTGCAGCAAGACTCAAAGCTCCTACAAGGCACATTATAAATACTGACTATATCAATAAAGGGCTACATCTGAGGGATACAAAATGCTGCCAGCTGCAACATTTTTGTTCAAATTTGCATCAGAATTTTCAAGTTTGCAATGAAGTTTTTTAACTGAGGCCTTGTACCAGGAGTGGATACACTCAGCACTTTTTAGTGAATATGTGTTTCCCAGCAGCACCAGGCTCAGTTGGCCAATATTAAAAACATTGCCGTGAGATTTTTCTGAGGTTTTGAACTGTTGTTCTTTTATTGCATTTTACTTGTGCAGGATATAAAAGACACAAATTCTTTTTTTGTATAAAGTTTTTGATTATTGTGTGTGTACCCATTCCTCTATACACACTCTGCTATTTGCCTTCAATTCTGAAGTGAAAGTAAGAGGCTTTTTAGACTGCTGAAAAAGTCCCTGGATTGTGGGAATGCTCAGGGAAAGCCAAGATACCAAACACCTGTTTTTCACTAAACTTGAGGATGTTGGGTAGGTCAAGAGGGGAGTTGTGGGTTAGCTCATTCCACTGTAAAGCAATGAAAGCCATAAAATATTATGAGCAAAAAGCCACCTGTTCTTGAATTAGTGCTTGCCATCTACCTTTGTGGTTTAAATTGAAAGTTCAGTATCTAGGCAGCCTGTTTTCCTTTTGCTCTGACTTAGCCACAGTGTATCAATTTATGCAGTGCCTTCCCAATCGGCTCCACCTCAAAGACTTTTGCAAAATCTAAATGCAGGTGCACAAATGCATCCCTTCCTCTCCCAGGCACACTGCACTAACAGGAAAGCAACTTTTCTGTAAACAAAGCAAAGAAAAAAAAAATTAAAAAAAAAAAAAAAAAAAAAAAGAAAAAAAAAGGTGAGTGTCACACATTATGTTCAATACCAATATTCTGGAGATGAATTTCAGAAAGATAAATCTTTCATGATGAATGGCTGGAGATTTACTCCAGGTGCCGTATGTTACAATAGTAAATGCTTTCCAAGTAGCAGCTCTCCTCTGGCAGCTTCACAGTCCTCTTTTGGTGAACAGGAAACTTGATGGTCTTGGTTTGTTGAGATTTAAAATATAAGTGTGAAAGAAAAGAGCAGATCTTAAGGAGGAACTATGTACCTGACAGAGGTACTCTGAAGTGTGAAGGGGCCTTGCTATCCCGTTACCACATTGATCAAAAGACTGAAGGCAAGAAAATCAGCTTGAGAGAGTTTTATCATGAGGGGCTCAGGAAGCTTTAGCTTAAACAGATTTACTCAGTCCTGCTCTAAAGGTAAAGTCTGTGCAGCTGACTCTCAGGAACTAAATGCCATACAGGTATGTTTATTTTGGGTTTCAGGATTCATACTAAAAATTATAAAAAATGCGTGTTGTTACTGATTTCAGTGATCCCCCTGTTTTTGCACCTGTTTTTGCTTGTGGCTTAGGCTGTTAAGCCTGTTGTATTTGCTTAGTGTGCATGCACTTCAGTGGACTCTGGAAGGAGAGCCTGGGGTGGCCATATTATGTTCTCAGGAGAAACTGTTTTTTCATTAAGTACATGGCTTTTAGGATTATCAGGACAACAGTTATTTGCTGTTATTAATTTACCTATAATGCCTAAGTGAGACCTACACTCATCCTCCCCTTCCCATAATGTCAGTGAAGAGAGAGCACATCCTTGAGGTAGTGATTCAGGTATCACCTCACAGGTCTGAGGCACCTTTTCTGGAGATGCATCTCCTCCCTTCCCCTTCCCCTTTCCCTTCCCCTCCCCTCCCCTCTCCATACATTTTCCAAGCAGTGAAATTCCCAGGAGAAGTTCCACTTGTTTGTGTTTCAGTGGTTTGATATTTTCACATTTCTCTGTGGGTTTGTTTATTTTTAAAAAAATATTGTCCAAAGGAAAATATGCCCTTGAATAATGCTATAAATTTTAGTCTATCTCTGATTCTTCTTATTTTGATAACTCTGGCTGATTTAAACTCTTGGATCAAGTAAGACAAGTTTGGTTTTGCAAGCAAATAAATAGCTAAGAATGTTAGGAAAATGGCAAGAAGTCATTTCAGTCTCTGTACGAACTACACACAGATTAACTGATGGATTTTAAGGCCAGTATTTCAACATTATCTTGTATGACTTTTATTAGAAATACTTTGGAAAACTGTTAAAAAAATCACTAAATGATGAATTAAGTGTCCAGTTGATTTGGTATTCATACAGACTGCTATTTACCTAAAGAAAAACCTCATAGTCTGTTCTGTATACTCCAAATCCACTTCCTAAGTCTCTGATCATGTCCTACCAACTATTTCCTAAGTTCTGTGGTAGCACCATTATTAATCCTTTTGATATTCTTTTCTCTAATAAACATAAACCATCGTGAACTCATTTGGCATGAGCATGGATATTATAAGTCTTTCTATGGAATTCAATCACTTTGTAGAAACAGGTATGGATCTGACTAAAACTCAAGCAACATTGCTGTGGATGAAAACTTGAAGGAATCCCATCTCATGTTGTGAGTATGGGTGCCATTGTGTACTGCGATGTGAATTTTGTCTGGATTGTTGGAGTCAAGAATTCTGAGAAATATTTCTCTGCATGTTTTGAGGGATCCAAACCCTCTGGCAAACACTGTTTTTAACCTTTGTCCATGGAAAGGGCTTCCTAGGCTCTGAGATGAAACAGAACTTTCAAGAATATGGATTAGATAGTAGCATAATAGGTAGTTTACCACAGGGTGAGAATTTTAGAATTTTGGGGATTTTAGAATGGCAGGCAGATGAAGGCAAGATGGAGGATCCTTGTGTTTTTTAGGCATCTTCCTTCTTCTTCATCTGCCCCCTTTTCTGCTGTGATGGTAGCACTTTCTGGTTGGTTTAGAGCAGAGACAGACTGTCTAACATGGGTGATAGGTATTGGAAAATTATTGTAAATATTTTACACGTAATTTTTACTATAAAAGAAAACACACTGAGGGTGTGGGATTGTGCCTTGGACTGACCTGCTGAGCAGATGTCTGCTAGTCAGGGGAAGAATGTAATAGATAAGAAAGAATAAACAACCTCGGAAAACAGAAGAGATGACTCTCAACTCTTTCTTCAATAACTGGCCTGTGAGAAAATGACTTTCTAAATCTCAGGAACTCAAAATATCAGAAAAAAACCGAGATGGATTGTGGCAAGTGAGACAATGAGGGAGATGCATGACCAATTCCTTCCTCCTCTGAGGTTGGAGAAGCCTCCTTTAGCATCCCAGGAGCACAGTGCATTAGGCCCAGGGTGGGAACCCTCCTGCACACAGAGGCAGGGGCAGAGTAGCCGGTCTTGTCCTTTTGCTTTTCTCTTTTGGTTGCTCAAGTTAGTGATGGCAAAGGTTTCCTTTTTGGATGGGGCTGCTGGCTACAGAGCTGAGCTGCTGCTGTTGGGTCCTTGTTTCTTGTAAATTTTCACCTCTCAGAGCTGAGATGGTATATGTGATATTGCTAGGATGCGGACTGTTGTTATGAAAGAGGAGCAAGAAGGTCCTCCTCAGATGGCCTTTCAGCCAGTGTAAGTTGTTGTTGCTCTATGAGAGTCCAAGAATAATTTCCACAAGTGAAGGTTTGCCTGCTTTGGCTCTTAAACAGTCCTCCTCATTCCTCTCAGTTAGAATCCTGCTTATGTTTCACAGCAAGGGGCAGTGCCACACGTGCTGTACCTGTGCAAAGGAGAAGCTACTCACTCTGCTCTTCTGGTCGGTCCCGCACTCTGAATATTCCTGCTCACAGCAGAATTTCTCCAGCTGTGGGGAAAGGTGAATTGATGGGCAAATATATGTGCAGTATCACAGCCTATTCATTGCCTTCTGCAGGAGGGAAAAAGGCAGGCCTGAAAAACTGAATGAAGAAAACTGGGCCAGAATTTCCTGTTTTGACTTTGAATTAGGTTTAGTACACGGCTCTGAAAACTGGCTGCTGGTCCTTACGGCAAAAACTAAGCACTGACATAGATTAGGAAAAGGAGATAAAATTATATTGTCACTTCAGCCCAGTATGAACTACAAAGATAGGTTGAAGATTTAAGTAGAATCACCCATCTAACACTAATGACCCTTCTACAGAAGGGGCAGAATTGAGCCCCTTCTGTACACCAAACAAATACTCTATTGCCACCTCAAAAATAGTCTGTGTTGAAATTGCTGACAGACAATTTGAACTCTGCTTGATTCATACCATGCCTTTAATACTGACAATTTAAATAAGGTTTTTCTTATACATTTTGGGTTTGCTTTTTGGAGGATTAGTTATTTGCATTTAGACCAGGAAGGCAGAAGGTAGGTTGGTTTAGAAGCTTCACATGGCTGATCATTTTTTAATACAGTGGGATAATAATTTGGCAGTTATTGCAAACAGTCTTTGCACTTTAAAGGTACAAAATGTTGCATTCTAAACATCTATTCAAAGAAAGGAAATACGCCAGCTTCTTAATGTATCCAAATACTGGTCTGCATGATGTGATGGAGGTAAATTACATCCTTATAGGACACAAACAATAATTTTTTTTTTGTTAGCCTTTTTACTGTGGTTGAATGTTTTCTCCCAAACAGCTTCTTCTAATATCTTTAATTTGCAATATTCTTACTGATGCCAGTTGTTCAACTGAAGTTTTGCAAAGGATTTAAACCACAGTGGTTTGTTCATTGCACTAGATGCCTACAGATTTCTTTTTGTCTGTAAGTGTGCTGTATGATTTTTATGTGAAATTGATTCTGTACAACTGTAACTAACAGGATTTTCCTGGAAACAGTCAGAACATCTTGTACCAATGTTTACAATAAATACATAAGAAGAAATTGATAGCTATCTAACAGTTTCCAGGAAGATGGGAATTAATACAAAACCAACCTCTGAGCGTTTTTCAAAGAGAAAAATTGGAGTTTATTTTATTTCTATTGAAACTTGTCATGTTATTTGAATTCCCTTGACATTTTTTCATACTTCAGAGCCTTTTTAACATTGTCCAACCATCGACCATTCTGGCCTTATGTGGTGCCTGGGAAATGTTAATTGAGCAATCCTGAGTTTAACCCTTCCTTCAAATATTTTGTAAAAATACAGCTGTTAATAAGGTTTATTTGGCTTCAATTTAGATATGAAACAAATGCATTTCAGGAGGTTACTGAAAAAAGGTTTAGACTTAATATGTGTTCCCCACATATTAAGAGCAATGGCATGTGCTGTAAAGAATAAAAACCACAACACACAGACATCAGTCCTCATGGGCTAATGGAAATCTAGACCTGATTAAAAACCCATTTCAGGACTTTTTTATTGCAGGGGTGGGTTTGATAGCTGTCAGTGTACAGGAAAATAGCACATCTGGAATCTTACTGTGTACTTGTGCTGGCTGGTATAACTCAACCTGTGTGTCAGATTTTTTTTTTTTTTAATAGCCAAGATTTATTTGGTTTCTATTAATTTTTTAAAAGTCTTTGGTAAGTATGCTTATTAAGTACTAAATTTTTACCCTCCACAAATTAAAAGCTATATTTTAGTAGTGAGCAGTTTCCTTTAGGGAAAAGTAGGAAAGCCAGAAATACACATTAGTAATGTAGAGTTATTTGATTACAAACGTACACAAGTGGCTTCTCAGGGATGACTATTTTGCAGCTTGTTTAATGAAAGTTGCATTTTTCTAGTGACTTTTCTATCTAGTTATGAGAAGTCTAAAAGGAGATATTAAACAAGTAGTAGGCTCTGACTACTATTATATCAAAAGTTATTTTCCCATAAGGAAATTGTAGATGTCCAGGAAATTGTAACTATTGTTTAAAAAACACTTGGATTTGCTTGTAAAACATGAAACTTCACTAAAGAGGAGGCTTTTTTTCTAAGCAATGTCTTGGAGAAAATTGAACAGTCACCTACATATCAAGAACTTCAGTGTTGTTTTTACATGTTTTATGCGTAACCATAATATTAATTAAATAACTGAATTTGTAATCATCCTTAAGTTAAAAGCAAGAACAGAGTAATAAACATCTTTTGATGGTCCCCCACAGCCCGAGATTTATTGTCCAGTTAAAATTTTAATAGGGCAGTTCCAGAACTTTTATACTTTAATTGCTCTAGAGAATTGTATAGCTGAAATATTTAATATATTTTCATATGTTCAAATCATGATCTAAAATCAACAACGACCTAGATGATGCCTGTCTTGGATGGTACTAAAATACTCCAAAAATTGGACTACACATGAGTTATTAATGTTTTGGTGGTGTTATTTTAGTCCTGTTCTACTTGGCAAACCCACAATATTTTGAAGTTCTTGCAGGTTAGAGTTGCCAGGGGAAACTGTAATTCTTCAATGGGAAGAGAGCCAGAAGGGGATAAATTTTAATCACATTCTGTTATCTTCAAGATGGCAGTGTTTTTGAAACAAATTATATACTATTTATTCCATTTATATACAGTATAGATGGACACACATTTAAATGTCATTCCAGCGTGCAAATGACTCGTTATAAAAGTCATGATAAAGGACCTCTAGAATGTCACTACAAAGTGCTCCAAAAAGTCCAGCTAGTTCATTTTGGCCAGGGTGGAGGAAAAAATATACACCTTTCTAGGGTAGTGTCCCCCACAGGAACAATCATTCATCAAGTAGTCATAATCTTGACACAGCAGAGTGTCCATCAATTTTATTTTGACCAAAGTCAAATGAAATACTTGTGCATAAGATATTTGGGAATTCGTTGTGATACCATAATTTTGCTCCCAAACATGCCAGTATTTTCAGTTTCCTAAAGGATTTATAGCAGGGTTCAGTAGTGACTTCTAAGATGATTATTTATATTTAGAAAACTATTTCTGGTTTAGAAAATTATGTGCACTTCCCAATACTTTAGAAAGTATTATGCATGAGAACAAACTGTACTTATTGAAATATATGAGCAAAGCATATGTCATAAAGCAGTACCCTGGTTTTTGATTTTTCTTACTAAACAACAATTTTCAGAAAATACTTAATTGTAAAATGTTGTGATTCATGGGTGGTCAGTAGGAGATATTCTGGACATTTTTTTGAAGTTGTATGATCCTGGCTTTTCCTGGGCTTTTTCCAGGGCTCTCACACTTGGTTCCTACCTTATATTCTTGACTATTTTTCTATTAAGAGGTGTAAATTAAGATTATATTAAGAGGTGTAAAACCAGGGACAGAAAATTAATGATTAGTAAAGTCAACTTCACCAGACAAGATCCCTCACTTTTTAAGTCTCTAATCCAGCTGAGAAAGCTATGAAGTTACTGAGAGGCTAGTGGGCAGAAGTCTGCAGTTAGAAGTTACTGATAGTATCACTTCTTTTTTGTCTTATGCAGCAAGAGACTTCTCTGATTTTGACAAGTAACAACAATTTGAAGTTGTGAATGAGTGGACAATTACTATTAAAGGTGTGAAAATATCCTCACAAGACTGCAGCTCTTGCGTAGATTCCTGGATTTCAAGAGAGGAGAGATCCTAATGGTAACATAAGCATTTCTGCCAGCTATTCTCACATCAAGCTTATAGACCCAAATGAAACCAAACCTTTTTTTTTTAGGAAGACATTTGGTTTTGCTATTAAGTTTTCAAGTGACAGGGAATATGTTATGTCAAGTAGACTATTTTAGTGCAAATTTACGTACCTAGTAAGAGTTCACATTATTTTCGGTCTGATTTTTTGTGCTCTAGCCTTTGGACTCTTTCATATCCCTGTCTCTAAGCTTAAAGCAAACTTGATGATTTATAAGATGGGAAATATTTTTGGCATGGATGAGCTCATAAACTATGATCAAGTCAAGCATTCAAATTACCTTGGATAAGTTTGAATCCATAGAGTCTTTCAGGAAAAGACAGGTTTACCAGCCACAGACCTATTCCTGTAACCTTTTTCTGTGCTATGCCCAGTTTCTGAACATCCCTTTCAAGTAAAAGTCAGCTGGAGAGCACAAGCTCAGAGTTTCAGCTTGTCTCATGCTCTTTTATTACTCAATGTAATTTACTCTGTGATCCTAAGATGCCTGTAGTAAAAACCAATTTTTCTTTAAAAAACTGTGAGCTTTACAAACCTTACAGAGCTCTCTTTCAGGATGGTAATACTCATCATTTCAGCTGTCACACACAGCATATTTACTGCTGTCACTGTTTTCTGTAAAAATAATGAAGTGAAATAATACCTGCAATTGTTAACATCATCCTGGGTATGAAACATTCATGTTTCCTAGCAGATCCTAAATGAGAGAGAAGTAAACTGGAGAGAAGAGCTTTGGCAGCCCTAAAAACTGCAACTTTCTATGAGCAAAAAGTTGCAGTCTAGAGCTACTAAAATGAGACAGAACACAAGGATGACAAATGGGAGTTTGTGTGGGTGATACCTCAGAGGACGGCTCTGAAAAGCTCTTGGGTAGGGTGGGGTTTTCCTGTGTCCCAACATGAAAAGTTTGAGTGCAAGGGCCTGCTTGGCAAAATAAGTTGGAAGAAGGAACATTTTCAACCCCCTCTTGGTTGCACGAGGGTTTCTGCTTCTGAAAACAGCAAAGTCCTACAACAGCCGTGTCTGTCACCATATCTCTGCCACAACCTGGTAGAGATTGGACATTGGCCTGTTGGTGTTAGCTCTCATCATGCTTGAAGACTTATTTATTTTTAGCATTCCCAGTACCTCCATTATTGTATGTTTTTATAAAATTTTATATTCTGCAGAAACTTCTTCACATCTGTTGTTTACCGGGAAAGATTTTTTTTTTGCCTGCTTGGAGTAAGTGAATTTTCCAGCCCTGGACCTGAGGAAACAGGAGTTGGTGTGACATACCTTGAGGGTTTTAACCCAAACTGAACTTCAGGTCTCTGTGGGTAGAGGATATTCCTTTGTGAATGGACCATAGGAGGTCTAGTGACATGAGAGTAAAAAGACAGCTCCTGTCAGTTTTCAGAATGCCACACTTTAGTTATAGCAAAAGATAATTTTTAAAATATAGTAATTTATTCTACGTGGTTTCTAGTCCTGCTCCCTACTTTAATGCATTATCCCTTTGCTGGCCTCATTATTTTCTCAAATCCTCCACATTTTTTACTTTCCCTGGACTTCCTACTCAGCTAAACCCACAGCTAAATGTCTGGGTGTAGAAGAAAGGGAAGCCAGAGCGGCTCTTTTACTGCTAAGGTGAATATTCTAAAATATACCAAAAACCCAAACAAAAAAAGAGGACACTACAGTGTAAAACTTATACTGATGGGAGTGTTCTGAGCTTGTAAGTAAATGTGCAGGTTGATTCCAGAAGGGGTAATTGTACAAATGCCTCTAATAAGCTGTAGAGTTTAATTCCTTGAAGAGAAATTTGAAAGCTGAAACAAATATCTTCTGCCAGAAAGTATCTGTTTATGACATTCAAAGCTGGAAAGTACTATCCCTAGATTATAAAAGCGAAATTAAATTCAGAGATGATTATGTCATGTGCCTAAGATTTCAGAGATGTGTGGAAGAGAACTCAAGTGTGACAACAGCTCCAATGTATGTAGACAGTCAGTTTAGCTCCTTGGTGCCTATGAGCTCTACACTTCTGCACTTAGTGGCTGTGAAAAACATCCAGAAAAAATATCAGCATTTCGTGTGTGTTCACCTTTCATGGGTGCAAATGGAAACACCAGATGGAACTCAAAATTTAGCTGACTGTGGATACTCTAATGGCTGTCTCAGGCACTTTTTTCCTTAGGAGGACATAGATCTACTGCTACTTCTCTTAGCAGAAAGGGTCACTGAAAGAGTTCAAATGATGGTGCTTTTCTAACCTCTCTGAGAGAATCAGCTGCACGAAAATTCTTCCTGACTTGTGTTACCACAAAAATTGTAAAAACAGTTTTACAAGCTGTTGTGCTTTACTGCAAAAAAATCACATTAAAAACATTTAATGACCATTGCTTCTTGCATCTTCCTGTTAATTTATGTAATTTAGTCCTATAAAGGAACCGAGAACTGTTTGGTTGAAGCAGCTTAAGATGTTTATTTGTATTTGTTGGTCATGCTGTACTTGCAATGTGAGCTTAGACAGGAACCTACAGCTCTCAGTGCTGTGCTGGCAAGAGAAGTTAACTTTGCATTTGCATAAGCACTTAGGAAATAAGACAGTTATGATACAGTGAAATGGAGTTAAGATTTTTCTACTGGATCATTAACTGGAGTTTCACTTCTTGGTGATGTTCATCTTTAGACACTTAGTCTAAGGCTCACACCTCCACAGGCCTTCCAAAGCTGCATGATAGGGGCCTGATTAGAGGATGATTTGTGATGTTATGGATATGTGATGGGCACGTGATTGGAGTGTGACTGGGGAGTGATAGGAGCAGGGTGGATGTGGGACGGGTGCAGGATGTGCGTGCGATGGATGTAGGATATGTGTGGGATGGGCATGTGATTGGCCTGTGATGGGTGAGCAATGGCCACTGGTTCCAATTAAAGCTCAAGTGCAGCTGCAAAATTCCAATGGCACCCACATCTTAGGCACAGCTTTCCTGCCTCTCTTCCTGTATCACCGGGTTAATTCGCAGTATATGCAACTGATTTGGCAGATATATGGATTCCAGAAAAACTTGGCACTGGCTGTACATATTATTGGCAATTTTTCAAACCTCTCCATTTGTGTGGGTCTCAAAGCTGGTCTCATTTCATTTGTAAATGCAGTAATTTGCCCAAGTCATGCATGTTGCCCCCTAATAAAGTTATTTCTCCAATAAGCTCAGACCTGTTGGACAACTTTGTGCTGGAACTAATTATGCCTCCTGACATCCAGTGAGGAGTGACTCCCAATTTGCATATGCTTGCTTTGTGTCATAATTCCTGACCTGTCAATTGATTTTGTTCTATATATTCTGTATAGTCACACTTTACATTACTGTGTTTTTTTCATAAGTCATGTAAGTTATGCATTTTACCATCTGTAGTTTCTTTGTGTCAGAATATTTGTGCTTTTTTTATACCTCAGATATGAATGAAATCCACAGGTTCAATAACTGAGGCTTTATGAATACTGCTGAAAGTTTTTTACTTTACACTGAAAGAACACAGCATTTCATGTTTTGAAGTTCTGCTCTAGTGGAGGAGAAAAACGATGAAACAGGAGAGAAAGAAAATGGCCAGTGGTGAGAGAAATGTGAAGACATGGTACAAAGGAGACTGGGACATCAATTTCTTTTCTCTCAGCTCTTGCACAGGGCTTGCACCCAGTTCTACATGCTACAGAGTTATGTTTGATATGTTAGTGAAGAAAAAAGAAAAAGCCAGGCATAAATTTTAGGCTGGTTTTTGCACAATGCCAATTTCTCCAGTGTTGTTCTCTATCTTTTATTCTCCTCAGCATCAATCATGTCAGCCAGTAATTACTTTGATAATTCTACTTTCTTCTGTTATGAATGACCAGGCTGGGTAGAAGCAGGACACGTGAAACTAAATTTAATCATGACATGATACTTTCTGGTGGCCTAGATTTACTAGGGGAAAAATGGGGTTCCTACATTGAGGTTAAATAGGTCTGCAGGCGATACTGCTGGAGCAATAACACACCATCTAATTCACTGAGTGCAGCTTCTGATAGGAGTGTGATGTGCCAGCTGGATAGAATCCTGCTAGGAATGGCTATAAACCTTTTTATTAAACATGATTCAGCTTGTCTTTACTTCCCTCTCCCCTCTAGTTCTCAGAATTGCAATTTCTATCTTTTTTATATAGTAGGAAAAATAAGGCAAAGAATGAGAGATTTCATCTGGATTATGAACCACTTTCCTCAGACCTCCTAAATGAAAATTGTTCCTGGAAAGTTTGGACAGTTCCTTTGTTTCCCTTAATAACTGCAAGCACTAAACCACCACAGCAGAAGAGAGATTTGTATGACCATACACTACCTGGTGATTTCCTGTCCATTATGACTTCTCCCTGTCTCTTTTCCCTGTCTTCTAGTGCACAGCTTGTGGAAATATGTCGCATTTCTGTGGTGCAGCAGAGTGGGAGGCAGAAAATCTGGATCTTATTACCAGTTTGGCCATGGTCTTCCTATGTGAACATGGGTAAGTAATTTATTTCTGCACTCATAAGACAGCCATGTTAATCACCTACTTCACAGGGAGAAGGTAGCTGGTCTGTAGCATTCTTGAAGTGTTTAAGCAGTTAAGATGGGACTTCTAAAGTATGTAGATTATGTCTGTACTATGTTTGGCTGGTATGGATACTTCTGGGCAACCTGAAGCTTCTCTGTGGGACAGAACAAGTGGCTGCAGCTGCTCATGTCATACCACCCAGACGTGCTGGGATGTGGCTGCATGGCAGCCCAGACCTGCTCTTCAACAGCTCCTCAGGTGAGTCACCCTCATGTATCCACCCTGTTAAGATTTTGGTATGAAACATGTAGGATTAGCAAAGTTGGCTATCACTTATATGTGAAAATAAAAGGAAAATACTCTGAGCTCTGGTGAGAAGAATTATCAGAGCAAAGCAGGCTGGGAGAGAGAAAGTGGTCCACTCCCTCCTTCCAAATGCAAGTTTATACCTGCATGTCTGTTTAAGCCATGCTTTAAAATGTACCACTGATGTACCAAGCTGGTATCAAAGTGCAAATATCAGGATTGATTCACATTATAATGTACCTTTCAGCCATCTCCTTGTTTTCCAAAATAAATAAACTACATGGGTTAAAGAGTGCAGTCTTCCCTATACATGTAAAAGATCTCTGGCTCACTCTGCTCAGTTCCTCTGATCCTATAAATTATGCGTACTATGTTCATCTTGGACTCCTACTGCCTTATTTTCCCACTTACTGCATAGCTTGGCAACCTTAGAAGAGACATATTTTTCCTCCCATTCCTTCTTTTTGTTTTTCTGGCTGTACATTTTATTTAACTGAGGCTGTAAACTGACAGCATTGTCAGTCTGGTACAAGCTTCATGCTTTATTTGATAGCAGGCACTACTTACACCAACGTGTAAATGCATCAAAGAGTCCTGCTAACCTACTCTTTCGAGTGCAGCTTGTCTGTGCACTGTGTGTAAGAAAAAGCCCACACTTGGGACTGAGAGGGGTAGAAAATAGACCTGGCAAAACTTATTCTTCCCTAGGAACTGAACTGCGAGAGTGAGCAACCTCCAGGCTCACAGGCAGCAGTCTAGTATTGGGCTCGGATTCAAACTCCATGCAAAGCTGATGGATGACACAGCCTAGAAAAAAGGAAGAGGAGGGAAAGCTCCCTCAGCTATTCCCCAATTGATTCTGTTTTAAATCACCATCCAGCAAAGGCTCCTGTGCGCACTTTGTACACTTACATAGTCCCACCAAGCCAGCTGTGACTTCAGGGTACTGCCCAATTAATCTATTGCAAAAATATGTCTGAAGATTAGGTGACTTCCAGGACTGGCTCTTTACTGACAATCTTTGGATCATTTAGAAAAAAATGCATAAAAATGCATCTTTTCTGAGCATTTGAGACACTAGGAGGAACTCATAATATGAAAAATGGACCTATCTTTCCTCTCTCTAAAATTAAATATTCTCAAACATTTTGTTACAGTTTTTCACTTCTAAATCTTCCTTGCTAAATTACACTGAAGAATAAAGTTTTTTGAAGGTGGAGGGGTGTATGAACGAGTTCAAAGGTATTAAAATTGCATTAGCTGGTAGGGTGTAGTTGGTTTACCAGAGTTACCAAACAATACTTAGCTTCCATACAAACACAATGTGCAATTAAATGCATTCATCTTATTCATCAGACTGCAATTGAATCAGCTTCCAGAATTTAATTGTGCATGATATCTGCACATAACAGGAAACGATCTCAAAAAGTTTGCCATGATATTTATTTTAGTCTTTTCCCCAGTTTGTTGGGAACTAAAGGAGCAAATCTAAAGGAGCAATTTAATCAGAATATGAGGGTAAATGATGGGAATTTAAAGAAAAAGTAAAGGTTATTTAGGTGTTTTGCTTCTGCTGAAAAACATCTTAACTCCTCATGCAAGACTACTGCAACCTCTGCTTTTGCAAGTAGCATTGTGGGTCTTCTTAGCTGGAAATCTGATATTGTCTGTGGCCTTCACGGGTGAGAGAGCGAGTATGACATGCTCACCTTCGATTGATTTTCCAGATCCAAGAATGCTAATATTTTTCATATGCAATCACACTGGTGTTTACATTATTTTGGGATTTGAAGTCTGTTTTGATGCCTTACGAAGTCTGACATTGCCTGAATAAACAAATTCTTAATAATTGATTAAAAAGCATAGCTGTACTACTTAATCTGTCTGCACAAAAGGCATTTTTCCTTTGGGACAGGACTAACCCAGCATTTAGTTAATCAAGTTTTAAAAGCTGTGAATTTAAGCTCTTTGGGATATATACATTACCAATTGCAGGAAGTTGGGAAATAAAAGGAACTTTTCAAATAAAAAGATGTCAATTTAATAGCAAAGGAGCTAGAAACAGATGTTTCACGCAAAGCATAAGAGTTGTGTCATTCCTTTAGGTTTTCAAAGTCACTTCTTGTCAGATGCATTGGTTAAGAGAGAAAATTAATGAGCTGTGTTAAGTTTTATTACACAATCTTCTGATGTGGGAAAGCTTCCCTGCAGGAACAGCTCTGTGCATGGCTTAACTGATTTAGGCATGCCTGGTGCAGTATTCTCCAGAATGTGTTGGAGATCAAAGTAGGGAGAGTTATTCAGGTTTTATGGCAAGGTAATTAAAAAAATATGGGGATTATTACATATAAATCAAACTTGCATGAATTTGCTGGTAAAATAAAATCTAATAAACACATATAAAAAATGAGATCAGGAAAATATTCAGCCACATTTTTCACCACTGCAGATGCAAATCTGCACCCTCAAGTCTACAGAGTTGACCTCTTTCTTCCACTGCAGAGAATTTGGCCTAGTTGCCTTCTAGTGGTGTTTTCATCTGCTTAAAAAAAAAAAAATGCCTACTAAGTGTACTGAGCTCTCCTGATTTGTAACAATGTGAAGATGGGTACTTTGTACCAAACACAAAGTGGTCCCAGGTAGAACAGTCTCAAGACTTCCCTGGGTTTCTGAGGTGATTTTATCTGAAAATTCATTCTCCTAGAAACAGACTTGTGTGTATGAAATTTGTTAGCATCTGTTACTTTGCAGACTCTAAGTGAAGAAAAGGTTTTGATCCACAGCTTCTGGTTAAAGGGGTTAAAAAATACCCCTAGAAAACTGCATGGACTTTCTGTTCTCTGGGGAGTACATACAAGCTCAGGAAAGATTTTGGCTCCTCCTTTCTGGGCACATAGAGGAGAAATGGAAACATGCCCTATACTCCAAATAGAGCTCAAAAATCCTAGCCTAGAAATACAGAGAGATGATCCAGTTGTAAATGCTGAAGTAATGATCATGAAATGCAAAAACATTTCTCTCTGGGTGGGAGAGAAATGAAGATTATTGTGAAACTTCTGTTTAATCAGGGGAGAGCTTCCACATTTCTGTTACATAAATATGCAGAAAGGATAAGCTTATAGCTTCAGCTGTCCTGAATTCAGTGATACCATATGATGACAGAACACACATGCATGTGCCTGTATAAATATATACACAGTTGAAGTCAAAACATATAACACTGTCAGGACTGAGCTTTCTCTCTTTAAGGATGTGCATATGCCCTCTTTGGTCTAATTGGGTTTATGACTCTTCATACATGTGTATATGCAAGAGATATAGAATACAAGTACGGTAGCTCTAGACATGAAATAACATTTTCTTGTCCCAGTTACAGGTCCCTGAGAGACTACATGTGAAGTTCACAGTGAAAGCTCTGCAGCTGAAGCCCCGGCAACAGAATAAGTGGAACACACTTGCCTGTCATTTTTCCAGTCTTTGCTGCAGTCTGAAATTGCATTAAAGGGAAGCTATTAACTGGCAAATCCATGCAGATGAAATAATTTTGACAAGGAAATCCTATGTGAAGTTTCAGGTGAAAATCTATCCATGCTTTGCTCTTCGGGGTGATGAAATAATTTCCTGAAGAAATTAAAGGAACCACCCCATAATGTCAAAATGTTCATGAAATTGATCATAAAATGGTGACTATCTTGGTGTTTGGCATGGCTGCTCTCCCAATTCTAATGCTTTTCAAAGAATCAATACATGCTGCACCTAACAATGGCAATGAGTGTGTATTAGAGATGTACAACCTGGAACTGGAAGCTGATGGGCAGACCTGAAAGTATTGCAGAGCTAAGTTTTATCTGCATGCTCCCTGAATATGCAGAGCTGTTAATCACATGTGCACAGTCTTGAAGACAAGGACCAGAAAACTCACTGAGATTTTGAAACAGCAATAATGTAAAGCCCGTTGCAAGATTTAATATAAGATCTGAACAGTATTCTGTGATGTATCTGGTTCTTGTTTGATGTACTTCTACTGCCACAGTTAATATAGTGTTTGCAGTGCACACATAAAGCAGATATGCCCAGATTAATCTCTAAAAGAATTAAATTATTTTATAGTCATGTAGGCTATCTTTTCTGTTATTTCTTTCCCACAATTACCATAGGCTTTATTTAGTTATGTAAGTTGTTCTTAACACCTTTTAACATAATTTGCTTTGATATAATAGTAGCGATAGATGGTTATAGAGAAGGCCATAAAGATTCTTCTAAGAAATTTCTAAGTAGCGGTAATTCCCTCTTTCTTGGGGATTTCCAAAGTCAGAGAGAAAATAATCCTCAAATGAGCTATTCAGAGACAAGCATTTCTATTCTCAGGTGGTAACAATTGTGTATTTTACTACAGCGGAATAAAAATCACCATCCAACACACCATCAGTCAAAGTTTTCAAAATATTTCAGCCTCACAAAAGTAGAATTGAAGTATCTAAGCTTTCCTAAAGACTGGTGCCAGTCCTTCAGACATATAGTTCAATTTCAGCCTTGCTTATTCTGTATGCTTGAAAACATGCGTAAGCTGAGGATTTTCTTGCTTTTGCTGCAGACATGCTGCATGCAGGTGTGAATGTTTGATGCAAGATCTGCAGAAAGAGAGGAACATACAAAGCCTATTGCTCAGGCTGTCATGTCTGGCCAAGGTCAGTCTAACTTGAGTGTTCCCGAAGTATTCCCTTCTTCCCAAAATTAGCATGAACACTCGCCTCAGTTGTGTTAAGGTCAAGGACTGGCCAAAGCTGACTCCAAGCATTTAGCTACTTTACATCATTATTTCACCCTTTGGAAAACAACATTGTCATCGGGAAAATCCTTGAAATTCTTATCTAGAATCTGCTTTAAAAATTGGAACATTATTACTATTGGGTTACTGTGGAACAGGACAAAAAATTGCCCATAACTTTTCTCAGGTGTGTTTATGACTAGGAGGCAGCCTACGTATACCTGTATCTAAAAACAGATTCATGGGCACAGTGTTTCTCAAGGCAAAATTCATTTTAGAGACTCACCAGTTTTACTTTAAACATGTCCATCTTCCCTATTTGGAACAGCTGGTTACCAGCCTAACTGGATTAAGCAAGGATTAAGCCATTTATGGACAGAATTTTGTGTTTGTGTGTTAACACCAGTGTCAACAGGAGAATGATCACTGGAGGTGATGCTAACTGACAAAAATGTAATTGCTGTCCAGTAACAGTGACAAAAAGCTTTAAAGGGGAAGCAGGACCCTGTAAAATCTGCTTCTTCTGATCCTAAAGGGATCAGATAAAATGAGGAACTGTCTTTGAACTGTTGGGATGGTTTTGTGATCAGATACGTGTTTTGGGCAATCTGATTATGGGCCATCTGCACTCCTTGAAGGTGATATTTGCTTCTTGACAATTTTTTCTTTGGAGCTGTAACGTCTTTTGCTTGTAACGATCTACACAAATGAGATTTTAATAATTTATTAAATAAGGCAGTGCAATTTAATGGTTTTGCCTAATTAGAGCAGTAGTAGTTTATTTGAAGAAAGGGCATGCCTTTCAATATCTGACCAGTATCTCTCTAAACCATTGAATATGTTGAACTAAGGTTTATTGATTTTTTCAATGAGTGCAATGATTTGGTAATTATCTATAAATACTTGCTCTTCTGAGTGTGCAGTGTTTAATGTATGGGTTTATTAATTAAATAATAGCATGTGCTTATGTTACAACCATGTATTCCTGTTAAATGCACCATGTATTCAAACATGGCACCAGCTAAGCTGTTGTGCACTGAGGACACTGCTGGTGCAGTTCTGACACGAGGGTCCAAACAGATATGTAACACTGTCCATTGGAATGGTGAATGCACTTATATCAGCAAAACTGCTGTAAGAGTTGGAAACCTTCTTACATTTTGTAAAGTTGTAAAGTTGAGTGATTTTTAATGGAATTTTCACTGTTTTCAGGGTTGGTATTGTAGAGATCACTCAAATTTCTGATGTGATGATGCAAAGACACGGAGAGTCTGCTTTCCTTCACCTCGTGGTATGCTCAAGAGTTAGGGTTTAGGAGGAGTGACGTTATAGCTTGGCAGGCACTTTGTGTCCAGCTAGTGACAAACCACCACAACTTAAGGAGTAGGCTTCATTCAATTATCACATAATCACATAACAGTTTACCTTTTACTTATATATTTGCAAAACTCTAAGGCACTGTGAGTTTAAAGATGAAGTCCAGCACAACAAGGACTGGAACAACATGCTGAAAGTCGAAAAGTGGCCACAAAATGTGCTTTCGAAACATGAAACTGCTTGGTCAGAAGGATGAATTTCAGTTCTTTGCAATTAACCCTACTCTAGTAATTTTTCTGCGAGAAGGCACAGACATCTGTTTGTCTTTCCATGTAACATGTGCTGTGGCAGGAAGAAAATCAGAAGCAGAGCTAGTTGCCCTTCCACAAACTCCCAGCTCTGATGTAAGATTAGAATATTGGAGTATAGACTCTTTGAGATGGCACAAATAACAGCAGAGAAAAAAAACACAACCCAAATCTCCCCAAATTCCAGTACAGAAATTAGAGTTAAACCTCCTTTGATACGCTTTAAAACCAGCTTGCCTCATTTTCTGTGCTTATTCCTTATGTTCAGTGTAGGTAATCGACTGCTTTTAGGCTTTAAACTAATTATCATTCTGGAAAGCACTTTCCAAACCACAACTGCTTTATGGGCCAGCTCCTGTTCTCAGTGAAACACAGGAGTTCTGCTGGTGGCTTTGGTGGGAGCAGGAGCAGTGCTAATGAAGTAGTCATATGAAAGAAAAAAGCAGGGGGAAAAGTAAACTACTTTACCAGTGCTTTGAGGTTAAGGTTAGAAGTTTGCTGTAGTCGTTACAGCAAAATGATTTGTTCTTCTTGAAAATGTAAGTGCAGCATTGGCTTATTATGCACATCCTGATCTCTGCCTGTGTCCAGGCTGTTGCAACACATTCTAATTTTGGCAGGAAGCAAATACTGGAGTCTATTTTGCTTTGCATTTGCTATAGACAACTTTTTTGGACTCCATGTGAGAGACCAGTTATTTCTCCCCTGCTGTTCTCAAAAGTTTTTGTAATATCAGCCTTAAAAATCACATTTCTTTGGCAAATTTCTCCATGCTAAAGTCAACCATAAAATGGAAGACAAATGCCTTTGGCCTTATGAATTCTTCTTTCTCTCAAGCAGCAAAATTCTGTCATTTTGAGAGGTGTCTGTGTTCATTGTTTCTCTGAAATCTGAACTTTTTCCACTTGGAGACAGTTAACTCTCTGAGAATCTCGCAGAAACGGTATTAGATGTTGATCTCTTTGTAGGAGGGGGAGCAGACAGCCAGACCACATCGATCCGGGCTGCAGGATGTGTCTAGTGAAAAATCCGTAGGCTCAGCTCAGGGTGTCAGCTGTCAGTCTGCGGAGCATCTGTCGGAGGAGTGTTTGCCGCAGTGCCGCTGAGTGTGAGTAATGCTCCCACAATACGGCAGGACGGGGCTATAGATTACAGCCCTAATGGGGCACATCCTGAACAGCTGAGCCTGCTCTCTCTCGCCCATTCAACAGCGAGGGCTGCCCCGCTATAAGAGCTTGGGGGATTATGTACTCCAAACAGCTGTCTATAGCACCATGGATTTATTTGGGCTAAATGAGAACTTGCTTTCTTTAGCTAAATCAAAATTTATCAGACAGTTTTACTGTTGGCAGTTAAAATAAAATGTGTTTGCTGAACAGTAAACACCTTGTTACTGTTAGGAAGGATTATATAAACAAAAGGCATACACAATGAAGTCTTATGCCAACTGACTTACTGTCAAAATAATATACTGCTGTTAGTGGAATTGTGCTCACTTGAAGGAAATTATAGGCCTAAAAACACATCTTGAATGACAAAGAAGCCATTTTTCCACATATAATCTTTAAAAAGTTTAATACGCTATGCCTCATAGAAGTGGTTTCAGAGACCTGGGATGCTGAATCCTCATACAGGAATGTTAGGAAAAACTGGGTGAACTGCCTGAAAGCTTCAAAGGTTTACTGAATTTGCATAATGCACTGGATCAAGTAGATTTAACATTTCCCCCCTACGAGATATGTGAGAGTTTTTTGTCCAACAAAAACTACAAACCCTCTCTTTCAAAATAGGATACACTGTTCTTCTTTCACTTGCACTATGTAATTTACTCAACTACAGAACGCTCATGAGCAACAAAATACATGTAGCAATCATATAAGACAATTTATATAGCATAAATCAGCTTCCTTTTACTCCTTGAAAAACTGAAAATAAGGGCAAGTATTCTTTTTTGTAATCACAAGGATAAATGCAGGTCCAGGCCCTGCAGAGTCGCTGAAAGGAGTTATGGTAACTACAACAAATTTTGGATTATTCTTCAGAGGGATTGAAAATGAATTTATTTTCTTCGTTAAAAACTAAAGTCCCAGTCCAGGAAAATATAGGGTTAATGTTGCATGCACTTGCTCACTCCATTCTGAATTTCACTGTGCAAAAAGGTTTGCATTTCTTCCTACACATGTACAAAGCATTTCTTTTAATTTAAGAGTTAAAACACCAGAATCCATCTGAAATTACAGGAAACGTCTCCTGCTTGCAGAACCCGCTATGTGACTTTAGTATAGACAGGAAAGATGACTACACTAGGAAAGATGGACAGTATCTCAAAACTCAAGAGCTGCAACCTGCATTCCAGCTAATGGTTTCTCAAGGATAATTTGAGGAAAGATTTATTGAGTCTGCAAATTCTTGAGTAAGACTCTGTAATTTACACAGATGTGTGTTGTGGAACCCCAGTGAAGCGTTTATTAGTATATTTAGGTTTATTTCTTACCATGTCTATGTTTGGAAAACTTGCTTTTCTAGGAAGAGAACATGCTGGATGTTGAAAAGGGGAATTTTAATGGTGCCTTATAAATTTTCCTTTAGCCAAAACTGGCTCCAGGGGAAGTTAAGATGCAACTTTCCACACATTTCCCAACAGAATGTCTTGCTTCCTTAATGTTATGCCTGACCTTAGCTCCTTTTCCATATTCTTACTGAAAATCTTCTATAATATTATTTTGTGAACAAATACAGCAATTTCTTTACAATTACTTTTCCTAGTTCTTTAGGATAACTTGAGGACCTGATAATAATCCCTCTGTGCTGTTTGTCATGACTGCAGTATAATAAAATGTAGAGAGACTCTTAAATCCACCTTCTTATATCTTAGAAAAAAGTCACAAATGGAAAAATTTCTTCTATTTCATCTTTCAGTAACAGAAATATATATCTGGTTATTAAATGTTGCTGCTGCAAATTTTAGGACAACGTCTAGAATTACCATTTTGTTATGTTAAGCAAAAATGAGCATTTAGGAATCTTTCCAGGGGAAATCAAGAGTAAAGTAACTTCAGGAGGATTTGCTTTTGGATTTGATATTGGTCTTTTTAAAGTACGAATTTAATTTATGCTGGTACACAAGTGATTTGTCTGGGCTAATTAATTAGGGTCAAACCCATTATAGGTCCACCCTGTTAACCTTTGACATAAGCCTGAAGGATCAGGAAAGATGATCACCTATTTTAATTATTTTCTGAATTCAGGTTTTTTTTATATGCAATTACAGACAGGGTATTTTATGGAGAACATGATACCTCAGAATTTAATCCTCCCTTCAAACCAGGCATTAAATGGCTTACTGTTCCAAGAAAAGGCCTGTCATTTATGAAACTGCATGCAAATTTTCAGCATGTATCAAATTACTTTCTCTGGCATATGATATGGCACAGACAGAACAGTGACAACGGAAGATGCAAAATTAAAGTAAATTCTGCCATGCACTGACAGGCTCCAGTGTGAAGCATTAACATTTTCTGAGCAATCTACTCTGCAAAGAACAGGTCAAGTGAGGCACAGCTGCCTTCAGATTTATTTCCTTTCGTCTGTTGGATTTCTTGCATTGTAAAAACTCCTGACACTTAGTGAGGAAGATACAACTGTTAGGAGCTACTCAGACCCCCAACTGCCCAGTTCATGCACACTCTGGCCAGATGCCTGCTGCTACACAGAGGGTTTGATTGCACAACTCTACCTGCCCTCCTGTGTCAGCTATTGCACTGACCTAGCTACTGATTATCACTGCATTTCCAGGAACTTGGTTATCTCTCTGACCTGTAATCCTTTGTCAAATGTGGTTGACATTTGGGAAAGATTTCCAAAGCTAGAAAGAGATAAAGTGTGTGATTGCACAGGCTCATTTCCTTAGGGAAGAGTAATACACAAGTACATATATATGTATTTGCAGTGATTTATCTGGTAACATATGTATCAAAGCTGTAGGTAATTTGAGATTTTGTGGTAACTATAAATGCTGTGTTCAGAGACTAGCAAAGTGAATTGAGCTTAAAAAGTTGAAACATAAAAGAAGCTTGAAAAATTCCGACTTTGGATCTGCTGCCAGAAACATAAAGTATGTTATCTTTAAAAATAAGAGCCCTGTCTTCCAGATGATGTGAGTTTCATCTTTAAACCAGGATCAAACTCTTTTCTTTGTAAGCAATAAATGCACACCTATACTTTGGTTATGATCTCTCATTACTCTCCATGGGAATTAGGCACACAGCCTAAAAATTTCTTGCAAAACTCACCACTGACTCCAGGTACCTGCTTTTCTGGACTTCCCTAGCCTGTGTTCACCTTACATTTTAAAATGACAGGGCTGTCATCAGTCTCAGCCATCTTTCACTGCCACACCAAAGTCCTAGCTGTCTTTCCTCTTAGTCACCATTCAAGCAATGCCCAGCAGTTTTATTTTTCATTGAAGGGAGTCAGTGGTTTACAGCTGTTGTGGGTTTCTACTTCCGTCAAGCAGAGGAATGCACATCTTTAGGGCTGTTTGCTTTACCGCGTGTTTGGCTGAACTGTGCCTGGTTCACGTACCTGCTGCTGGTAGTGCTGTCCCCCAGTAACAGTGTAGGACTTCTCTTGCTAAGAGACATTTTCTGTGTTTCAAAGACCTGGTGGTAAGGCTACTCAATACTTCACCAGGAGATCTTAGCCCTCCTATTGCTCCACCTGCAAAAAGCACCACCCTGGCTTTGTGGAAGGCAGCATTTTCCTTTCTTAGGGGGTAAAGTCCACAACTGCTGATGATAGTCTGGCTCCCTGAAACCAGTGTCCCCTCTAGTTTCAGTAAGGGGGCAATCAAGGACAGCAAGCAAACATTGTTAGGTTTTTTTGTTAGTTGACTTGAGGTGTTTGCTTCCAAGAGAAAACTTTAGAGAGAAGTTGATGGCTTTCATACAGAGGAAGGTTGCCCAAGGAAAGAATGTTTCCATCAAAAGGGTTTTTCAGGAAGGTATAATATCACTTATATTTTCTGTCTGACATGCAAGCAAATTAAGTCATATCAAAGACACTTTATATGTTTTGAATTGCTAAAAGCTCCATAGCTCTTTAAATAATTGCCAACCAGAATATGGGTTTGCATGTTTTTGGAAACACACATTAGTCCTGACTCCCCTCCAACTAGAATCAGTGGGAATTTGGCCAACTATATCAAAGGAAACAGCACTGGGACATGTAAGTTCGATGCAGATGGCTGATTATTGAAAAATATGTATTTGTATGCACGTGAAATAAGACGAAATAAACCCAGGAATACAATCCCCATTAGATTTAAAAAAAATGTTTGGAGTAAAATTTTTTTTCCAATTCTGCTCCAATGGGTCTTGTTCCAGAGCAGATTTAAAACTATGCAAATAGCTGCCCTTCTTCATTTCCCACTTTTCAAGATGGCAAAAGTTTCAGGCAAATCAGATTGATCTGAGAGATTACCGGCCCTGTGGAAACTCAGAGCATATCAGTATGATTAGGACTTTTCTCATGATTACTGAAACATCAGACTTTTCCCTTGGTTTGGCCTCAGATGTAAACTTTGATCCTGAGCCTAAAATATTTTCTATTCTAATGCAGTTATCTCTAACCTGAACCACAACCGGCACAGCGGAATGTGTGCTCTGGGATCTGCAATGAGCCCTCTAAGCCACACTATCAGCACAGAAAGGCTGTAAGACTGACTTAAGGCACTGCAAAAACAGCAGTGCTCTTTGTCTCCCTGTATGTAACATCAAGGGAAGCAATCTGGCTACAAGGGGTTGTGAGCACAGCCCTTGGGCACTGGGCATCTATATGCACTGGAGAATAAGAGCTAAATTAATATCTAGAGGGATTCCTTCATGTATAGGGAAACTCCACCAGAAAGACGCATGGCTACATGCAAGGGATGCATTCACTTTTCTTTTCTCCCCCTCTGCCTTCCTACAGAAGCAATCACAAAATCACAAAATGTTCCATTTTTGTCTGAAATGATTTTATGGGAAATGCTGTGGATTTATGCAGATTACTTTATACCACTCTTGGCAATGTCATCAGGATTTGTGTATGTTTCTGTTTGCAGTGTTCATAAAACCTGGACTATCTGCAGTTGCAAAAATACACAAACAGACCTGGAGGTGTTTGATTTACTTTCTGAGTCTTGACATTCTACTAATATGCTGATTCTTACTACCTGCATCCTTTAAACTGTCACAGACAACCCTCAAGCCACATCTTATTCAAAAATAAAGAGCCTGTACTGCATTGAAACCCCTTAAAATAAATAGAAAATAACATTTTTTTCTTTCCAGAGCACTCACATTTGTTCTTTCAAAATTAAGATTCAGCAAATAGTTGAAATACATTTGTACTCAGAGGAATCCACATCAGATCATAAATTTGTTCATGTTAAACACAAACATATGAATGCACTCTTATATCCCGGGACTGTGGAAGGGTTTAGAATTTGCGCACTTTACTCTGTAATGCCAGGGCAGTGTTTCACTCATCTATGCAAATAAAAACAGGCTTGTTGCATTAAAGGCATAAGTATCCTTATGCTCTGCATAAACATCACAGGATTCAATTTTGAGAAGGAATCACATAATTTGTCATATCTTTTATTATGATTGACTTCAGTGATGGGCATACACAAACATGTGATTTTCCACTCAGTGTATCAGCGTATATCTTGGTGTGCATTTGCTGCTAGAATAACAGGAAAAAAGATTAACCTCAGATATGCAAATAGGCTTAATTGAATCAAACAAGACAAATTACCTCTTCATTGGAACAGTTCCCGGTTTGGCGATGCTGCACACACCACAAGAGCACCGGGAAAGGGCTCGTGTTGCTGCCTCTCATTCCTTCCCTATTTGTTCTGAGGCTTGTGGCACAGCTGTGCTGGGGTGACAGTATCTCAGCACAAACACCATAGAATGGTGTAAGTGACCCCAAATGTACTATATTACAGCACTGAAGTATAATTTAGAGACATGTGAATTTACTTGAGCCTTACAGCCTTTCCCAGGAGCCCCAGTTTGGCAACTCAAAAGAAAAGAAGAAAACCAACAACCCCTCCATACCCAAAAAACCCAAACCGAAAACTTCAGCCTTTACCCTTAAAGTTTATAACCCTTGTCATTGCAAAGAAGAGGGTAAATGTGAGAACAGCTGACATGCAAGGCCCTGGAATGGAGTCTCTGCTAAGAACATTAACCATGTGTTTGTACATTTTCAGTGCTGGCAGACGCTCGCGTGGGCTGGCAGGGCTGGTGGCGTGGGAGGTGCCCTCGGAAGACCTCTCTCATGCTGGCTGGGGCTGCTGGAGGAAGTCAGGAAATCATTTGTAGAGCCTGTCCTCAGGCTCTCTACATTAAGGCTATTTATGTTATACCATAAAAAAAAAAAAAAAAACCCAACAGGGAATGGTTCAGCATAGTCATATTGTTAAAGAAATGTGTCTTGAAAACAGCATCCTACTGATGAGGGAATGAAATCTAGAGGGGAAAAATTCTTCTTTAAGAAAAATCTTTCATTATCTTTCATTTATAACTTTCCCACCCCTGAAGCTTTGTTCTTCCTCCCTTCCCTGGAAAAACTGGGGAAAAATAGCGGAGTCTAAAAAAATCTATTTGTACATCAGATGCAGGTTTTGTTAAGCCATCTACTTCTTTTGAGTGTTGTCTCCCTCAAGTCTATTATTTATTATCTTTTACTAAACAGATAAAGAGGATTTCCTTCTTCAAAAAATGTGCAGCTTAAGGTCCAATAATAAATAACCTTACTTATAAGAGAACTCCTATTGAAGCCAAAGGAATTCCTTGTTCGAAAAGCACTTGCAAGATCCAATTACTAGGAAGAGAAAGAGATGGCTGCAATACTGGGGAAAAAATATCAAATTTAAAAGATGAGGGATGGGAATATATGGTCCTGTAAAATTATGAAAGATAATGAGAATATCTAGGGCCACCACCTTTAAAAACAATTGTGTCTTTTTATTCAACACTGTACTTATGGTGAAGAAGTGGCTATTGATTTTATGAGCCTTGCTAAAATAGTGCTGGAGAAATTGCTACAGGAGAAAATAAACTCTAATTTTAATCAAGTTAGGGTGTTGTGATCTTCTGCTATGGAGTCTCCATTCCAGGTTTGACTTTGTTTCAGATGAAAATTGCAGTTTACCCAGGCAGCCTGGAGGGCCAACCCTGTCCAAGGGGGCCCAGCATAGCCAGCCAGGTAAGGGAGGGGATTGTCCTGCCCTGCTCTGCTCTGCACTGGGGCAGCCTCACCTCGAGTGCTGGTTAGTTCTGGGTGCCTCAATGCAAGAAATACATGAAACTGTTAGAGAATGTCTAAAGGAGGGCAATGAAGGTGGTGAGGAGCCTTGAGGGGAAGCCATATGAGGAGCAGCTGAGGTCACTTGGTCTGTTCAACCTGGAGGAGACTGAGGGGGATCTCATTGCAGTTACAACTTCCTCCTGATGGCAGGATGAGGGTCAGGCAGTGATCTCTGCTCTGTGGTGCCAGTGACAGGACCTGAGGGAATGGCCTGAAGCTGTGTCAGGGGAGGTTTAGGTTGGATATCATGAAAAGGTTCCTCACGCACATGGTGTTTGGACACTGGAACAGGCTTCACAGGAAAGTGGTCACAGCACCAAGCCTGGCAGATTTCAAGAAGAGTTTGGGTAATACTTCCAAGCACAAGGTGTGGTTCTTGGGATTGTCCTGTGCAGAGCCAGGAACTGGACTTGATGGTCCTTGTGGGTCCCTTCACACTCAGGATATTCTGTGACTCTATGATTCCACATAGCCATCACGTAGGGCCATTCCATTACTTTACAACAACAAAGATATTAATCTCATTTCAAAATTTATTTTTCAGTTTTACTTGGTAATTTTATGGTCTTTGATCAAGAATGCTTCAAGATTTTCTTAGGTGACATGGATTTACTTGGCCAGGCTGGATAGTGCTTTGTCTCTCTGGGCTGAAGTTGATTCATCATAGAACCATAGAATGGTTTGGTTTGGTTTGGTTTGGTTTGGAAGGGACTTTAATGATCCAGTTCCAGACTCCCTGCTGTGGGCTGGGACAACTTCCACTAGATCAGGTAGCTCAAAGGTCCATTCAGCCTGGCCTTGGATACTTCCAGGGAACAAAATTACTCAAACTGAAACCTTGAAGGACAGTTGCTCATGGAAAATTTATTTCTAGACTTTTAAAATGCTGAGCTGGTCTCTTGCCATCTCTGCCCTTAAAGCAGTAGTAGCCTGTTGTAGCTCTGTGGCGGGCTGAGCACACACACAGGACTGGTCAGCCTCAGGAGGGAAAAATAGTCTGTGTGTAGGTAGGAAAAAGAAAAGTTTCTGAGTGCACAGCCCTTTTTCAAGTGATCAATGTAAGTAGGTGAAGCTTGGAGCAATTATTCCCAAGCTTACTTCCCAAGTACTGACTTGACATTCTTTTTCTTTCTTTTTAAAACTCCAAGAAGGGATTTTATGCTCAAAAGTGTGTTCAGTACCAGACAATGTAACACAATCTAACAGCCTTACTCTTGAAAGGACAATCACCATCATACAGCATATCTTAGGCTAAATCTGGTCATAATAATCACCGCAAACTATTTATTCAATAAGCCCCTTTTCTTGGCTCTTGAGCAGTTTGTTTATAATCCTGCTTTTGACATTCATAATTCTTGAGTCTGTGAAGTTTACAAACATATTTGATCTGGGAACAGCACATACAGTTTTTACATTATTCTGAATTTGCTTATCCAAAGTTTGTGATTGATCATAACTCCATTTTACTTGTTAACTGGGTGATTTATGTGTTTATAAAGTATATCTGCTTCTCTGCTTCCTATGCATTTAATTAAATTTATTTTTTAAGCCAACTTCTGCTACCAGCCCAAGATATATATTCTACAGATATTTACAGAGAAGAATTTTATTTGAGAGCATGAAGAATATGAAATGCAGCTAGAATTCCCCCAAAGCTAAAGGAATACTTTTTCTCCCCCGCCTCCCTTGACAGTGTTTCGACACTGGAAAATTCAAACACATGAATTCAAACAATATTAAATATATGTACTTTCTTCTGTTTCTGTCCTTTCTGTCAAATTAATGCAGTGCTATAATATTCTTTAAAAAATTCTAGGGGTTAGGTTTAATAGTTTGCAAAATGCATGTGAAATGGCTCATTTTAACTGCTGAAGCAAAGGACGCTGAAGAGTTTTGGTCAAGACATTACTATGAGAACCAGAATTTCTGCACAGAAATAACTTTTTTTTTTTTGCATATTTAGTGCAAATTTCACGTAATTTTCTTGTGCAAGGAGCCCAATGTTTTTATCACACTTTGTCAATCTAACTCCAAGCTTTTAAGTTATGAGGACTCACAACAATTCTTATAAAGAACCTGGTGAATAGGAAACTAACTCTGAAACAGGCATGGTAGATTAAGAAAAACATTGGCATTACTGAATATATTCAACTTTTTCATTCCAGATCTGGGGAGTCTTCCTAAGGAATTGAATTCATGTGTCTTACTTACAAAGTGCCAGATTTAAAAAATGTCTGCATTCAATTCTGCTGTGTCCTCTGTGAACTGCAGCTGAAACTGAGTACTATTTTACTGTCGTTCACAGATTTTGGAATGGTCTCCTCCAAAAGGCATATCAATAAATATATATTTACTATTATACATGTATATATGTAAATGTGCATATCAGCTCGCATGCACTCTCATGCCATGAGAAAAAAAGCCCAGACAATTAAATAATCACAAGAGAAAGACTTTTTCCAACGCACAACTAGTAAATGTTATGCCTGTGGTCTCCTTCAGTCCCTTCCTGGATGGTTCTGTTAGCTAAAATACATCTGTTGTCAGCACTATGAAGAAACAAAATCTATGGTTTAAACTTAAATGTGATGGGATACTGCCTGGAATGTTTTCTCATATAGACAGTGTTATCTGAGTCCTTCCTTGGCAAGAAGTTCAATCTGAAGACAGTTCTCAGATGGTTTCAGCAGCTTAGTTTGCAATGCCTCTGGAAGCAGTGCTCCGTTGTCCTCTTAAGGAATTCCCCCTCCCTAATCCTTCAAACTTTTTCATCTTTCGTGGAATCCGCATTTACCCAAGAAGTCTCCACCAGCTACTATTAGGATTTATGGAAATCAGTTGTAGAATTATCTTTTTTACTTCTGGCATTAGTGACCCATTCTGAGCCTAGAGGACCCACGTGCACTTTGTCACCCACAGGATTCTGCCGGTGGCTGCAGCATCCCAAGTTGCAGGCCGGCCAAACCTACAGTGAGAGCAGAGATCCCGGCCCTCGTGTTTGTTATGCCACAAGTTTTGGCACTTCAGGATGCAAAGAGATGAAGCCTTTCACAACCTATGAGGTGCACCTAAAGAGAGACCACATGGAAGAGCTATGCCACAAAATTCAGAAACTTTTTTTTTTTTTTGAGAGTACTCATAAAGCAGTGTAGAGAGGACATTACCGTAAGGAAGCAAGCAGTAAATTTGTACATTTGCCTCTAACAGCTGGTTTGGGAGGGACCAGCCATTAAGACAGAGAAGGAGGAATGTGGGATGGGGGAGTGAAAGGGAGATTGTAATAATACTCATAATTAAAATGCTGCATTCTAGCTGCAGATTTCTGGAAGAAATTTGATTCCATGAAGTGCTAGAGGCCATGAGTGAAAATTCTTTCATAAGCAGGAAGTGAGAGAGGGAACTATAAGGAACTATTTTGTTTATTTTGGCCATCATTCTAAAAAACCTGGGCTAAAAGCAAAAAAATGAAAGAAAGAATACTGATAAATGATGTGTGAAAAGTACCCAGAATTTTTGGAAACTGCAAAGCCTAATTATGAGCACGAGTAATTTATTCATGTGTTGTCCCGGAACTAATCAATATTTTGCACTTTATTAGGAATGGAAGCTTGCTTTGTCTCTTTCAAACATACAGTAGTTGGCTGATTAATTGAGTGGTTTGTTCAGTAGTATGACCAGCTGTTATAAATGGTTTAGTAATTTTTTGGCACTAAAAGTAAATAGGACTTTTTTTTCCTTTTTGGCTGGGCTAAATAGGAGAGCACATAGCTAATAAACCTAGATCTTGTTTCAAATCCTGAATTTTGTTTTAAATGCATAATAACCCTAAATGTGTTGCTACATTTCTAAGAAACCTCTTGAGATGCAAAAATAGATAGTTATTTTGCTATGATTAAAAGTTCTTTTGATGTCACTATTTTGCTTTTAAGTTCCCCTCCGACTGGCTCTCGCCACAGCTAAAGAGAAATTGAGGCCTCCTTGAGGCCTGGTTTTTGAAGATTCTGACATGTATTTTTGGAATAGGCCTCTTTTCCTCCTGGAAAAATATCAAGGAGGTAACTGGAAAGTTCTAGAGATTCCGAGTATGAGCCCAGACCCTCCAAGGAATATCCCTGCTAACATTAGAACTGTGCAGCATGTGAAAACTATGGGCATTATGAAATGCATAGAGCAGGTTGAGGAGGTGAATGGAGGTACATTCAAAAGTAGGGAAGGCCTTGTGGAAAGGGCCATGGGGCTGCCTTTTCTTTGAAATACTGGATCATATAAGAAGTCTGGCTTGTGGCCATGAGGAACATGTTTATCAAAATGCATCCCCAGCTGGGGGATGGCATGATTCAAGTGTCAGGCTTTCGTTTGGATTTGTAAAGCTGAAGCCCATCCACATTTGTGCTTGATTCCTTGCTGAGCCCGAAGATCTAGTCGGGCTGAAGAATGGCATTGTGTAGTTTCCATTGTCGGCTGTCACACTGCATATGTTTTGGGACTGATCTGAAGTTTTGTTTGACATCATGACTTTTATAAGAATCAAAACCCCCAAATCCCTCAGATGAAATCCATATGGCTTTGTTCACAGGCTGAAATAAAATCATGCTCACAGCCTTTACTGCAACTGAGGGATATTTGGTGGGAGTCGTTTTTTGCTTAATAAAAGCATAACGTTCAAATGCTTGAAATGTGGATATTATTAAGTACCTGCTCTGTGAGAATAACTCAAATGCTATTTTATTCCCTGCCCTTTTGTTAGTTCATATGCACAAGAGTCAGATCTGAGGCTGACATGAAGAACCATCTCCGCAGCCTGGCATGGACCCAGCTTCACTTGAACTCTGTTTTAAATATTTTTGGGGGTTTGTCTGCATTTTGGCTCCTTGCAGCTCAGTGCCGAACATTTGGCATAATGTGTGGTAAGGGTTATTACGATACACAGAGGTGAGGTAATTCACATAATTTCTGCAGTGTAGGCAAGTTTGCTTGGCTGCTGGAGTGGTTAGAGCAGGAAGCTTCCCGGTGTGCCGAGATGCTGATTACGAAGGGTCAGGACTGTGCTCACCATGACATCATAAAACACAACTGGGGGGTGATTTATTTAAGAACTGTCATGTCACTGGTTTTGTCAGCAGAAAACCTGAGGACAGAGAAGGTAAGGGGGAGCAGTAGGCTCACACAGTGCAAGATTTATGCTGAGGAAGAAAACACTGATGGCTCCTTTGCCAATGTTGTAAGGAATGTTTTAGTCACCAGCAGGCCTGAGGTATGGAGTGGAACTCTTCTTTTGCTGTGTCATTTCCAAAATAAAGAAAACATTAATAGCAAGTCTGGCAGGAGAGCAAAGAGTGAGACAAGGCTCTGGGCAAATATTTAGACCTCCTTAGGCATGGCATTTGTCAAATTCAACCCCACTTGTCATGTGGAAACACCTGCAGTGTTTGCACATGCGTTGCACCATTGTAGTGCCTTCGAAGGCAGTGCAGTGTCCATGAGAAATCTTTACTATTTTGTCTTCCAGAAGCAGCCACAGACAAAAGGTGCTTCCAGTGTCCCACTGCTGGGCTTCTGTTCCACCTGCTCCTATTCCTTGTGCAGGACATGATACCTGGCGCTGGATTAAGCATGCCAAGATGCTGGGTACTGTTCCAATACTACAAATACTGTTTGAGTGGTGCAAAACTGTCATATTGGTGGTTGACCTCTTCTGTAATAATGTATTGGAGAAACATGTTCCTTTCTTTCTCCTCACAGAAATTGTTGCTTCTTGAAGATCAACACATAAGACACCCCCCCCCCTCAAAATTAAAAATTAAATATAAAAGACTCAAGCACTACAAAAGCAATAGAAATTCACATTTGAATGAGATTGTAGCATGAGAAAGGGAATGTGCTTACAAATGGACAAGGCAAATCTCCATACTGATAGGGTACATCTCATCTTTTCCAGACATGCAGGTGTAAAAACATGAGCTTAGTATAGCTAACATCTCACTTTAAGACCATTTTCCTGACTTGATTTACCAGATTTCAGCTTCAGCTCTTTCATATATTTCCTGGGAAATGTATCACTGCTTTTCGTGCCAAAGATTGCTCAATGTTTGGTTTGATACCCTACTGACTGAGTTGTTTTTTGTAGTTCTAGTATTTGCTTCATCTAGCTACCTCAAACCCTTTTCAAATGTGAGTTAGGAATTGCAACAGGTGGGAGGTACTGTTAATAAGGGCAAATGAGACAGGTAGCTTCACTCATTTTCCTGAAGGCACTGAAATATGGGACTACAAATACAAAAAATGCCTGGTACCTTAAAAAAGTAGTTCTGCTGAAATGAGTGTTTGCATGCAACTCGGTAGAAGAAATCTCCTGAAGAGTGAGTTTGAGCTGAGTTAATAAAGACATATATCCCTTAAAATGGGATTTATCAGGCACTCTTGCATTCGCTGTTAAAATTTTTTGTCTTTAAGTTAAAATCCTACTCCAAGGTGATAAGGGCTTGCATCAAACACATCTTTTATCCATAGGCTGCTCCTATGCCAAGTTAAAGGTAGGGGGCATTACAGATGATTTTTTTTTAATTCATTTTGTACTCAAGAAAAGCATAGAAGAATTTTGATGAGAGTGCATTGGTATCTTTTAGCACTGTTACCACATGGATTCTGGGGAATGTTTTCCTTTCCATTTTGCATGCAGCAGAGAAAAGTGGAGAACATTAGGCAGGTGTTAGGTGTCTCTTTTCTTTCGTTACTTGTGATGATGCCCTGAGCCAGGGAAAGAAACAAATGCATGGGGTGCATGTTTCCCTTTGGATGTGCTGAAAGCAGGCACCTTTTAGGCAAAGGAGAGGAGGAATCACTATTTAGATCCCGTTCTATCAGAGTGTAACATTGCCATTCACACTCAGGTCCCAGCACCTTTGCTCTGTCTAAAAATGGTTTAACTGAAAACACAGCTTGTGTATTTGTTGCAGAAGGGGTTTTTTATACATTCTGAAAATTCTCTGAATTGCTCAGAGCAGTTCCCAGCTCTACATGAGTAGTGACTTAAGAGAGGAGTGGATAATTGAAGTTCTAATTGAATTTAGTGGGAACTCAAGATGTTTATCTTATAAATCAGAATATATCTTTTCTAGTGTTAACTCTCTTGACTTGTGAAATATTTAGGCATTTTCAAGATAGTTTTATTTAAAAAAATAAAACTCACAAACTGTGTAATTTAAACTTTCATTGTTGCAGTCCTGTACTTTTATGGGCAGTACATGGGAAATCCTGTGTTTCCACATGCAGCAGGTTGAAGTGGCTGGATTTTTTTTCTTTTTGTCAGCAATGAAAGTCTTCTTTTGCAGGGTATCTTGCTTTTAGCCTTGTTCAGGGTTGAAGGATGGAGGCCAAGCTGTGAGCTGGCAGCAGCCAGAGGGCTGTGGCTGCTTAGCAAAGTCACAGCTTGGCTGTGTCTCCCCCTGCTCCTTCCCTGGGGCTGCTCAGTGTCCATTGTGGCCTGGAGAGACCAGTGACAGAATCCAGGCAGGTACAGTCCTGGTGAGAGAGTGGTGGAGGTTAAAGTCAGTCCCCTGTCCTTTCCTCAGAGGGCTGTTCAGGCACTGGTCCCTGCTTGAGCAAATGATTGCTATGCTGAGAGATGTGGCAAGGTTACTGCCCAACAGACTATTAAAGAGTTTTATTTCTTCAAATAGAATACACCCTTAAACTCTGTATTTGGGCCAGACAGGAAAGAACACAGGGGCCAGACAGAGAAGGGCTTTCTTAAAAATCTCATTCCTCTGCATTTCTGTGTGGTTTTAGTTGGCAAGCATGTATTTAATACACAGGCTGTAACGGGCCTCCCTAAGCCAATGCAAAGAAATTGTATCTTAATTAACGTTAGTCATTACAAAATCACCACAAAGCTCTTTTTTTTTTTTAATATTTGCTCAATTTTAGCAGTCCCAGTGACTGCCTGTACATAAATCATAGTATTCTCCTTAAATTCATAGTCTTTGTTTCAGGGTTTAGTTGCATAGTAATGCATCTGGAGAATTGCTCCCTGGATATTAATTAAATGAAGATTTTTCGTTAATATGAAAAAATTTTAAAGGATTTGTCTCAATTATCCCTGTGTCCCTTTTGACCCTAACTAGTTTAAATCATAGGCTACTGAAATTTAGACTGGTAGTATCATTAGTTTGCAGCATCTCCTTCTTCTTTCTTTCTTGAACTGAATTGCAGAAGGCAAAGAACAGGCAAACTCACTCATTAAATGGTGATGTATTGGTGGTTGTCCTTGGTTGTCTGAAATCAGAAGCCCAGAAATACAAGAGGATTTTTCCAATTTTGATCTGTGTGCAAACCCTGATTATTTAAATAGCAGCAGATAGTTCATCACTCAAAGGGAACTGTTTACGAGTTTTTCCTCTAGTTTTAGTCTTGCTTTCTGACCCTACTGCTCAAATAAACAGCAGGGTTTGTTGCTCTTTACATACCAGCAGTTTAAGTTCTAAAGCCACTTTTACTAACCTGAGATCAGATAAATACTCTCCTGGGGAATTTTAGTTTTTTTTCTGACATTCAGTTGGATTAGGAAGGGTACGATTTTGTGAAAAGGCAGAAAAAAAGTAGTGATGTTTCTTTCCCTGAAAGATTGAACAATTGACCCTTGTTCTTTTCCCTGAAAAAGGGTTGAGGGAGCATTTCTGCAGGGTGTGTAAAAATGGTCCAGCAGCTTTTCTTTTGTGAAGAAGCCTAAATCAATCTGCTTCAGTTCTGTAGTTGTAGAAGATCCCCAAGCTTCAGAGGAACTGTGTGAGCTTCAGCAAGTATCAGATAGGTCCAGAAAGCAAAAATGTAGGATATGGCTTAGGCTTTCAAAAAACCCTCCAACAACACAATACAAAATCCCCAAACACAAAACTACCGAACAAACAAGCCCAAAAACTTGCAGATCAGCTGCATTGTCTTTCCAAGTCAGCTTGGAAAATATTGATAATCATGAAGGATCTATTGTTCTAGTTTCCCATAGCACCATAAAAATATAGTCAGTGACTGTAGAACTAAGGCAAATAGAACCTCTTGCGTTTCAGAAAGGATCTGGCTGAGGCTGGAAATTAGGGATTTTACACCAAAACAAAGCTCATTTTTCTGAAAAGAAAGATTTCTTGAGTGGACTGGACAGAAAGCATCTATGTAGTTTAATGTAACGTGTTTCTATATAATTCTTCTTTCTGCCTCCTCCTACTCATTTACTTCAGTGTTTTCTTGGAGAAGTTTTGCCTGATCTGAATTAAAGGAATAATATTTTATACTCACTGGAATGCTTGCCTGTTTTACATCTCTGGATGAACATTAAAAATGTGCATTACTGTTTTTTTCTTCTTTCTTGCTGTATGTATTTGAGTGCCAGATTTATCAGTTCTGTTTTTTCCCAATGCTGGAAAATGAATTTTCTTCAAATTATGACTGTTTGAATGGGACCAATGCACAAATGAATGCCATTACTGTGTGTCTACAATAGGGCCAAACCTCTGATCTCAAATTCAATTTTGAAAATGAAGAGTTGACTCTAATAACTTCAGTCAAATCACCTTGGATTTACACCAGGGAGGAAGAAATCAGAATCTGGACTTTCATGTTTGGTCTGGGAAGCATTTTTAAATTCTTGTGGATGAAAGATACGAAAAATGTATGTTATTATTATGTTATTCTTTTTTCCATATACCACTTCACATCACAGTACTGACCATATATCTTAGGATTGTTCAACCCACACTTTTCCTAAATTTTACCCCTTTAATCTGATAATTATAGCTCATACATATCATAAATCTAGTTAAGGTTAAGCAATCATGAAACCGTTCTCTTCAGCAGTGTCCTGGGAAATGTGGATGAAATCTATTCCACCATGTTTTGAACTAGAATATGGGAAGTCAATGTTTCTTCCCATTTTTAATTTATTCAGCCTTTTCTTGCCAGTAGTTTACCCAAAAGCTTCTTAATGCACAGTCTGCAAACTTGGCTTGGACATCTGAGAAAACTTTGTATATGTTAAACATTTGCTAATAATAGTCCCAAGCAAACTGCAAGAGGAGAAACTGCTGGCTTAATGTATGGTAAATACAATAAACAGCTAGTGGAATAAAAGATCTTTGGAAAGATAAGGAACAATGCTGAAATCAGTGCTTACTCTTGTGCAATACCATGCATCTCTTCAGAAAAGTTTGGAAGACGAACTTAGAACTGTCCTCAGGCTTGCAGCTTCTTTGTCTGGATTTGGCAGTCCATAAATGCATATCTGCAAAGTAAAGCTTAACAATTCAATGCAAAACTGAAGCTTAAAGTTTAAATGGATGAAAAGGGGGTTTAATGTAGATACATGAAGCTATGGTCCTGGAACAAACACACCTGGCCAGTCCTGATTCTGGAGGACACCACAGCTGGGAGCTATGGGGGACTGGAACCTTGGGTATGTAGGGCCTCTGATCCCACCCCTACTGAAAACGGAAGGGGAATATGCTGTCAGTTGAGCTTAAATTTCTGTCTCTTGGGCCAGGCTCAGGCAAGTATGTTTAAAGTACATTTTCAAGCATGGGCTTTGTTCTTTTTGACCAGAACTTGCACTATTCTCCTGCTTGATACATGCACCTTAAATTTTATCCCAGCAGTGTGGTTTTCAAGTTTTAAAAATAAGTTGACTAGCCCAAGTGATCTCAAAGCAAGGATCAGAGTGAAACTTTGTAGTTCTTTCAAACTTTGTGTGGTTTTATGGATTTTTGGTTCTTGAGTTAATAGTCCAGGAAAAAAAATTAGAAAACACAAACCAACATTTTATATCTTCTGATATGTAGTTAAATTTTCTGGAATAATGACAAAGGTTGTTCATTACTACAAGTATCTGAACTCAAAGTCAGACCAGCCAGGAATAACAGAACTGAATACATTTCCAGGACTAGAGTCTTTCAATATCCCCTGCTAATACAATTGTAACAAAAAAGATGGTGCCTGAATCTTCTACAGGGCTTTTGCACTTGGAGTGTTTTACATAAAAGACTGGTGATGCTATGCTCCTGTTAAATGAGAAATCACTGAGCAGTGCGATGGGAAGGTTATCCAGCAAACTAATGACAGGAGTGAGGCTAAAGCTGACTCTTCCATGGTGAATTAGCTGTCACACCCATGCTTGGCTGGCGCTGTTTATTGTCAGAGACAGGTTGCAGTCTGCCCGTGCACACTCTGCTCCTGCTGCTCCACCTAGAGAGGCAGGAGCTGCCTCAGCTCCTCTGGATGTTCCTACGTGTCTTGAAACAAAAACTCATTTTCTCAGTTCAAACTCTGCTCAGAGAGAAGGCTAAAACTAAAACTATCAAACGTGACTGGGACAAAGGGGAAAGGACCCAATACTAAGAGTGTCTCAACAGCAGTTTGTCTAGGACTCCATAAAAACAAGGGAGGGGGAACCCCCAAACTCTGAGACCTATAATGATAATGGGAATAATTGAAGGTCTTGGAACATAGTGGTCTGTGCAAGAACAAGCACAGTTTAGTCTGTTTGATGAGGTGCTTGAGCATAGAAGCCAAATGGCAAAACATGTGGTGGTGTTCACTGAAGATTGAGCACAACTTCTCATCTTGGAGATGTAGCAGGACAGGCAGAGGAGAGTATTACCTTGAGGGTCCTTAGAAATAAGCAACAGCCAATCAACAGTTTCCTTCTCTACTCTCATGTTCAAAAAGGGTAATTTCTACTGCATAATGAAGTGTATAGTCTTTGCACATAGTCTTTCTCAAATAAAGTAGTGCTGGGAAATACCTCTACTTGCTCCTAGTAGTGCAAAAGAGCTTTCCTACAAGAAACAGCTACAGAAAACCCTGCCCACAGCCATCTCTAGCCAGTCCTGGCTATTTAATTCCACACTTAAATCCATCCTTTTACATTCTAAACGGAGGAAGCAACAAGTCTAGATGCATTGGTGGGTATTTCAAATAACCTTTATTATAAATCTTTTCCAGGCCTATCAGTTTCTTCCGGGCTTTTGCCCTGCAAAAGAGTTGTATTATATAAACAGGAAACATATAGGAACTTGCTAATTGCTGGTTTATTTTTCTGGTTTATTTTTCTTCTGCAGCAACTAGGCTGCTTTTCTTATTGTCACTGGAGGGATCAAATTACGGCATGGAGATTGGATGCTGGAGAAGAATGTTAAAGCAGTAACCTCGTTCAGGCTTGAGGAAGTGGGGAAGGTTAGGTCTCTGCTCTGTTGATAAAGACCTTGAGTTGTCTCTTTTAAATCTTCCTCATGAACCCTGTTGAAAAGATAGTCCCAAAAATCAAGGGACAGCTGATTTTTGGGAAAACTGCTTTTATATCACAAGGTGATGCTTAATGCTGTGGGTTTTAAAGGTGTTGTTGCCTGTGCTGGCCAGTATATCTGTGAGCGCTGCACAGCACTAAAGATTTCCTTTTTTACGGCTGTGCTGGAATCCATATGTCACCTCAGCCTTGCTTTCAGCTGAGATAAATCTCTCTCAGGCCTTGTGGCAATAATGCTAACACACAGACAAAAAATATTCAAAAGTATTAGAGCTGGCTCTTACTTGAAGAAAAGATAGAGGAAAATCTGCTTACTGGTAAAGAAAGCTGGAGGCAGCCCTTTAAACTACCTGAGGATCTCCTGTTCCCAGTTCAGAAAGTGCCCCATTCAACCAGGACAAGTCCTTACATAAGATCATTTAAACACAGATTTGGGTCAGCTTTTAAACCCATTGTAACCTTTATTTTGGGACTAGGCTCTCCGTACAGTTACCCTAGCTTCTACATGACTCTTTCAACGTTCTCTACCATAAGGACAGGGCTCTCAGCATTTTCTTTTGTTTTTAGTGCTGTTGTCTGAGGAATTGTGACTGCCTCTTATGTTGTCCCTTTTTGGCTTTGCTTTTGTTAAAGGAAGCGCTGTGAATCAGCTGGAAGAAATTCTTGATAAACGTAATAATCACATATTGATACGGAGTTTGCTTTCCTGATGTATCTCAGCAATTTCCTTGCAGAGTTTGTGCTACAGTGGACTGATATATGACTGAATTTAATGTATTCTCCTAGATTCATATCTGAGAAAATATATAATGTTATTGCCCTGCTAATAATAGTTTCCTTGTTTGCCAAGAAGAAAAATGATCATTGTTGGGATCTTTAGGAGTCATCATAAATTAACTGGAAAATAACCCCATATGTGAAATGCTGGAGTGTTTCTTGGAGCATGCTCACTCAGTCTCCCCAAGGAAGCACACCCCTCCTTGTAGTTGTTCTAGGAAAACAGAGGTGTGAATATTTTCCTGAGAGAGGGGTTTTGTTGTTGATAGCCTACTGTCAGTGCCAGAATCTCATATGCCTTTGCAATATATTTGCTGGCATTTAGAAGGCCTGAGGAGATAAGTGATTCAAAGGAGCAGTGTGTTACAGAAAACAGTCGGTGAATCAAAGTGAAAAAGTGGAGCTAACGAGACAGTGATGATACAATGAGGAGTTTACCAGTAATCCTTAAGCAGTGCTTTTTGCTCCCTCCTGAAATTCTGTCAAATTCTCTCACTGTTATAGTAAAACATTTCTGAAATGAAGACCAAGACTCCACATAAAACAAAAATAAATCATGGGCTATAATGAGGGACTCGTCAAACATTTCAAAAAGTAACAACCAAGTAGCAGGGAATGTTATACTAACCTGGTACTTCTGGTTGGTTACAGTTATTGATATAAAAACTTCCTTGGAGGTCTATGGCTCTCCTAGGATGGTCACCTCATATACGAATTGTGTGTTTCCCAGGCAACAAATGCATTTTGCTTCTGTGCTTCAAGTTTATTTAGGGAGAAATGAGCCTGTCAGGATGTAGGGGACCTAAAAAGGGGAAGGAAGGGAATAGTTGCAATATGAGAATATCAAACAACAAGAAAAAAATAGGCTTTTTTCTTGCCCAGAGCTGGGTCCTGCATACCTCAGTCCAGGGTAGCTCCAGTGAAGCTGGTAGAGAAACCCATGCAATATGAGTGAAGCTGGCTCCAAATTGGAGGTATTTATCTGAAAATGCCTTAGAAGTAGAAAATCTATCAGATTTCAGTTAAAATAACAATTCTTTGCAGCTCTGCCAAATGTCTGCAGGCTTCTGGTGATTTATTGTTCAACCAATGCATGGAGAAAGCTGAGGTCTGCCTTCCCCTCTTTCTACGCCAAACAGAGGAACCTTCACAAGATCTTGGCACTTGTCAGATTTAAATCCTTAGGGCAGTATTTCTCACCTCAAGTGCAAAATTCACCACTTCCCTGTGAAAATCAGTCTGGGTGAGAACTGCACATGGAGCAGGGCTCACTACTGGTGCTTATACAAGATTGATTATGTGGGTTTTTGGGTTTGTGCTTGGTAGTGTCAGAAATTGGGGGGGAGGAGGGGAAACTGCTAATTATCCTCCACCCCCTTTCCCAATAAACTTAAAATAGCTGTGTGAGAGTGCAATCGCTGCCTGCCTAATCTCAACACTGGTTTTGAGAAATAATCTCATTCCCACTCTCCCAGTTTCTTTGAAACATAATGAATTGGAATTACATGTAAATGCCAGCAGTATTTCAAAGGGAGGCTGAAGCACAATGTCTGGCCTCTAATTAGTATTGCAGTGTGTGGCCTGTAAACTTGATGATAAATGAAGCAATTGGCCATCAGTGGCTTCAATTAGATGGCAGTAAAAATGGTAACAAAATAAAGTCATCAGCAAGGAAATTTGCTCTGAAAAGTGCTGCTGTGGGTGGACTTCAAGCTTTGCAATGAATTGGGGCTAATTGGCTTGTTTGTTCATTGTTTCTCAGGGGCAGTGCAACTGCCTAATTAGAGAGAGCTTTCCAGGCTCCAAAGAAAACAGGAAGAGATGTGCCATGGTTCCTCTCTCGGAGCACCCTATCTCCCCACACCAAAGCAAACCACTGCGTGGAGAGCACACACTTCTCTTGCTCCTCTTTTTGGAAGATTTCTCAGAGATTTACTGCCAAAGCAGACTTCAGCAGAGCCTTCTCAGACCTTTTTCTTGAAGCAACAATCAAAAGTCAGGAGCTGGCTTGGAGGTGGCATTGTGCTGGGGAGGAGAGTAAAAGGCAGTGAGCCCTGCGAATGCTGAGCCTGGCAGTGCTTCCCAACTATGCCTCACTTTGCAGTGCATGGCTCTGTTGGTTTTGACACTTAAGTGAGGGAAAGTAAGAATGGTATGGTACCTTTCCCAGTGAGACATTCACCAGTGTTTTTCCACTTTGCCCAGCTAGTCTTTTATTCCAGGACACTCCCCTCTGTATAAACAGGACAACTTAATTACTACCAAAAATACACAATAAGGAAAAGAGTCCGGCTGGTGGTAAAAACTGTTTTCTGCCTCCTATTCTGAATAGTCTGTCATCACCTGTGAAGTCATGCCTCTCAGTGGTGATTATCATTATTTTAGTAGTATTTAGACTTTGAGGCTATCTCACTTTCCATAAATGCTTTTCAAAGATGATGAAGAAGCACAAAAAAGATGGAAGCAAAGTGTGAAAATTAAAAAAGGGATTTTCAAGTTGGGGTTTACGTTTTCAATTAGGAGACTTTGTTATTGAAAACAAGAAGTCAATTTGTCAGAAGCAAAGGCTAATTTGTCTTCACCTCTAAAAACCAGAGGGAAACAATACATCCTGCTCACTCCAGGCCCTCTGGGGAAAGCCAAAAGAGCTGCCCAGTGGCAATTCTTCCAATTCAGCCTGTCTAGGAATTGCTGTACCAGTTTTAGAGGATGATGGTTATTCCTTTCCAATTTTTATGGTATCCTAAGATGCATCTTAATTGGAATGCAGCAACTAGATGTGGGCAGGAGTGAGGAGTGAAGGTATTGTAATGTCAAGTTTGTGTGATTCAGGAGTAATCTAGGGAGAGCTGGGGTCTGGCCTTGCTGAAAAATTCATTTTTGAAAATGTTAAGCCCATCCACTTCCAGGAAAGATATTGTATTTCAATACAGATTTTATCAGAATGATGCCAAGACGAGTGTCTGTCAAAATTCAGTTTGAAAGTATAAAAATGCTGCCGTGGTGCACTTTCACACTAAATTTTCTTAATTTTTTGGCATTTCGGGGCTGACATCTCCAGTGGCACTTCACTCACAGTACATTCATTGCACAGGACCCACAACATTTTATTTAAAGCAAAGCAGACATTTTACCTGTCTATCTCTGGTGCTCGATTGCGTGCCTGTGTCTCAAGGAGCCCTGTGTACTGGCTCTGCCTGGAGCAGGGTGGGAGGGACTCCTGCTGGCAGCAGGCAGCTGTGGGTCAGACCCACGCTGGGCTCTGCAGGGACAAGTGGACTCCTGAGAGATAAAAACAAATGTCCTAGAAAGGTTGGAAAAGACCACAGTGGGCCTCTGATCCAGCCTCCCTGCTCAAGCAGGGTCATCCCAGAGCACATTACACCGGATTGCATGCAGACAGTTCTTGAATATCTGCAGTGAGGGAGACTCCACAACCTCTCTGGGCAACCTGTTCCAGTGCTTGATCACTGTACGAAGTTCTTCTTCATGTTCAGGTGGAACATCCCGTGCATCGGTTTGTGTCCATTGTCCTTGTCCTATTGCCTGGCAGCACTGAATAATGTCCATCCTTTTCACACTCCCACCTTCAGACACTGTCAGACATTTATGAGGTCCCCTCTCAGTCATCTCTTCAAGTTCTGGTGGTCCCTTGGTATCACTGCCATTCTCTGGATAAAGAACAACTATCCTATGTGCACAGAAATGTACCTTTTTCAAAACGACACATTTCCAAGAGTAACCTGCTTCTTGATTGATTTCTTTTCTTCAGAGAGCTTTTTTTAAACTTTCAGTGATGCTGCCTCAGTTCCCTGAACATTTGAACTGTGGCATTCAGAAAGGCTTTGTGGTATTTAAAAGAACAATCTACCATTTTGCTTCTCTTCAGGGAAGTGTGAACCAAAGCAGTGAGCAATCCTGGCTGACATCTAAATTCTTAATGAGAGGAGTATGTTCTCGCAGAGCAGAGAGAAATAACTGAGGCTGCATTGCATCCCCTGCTAGTTGTGGTTATTATCAGTATACATATATTACTAGCAAACTGCTGGGCTGGACGTTTAGCCCATAAACTAAAAATACTTTTATGTTTTTCTCCTCTGTTTGAGGATTTGCAATTGGAAAAAAATAAGGTTGTTATTTAAAAACAGGCTGCTAAAATGAGACACATAAAATATTGCTGTATTTTTATTATATATAAAATGAAGTCTCTGCATTTGTTTTTTATTACTGCGTTACACACAACAAATGAATATGCTCTGAGCCAACAATTTCTACTGTTACACATGTGCACTGTGTTCCTCTGACTGCAGAAAGTTTTGACTAAGCTCTTCTAACCAGTTGAAAGAGTAGGCTGAATGATATTAGCTTAAGCAATGAGAGTCAACAGGAAATGGGGGATTTGGGGTCTGAATACTGAAATGAGTCTTGGAGCATGTCATTCGCACAATGGCAGTTCTTGGCATCCAGAGGCTTTGTGCTAAAAATGAGAGTTTATTCCTTAAAAATCTCCAATTTGGGGAATGTGTGGTGGGCTTGAAAGGGCTCAGAACCTCTTGCCTGAACGACACCACTGGGGCTGGAGGGCAGATGAAGACTTTAATCACTTCCAGTCATCTCTTTGCATGGTTCAACAGGAATGAGTTAGAGAGCATTACAGTGAGCAATGCCAGCATGTAAGACATTTTGAATCACTGGTACTTTAAGACCGGTAAAATCTTAGAGCCAACAATATAAAAAATATTACTATGTTCTTACTCTTTTATCTGCAGTGGTGACACAATACCTTACTTACCCACTCCACAGCTCCCTGTAGAGTAGTAACTGAATGCCAGCTAAAATTGCCTAGGAAAACAATTTTTTGTTTTGGATTCATTGCAGAAGGACAATCAAAACTGAAGAAAAACCAAAGTTTCCTCATCTTGAAATAGCTTCAAGGAAACATGCAAGGTCTGGGACTCCTTTTGCTTAGTTCAATATTAGAGTGTTGTATCTTTGGAAATATTCCTGATGCACATCAGAGAAAGCCAGGAAAGAATAAGGTCCGATAACTTCATTCAGAGATGAATAATGGGGTAGACCAGCAATCACAAGTCTTCCATTATTGGAGGAGAACAAAGCCTTTCTTCGCAAAGCTCTAGCTGGATGCAAGCACAGAATAGAGGTTTGTCACATCAGAGAGCCTTCAAAAACATATAAAGCAAACAAAATTAAGATCAAAGAGAAATTTGGAAGGATGGTTTTTAAAGGATCTGAGCATTGCCAGGAAAACTTCCTTTTTCTTTCTACTTTTTGGTGTCCTAATCCATTGACTATGGCAACACCCTAAAGACAGGAAGCAAGTCCATGACCCTTTCCATGTTGAAGGATTAAGCTGTGTAATGCATAAACCCTGTTGTCAAGCAAAACTTGGCTCATCCTGCATGCCAATATTAAAGTGTACTGATCCCATTTCACTATGGTCTTTACCTTTAGCTGTGCCTTGAAAACCTGCATTAGTTTCAATTTTAATCTGAACCTTTCAGTCCCAGTTCATGATGAGATTAATTCTCATGTACCTTCAGTAGAGCCTATCTTCTTTGTAATGATGTCTGTTACTACCTGGTGAAAGCAACAGGAACAAAGAGTGAAAATCTACCCAACCCTGGTTTACCATTCCCCCTGTTAATACAAGATGGGATGTTCAAGATGAGTCCCTAGTACTTTTCCATCATGGTATCTTTCAGAGTGAGCCATAAATCTATTATCACTCCAGAGGGATTAGTTATCATTGTGTCTGATCGCAAGATTAAAGTATGACTATGGGGGCAGAAAATGGCAGGGGGTGTAAAGTCCATACCATGAAGAGAGACTTTATTCCTTGTTATTAGACTATTACCCACCCCAAGCTGTTTCTGCATAGATTCACTGCCAAATGGCTCGGTCAATTGCTTATTCTTTGACTCCCTTTATTCTCTGGATGGGTGAAAATTGAACTTGGTTATAGAAAATGAGCATCATAGTCAAGGAATTAGTACATGGAGAAAAAAAATGTCTTTCCTGACAAAGTGCAGGTGAAGAAATTTTTGGATGGGATGGTGTGAGGGAAGATAAGAGTATTAATATTCTTCTAGGCCAGGGCAAGTATTATGAAGAGTGTTTGTCTAAGTCCTAATAGTCATTCATGAATATGGGGTTATTAAAGACAGATTACATTCCTAGGTTGCCCAAAAACTAGCTCCCGAGACTGCAAAATGCCAAATGTCTGAACATATATATATATATATACACACCCCTACACCCCCACACATACCCACACACACCCAAACTCAAATACTTCTTAATCATCCATAGTATTCTTTTCATGTCTGCTTATCAGCCTTTACAAATGTTGAAGCAAAAATATATGTATTTGCAGCTTATGAATATGTTATTTACTCTGAATTTATTGGTAACTTACAAATTATGTTAAGAAGAATGTAAAAGACTTTCCATTCTTTCAGGGTGGCTCCCCTAGAATTTGGATACAGGACCATGGAAAATCCTTTGATGTTCCAAGGGGAAAACAAAAGTATCAGGATATACTTCAAAATAGCTATTCATAGTCGCAAGGTAGGTGTTTGCTGAACCAAATATCTTCTGGTGTTTTTCATGGGCTAATAACCCCTCTGTCTGTGTCAGGACAGTAAGGAAGAGCATAAGCCCTGACACTTGCAAGAGAATTTTATTTGTGGTTTATTGAACATGCTCTATTTTAAACAAGTTTCAGTAATTTCTCTGGAAATACCCAAGACACTGGTGTGAATAGTTTCTTAGAACTCAGAGATTTCTTGCTGCTATCCTGACTGTTTCCTCTGGTTGATTTGATCTTACCATTCCATTTCAGGCAAATTAGGATATTAATAAATGACAACCAGTAGTTGACAACCAAGTTCTCCTTGCCATCATCACCAACCTACCAGAAAAGTTGTATTTTTCTGGCCTTTTCTGAGCCTTCTCAGCTTCAACAATAAGGTCTGACACTGACTAAAAGACATCAACCTTTGTGAGCAAGAGGCAGCTTTGAGGTTTGTTGGACAAGCTCTGAAGCTCTGTCCCTGAGCGCTCTGTCACCAGTGATACAGGGCAAAGCCTGAGAGAAACATCAGAGACAGCTGCCAAATTGTTTACTTATTTGAGCAAGAAGCACTGATGTCCAGTTAGAACTGGCAGTGAGATACAGAGCTGGAGGCAGGTCAGGAGCAAGAGGCAAGTGGGCACCTCTTTCTAGGGGCTGCCCAGGTGCCATGCAAATGAAGGGCAAATACTATTAAACAACTATTCAGGACAGTAGTGCTGTAGCAAAAATTTCTTCTTTTTTTCTCTACTCTCGTTATATTTATTTCCATATGCTAAGAACTGAATTTCAATCCTTTGAGGTTTATCTTTAATGAGTGAAAACATTGCCTAGCTGAGTAACAGCTGAACACTTCACTGTTAACATTCTACAAAAGAAAAAGAAAGAGGAAACAAAATCTCTCAGTCATCAGGGAGATTGTGGCAAGGAGTAAATAAATGCCAGGCATGAATATTTGCCTGAAAGTTAATAAAAAGGTGGTAGCAAGGGTTGGCTACTCAAAGCACCTCTCATGTATGGCAGATACTGTGTGCAATTGAGACCTGGGACTGGTGTGTGCTGTGGAATGAAGGATGGTTATCTCATTTGAGCTGCAGTGAATAAAACTCTGAGAAGGGCTGCCAGGCTTGCTTCTACATCTGTGTTTTCTACAGCCAGATGAAAGTAATTTTCTGAGAGCTGGCAATTGCTAACAGGGTGTGCACCGATGGGCTCTGTCCAGAGGTGAAGGTCTTTTCCACAGGGGCTGAATGCATTTTTGGCAGCTTATGTTGCTTTAAAAAATCAATGGATTTTTTGAAACTGTTTGTTATCTAAAGGCTGTGTTATGCTGTGCAGTGGTCTTCAGAGTAAGGTGGATTAGAAGTAGATTAGAGTTGCAGTAAATATGGCTTTGCATCAGGCTCTTGCTGTTTGAACTTTCTGCAGTTTGAGGTGCAGGTCTCCTTATCACTGAGCTGCTCTCAGCCAGGAATCTGAGGAAAAGGAGTGTTTGTAGTTGAGGACCATATTTTGGTTATGATTTTTTTCTTGTTGGGTTCTTTGTTGTTTTGGGGGGGTTGTGTGTGTGTGTATGTCTTGGTTTTTGTTTGTTTATTTTGCTTGGTTTTATTTATTTATTTACTTATTTATTTGTTTATTTGTTTGTTTGTTTATTTATTTGCATTAAATTCTGAGTGCTTGTATTGCAACATGAAGCAGTATTGGTAAATCTTACCCCAAATGATTTTTCTGGTGTGCTGACATAGTAAAGGCAGATAGTGAGATAGCCCATAACCTAGGGAGGCTTACAATACAAGCAAATAAATTTTTAAAAAATATGAAAGGGCATAATGAGTCGTGCAGGGATTATATAATTTTCTTCTGGCTTTGCAACAGAAGGGAAAGAAGAACTCTGATCTCTCTTGTTGACATGCCATTATTCTGTCCATTAGTCCACATAAAAAGTAAATGATGCTTACGTTCTCTTTTCACACAATTATATGCTGGTTACTGCCAGCTCACAATTTTATTAGGCTATCCATATGTTCTCCTGTTTTTTTTAAATCTTAGTCCCTGGATATGTATAATTGCATGAGAACCTCTCTTAGGGTTTATTTTCTTCATTCTTTTTATTTTTAAGTACATCTAGACCTTGAGGAAAGCTTAAATGTGCTTTGTGAATACAAATTGCTCAAAAAACAGAAGGCAAATAAAAGAATTAGGAGGTCTTTTTGCTTTGCTTTGTTTCTTAGAGACATTGGAGTAGTTAGGCCAAAGTCCTGAATTTTTTATGACTGATTCAACATTTTTTGAATCCTTTGGCTTTTCTCTCCCCTGGTTCTGAGAAGTCTCTGGAAGAGGAGTCCCACAAACCCACAGAAATGGGCCTGTTATGTTTTCTCTCTATTAGATTTTGCTGCATTTCATAGGAATCCTTGTTCCCACCTGGGGAGAGTGAGGCACAGTTTGGAAGCTGGAGATGAGTTTTCCTCAGGAACCTTAGGTTAGAGGCTTAGAAATATTTCCTTTCTGTCATGAAAAGGCAGCATGACAGCAACAGAAATGAGAGAGGAAGAGAGATGTAGGAAAAAAGGAATGAAAGAATGGTTGTGATACATTCTCAATACCACTATGCTATTCCTTGGCTGCTGTCCTCTAATTATTAAAACATGCTTTTGGCTAATACATGTGTTTTATTCCTGGGGGGTTTCACAGAATTATTCACATTTATGCATTTCATGTCTCATAAGCCTGGGTATAAATAACAAAAGCAGACACCTGATTGTCCTGAGCAGCCTAATGTCAGTCAAATGAATTCTCCAATTCAAACCAACATGTATCAGTCATTTCTGGAAATGGGATTTTGTTGTGGAAGTAGCTTTATTCAGGTTAGATGTTTTACAATATTGCTGCTGTTTGGTTCAGCACTTTTTCTTGTGAACAGATAGAGTTGTGGGACAGTTCTAATAACCTAGGACTCTCATCAGTTTTAGCACAGGCAAGTATGGGGACATACTCTGAACAAGGCATAAGACAATTTTGATTGGGTAAACTGAGAGCCTTAAATGGATCTGAACACCTGCCTACATTCCACCACTTACATTGAGGTTATGGATTGGATTAAAAGTACAGCTTCTGGAACCATCCTGCCTGTGAAGTTCAGAATCGTTAGCTATGAAGGAAATTATTTTCCACAGTTTCTGGCCACGATCCATCCTTCCTTGCTGTCTTGATATTCCCTGTGGGACTCACAGAATGACAATACCACCCTTTGTTCAGATTTAAAAAAAAATTAAGCTACAAACCTCATTAGATTCCCTATGAATATTCATCCCCACAGAAAACGCCAAACACAAGGTTTTTACCTTAAGGCCACAGTTAAGCCTTCAATTAACAAGTACCCAGAGTCACACTAGACCAGAGCTGTTTTTGTTTGGAGCAAGGCAAGGTGTCTCGCATGCATCCCCATGGCTGAAATGATTCACATTTGTGGGGGTTGCTTTGCATTTCACCAACAGTGCAGAACAGGCCTCCCTGTTGCAGGCAAGCAGAGTGCTCCTTCTTCTCCTTGCAGAGCAATTTAGCTCTAAATCTGTCCCCCGTGGTGGCTGGCTGCCTGCCTGGGCCCCCAGGCAGGGTGTGAGCTGCGGGTGCACCTTGCTGGCTGCAGCACGTGTTCCTGGGGAAAAGCCAAGAAACTGCTCCTTCCCTCTCACTGTGTTATAGAATAATTTAGGTTGGAAAAGACCCTTGAGATCCAACCCATGCCAATTCCATCGCTAAGCCATGTCTCTAAGTGTCTACATGTTTTTTTAATAACTCCAGGCATGGTGATGCATCTCACTTCTCCCTCTGCAAGCTGAGGGCTGCCATCCCTTCAGCCTTTAGTGGCCTGCTCAAATGGTGGGAGTTTGAGAGCATCACAGCAAGTGAAAGAATTTGTATGCTTGAGAGGACAGTACCAAGCTGGGGAGGAAGAAAAGGTATTAGATGTGACACCTGATGCTGTGGTAATGCATGTACAGAGCTAGGGACTGGGGGACAGACAAAAATAGTCAAATCAAACTTCACTTAGGGGTGACCAAGGGGTGTGACACACGTGTAAGGAGCTGAGAGTGGTACTGGCCAGGTGGTTCTTGGGCTCCTGGGTGGGCATGAGCAGTGCAGGGCGCCAGCCTCATGCTGGGGGTAGCTCTGGGACCCCAGCGGGAGGATGGTGATACACCCTTCAGAAGCCTTTGCCCCAAATCTACTCACTTTCTTCTGAATGCCCAGATTGGGATGTGCTCAAGACAAACATGCTATCTTATACTTCAATGAGATTTTATGGGAAAAGACTATCCATTGATTTAAGCTAAACCAGACTTTGCTGTATGGAGAGCTGGGTGCCATTTCCTGCTGGATGATTTGTCCTGCGACAGCTTCAAGAGAGGCTAATGAAAAATGAGAAGAATGTGCTGGCCATCTTAGCAGCCATATTTCACAGTGTGGTTTTGAAACCGTTTGTTTTCTTAACTTCCCGAGGTCAATGGTTACAGGAGATGGATGTCACCACATGTGCTCATTTGGAAAAATAGCAGTGGTCAGGCTTTAGGTTCGTGAGCAGCAGTATGGGAAGGCAAAGAAATTAAAACAAAACACAACAAACCCTAAAAAAAATAGCTTATTTTTTTGGGATATGGCCAGGATTTCAAAAATCTCAGCTCAGGATGTTGATTAAGCAAATTGAACAGGCCTTTCAGTTAATTTATAGATCTGAATAAACAATATAGTTAATTTTCTAGATCTGAATAAACAATACGTAAATATCCAGAGTTACTCTAAGCTTTTAAACTTAACATTTGTGTTTTTTTGAATTCAAGTACAACTACAGATGGACTCATATCTCTTCCAGAAACCTTTTGATCTCAGCTGAGCATTCATTTAGGATACCAATTGAGTACTTGAAGGCCTGAATTATTAAGGAAAGTAGTCACTACTATGGTTTACAGAAGTCTAAGTGCTTAGAGGTTTTAAATAAAACACATTTTGAATTTAAGTTGTGAGACAAACTCGAGCAGTGCAAGTGCAATAGTAATGGTTTTCGCATTTGCATAGAAGCCTCACTGCCAGCTCCAAACTAGTTCCCAAATAAGGTTATGCATCCTCATTTTACAGACAAGGAAGGCTGATGTAATTTATTGGTGCTTGAGGGCAGGGCTAAAGACCCTGAGCCAGCTGTTAATGGGGCCAAGAGGGAGCATGGGTTTCTGTCCTCCCCAGTCAGTGCCAAGCCCAGGCAGTAGTGGGGTGCCTGTGGCTGGCTCAAAGCCCCTGGGACTCTCACAGTTTAAAGCCCAACATGGCTTTAGCCTTGTGACTGCTGGATGGAAGTGCCACCCAGCTGGAGGTGCTTCCTCTCCGTGGTACAAGACACAACCAGGCTGGGATGGTCCATGCTGAGCTGGCAGCAGCAGTGTCTCTATTTGAATCAGTTGTTAGCTGTGGGATTTGTCACCCAGTGCCCACTGGCTCTTCTGGAAGGGATGCTGGCTGTCTGTCTGATGAAGGGAGCTGGGAATATTTTGCCTCTGGCAATAATAAAGGGCAAAGCAACACTCCCTCCACTGCTTCAGCTTCCAGACTGTCATGCAGTGCATTTGGTGATACTCAGTGCTGTCTAGTGATAAAAAAGCAATTAATTGGAAGGAAAGAGTATGACAAAAACGAATGGCATGGTATGGTATAACAGAAACTGGTTACAATGCATGAGTCGCCAGTGTGGAACAGTTATGCTCAAAAATGGTGAACAGATGTCATAGGACAATGTAAAGATTGTTTAACATTACCCTGAGGTATAATGAAATATTGTCAGGTGTGGGAATGGAGTGAGATTTTCCAAAGAGGTCTTCTGGGACTGCTCACACACCCCAGTGTGTTGGCAAGCCTTGGGAGACAAATTGAAACTAATAGCTGAGCAGGCGAGACCAACAGGATCTGCACTCCTGTTGTTAAAATGAGTCTTTAATAACACACGGTGAGACAGTGCTGTATACTTGATAGCTATTTTTGTTTCCATTACAACTAATTTGTTTTATGTAGACATTGGAAAAGATAAATTACTAGTAGCATAGGTGATTAATACATTAGGCAGAAACACTGCAGCTCTTCTTTCAGATGCCAGTGTCCATACATAGGAAAATTTACAGGGAGTTGTGAGCTCTGGCAGCCACTTTAGAGTGCCAGAAATGAAGACACTTATTAGATTTAAACCAAGCTTTAACATAATACATTTTAATCAAGAAAAAATCCTAAGCAGTCTGCTAATCTTTTTTTAAAAACTTAACTATTACAACTGGTTAGTTGCACAAGCATTTTTAAAAAGTAATTACACTGGATTTTTTAAATGTTGATTCCTATAACATGATAAAATAATTAAGAAAAAGTACTACTTCTTTCTTGACTTCTGTCTGAAAATATGAGACAAAATATGTCAAATGCTTGCATGTCGAATCAGCCCCAATAATGTTTTCAGTTACAAGAAAAAACGTTCTAATTTTTTGAGAATTATATTGGTCTGAGATGTGATGATGCTGGAGAAGTGCTTTCTGTTTTATTCATAAAAAGAAAAACTTTTGGAGGTCATATGTCAAACCTAAGTTTTTCCTGTTTTCTACAAAACCAGCAGGTGGTACTTGCAAGAAAATGCAATTCTTCTAATTTGCAGAAGCTCCCAAGAAGAAAATATATGAGAGAGCTGCAGTTGGTTCCAGTGTGAAACTTGGCAAGAAAAATTTCTGCCTGCAAAAATCAGGGCTTACTTATTACATTTGGCACTTATTCTTTTTCATTATGCAATAAGGACATGAAACATCTACTGGATGCTCCCTAGAGATGGACAAAATTCTCTGTTGAATTTTTTCTTATAAAAAATGTATGCACATAATTTTTTAAAGGGTTTCCATTAAATAAAAAAGTGAAAGCTGGAAATGTTGTGAGGTTGTTGGGAATTTTTTGTCATGCTCAAACAAAACCCCAAATAAATATTTTTTTGACAAAATCCCAGAAAAATCAAATACTATAGTTTACTTATTTAATTTCTGCTGAAAGATTTTGGGAGCTGTTTTCTCTCTGCTTGTCAACTCTCCTAACCTCCTCCTCTCTCCTGGAAGAACTTTTTTTTCCAGGGCTGCTTCATAAGCCTTTGTTATTGTTTACAAATATTAAAATTCTCAGTGGGAATCTATAATTTCTTTGAGTTCTTGCCTGTAGTTTGTTTTGAAAGACCAGGTTTATAAACATAGGTTTGATTGTTAAGAGTTTGAATCTGCAGTTTTGGACAAGGAAACAGCCTTCTCTGTGAATGTCAGGTCTTAAGATACCAGGGCTAAGCCCAGCTGCTGTTGGCCTGGAATTCTTTGGGGTTTGGATCTCCCAAGAGAGGATGGTTTGGTGGTGGACTCTGGTGAAAGGCCACGCCCTGGAGAGGGATTTCATGCCCATATTGGGTTGGCAGGAGATGACACAGGACACCCTAACCCTGTTATGTTCCCTTCTGGGAATCTTCTTTTAGCTTTCAGATTCTGTCTGGAGCTTGAGGATGCTCCTATAATCCAGCCTCCAGTAGGCACAGGCCATTAAATACTTCTTGTTATTCTCAAGGAGAGCTGTAGCCTGCTTTGCTTTATAGGTTGTCCAGAGAATTTGTAGGTGCCCTTGGAAGTGTTCAAGGCCAGGCTGGACAAGGTCTTGAGCAACCTGGTTTAGTGAGAGGTGTCCCTGGCTATGTTGGGGAAAAGAGGGGGTTGGGACTAGATGATTTTTAAGGTCCATTCCAACAACTTAACATTCTGTGATTGTATGATTCTCCGAATCTGGAACTCTGTGATTCCTGCATTTGAATCCTGCATTTCCTAGTTCTTCTCATGGAGGCACAAGAACCCAAAAAGCTCTAAGGGTTATGGTAACCCCTTTTGTAACTTGTGTCACCCTCCAAGAGTTTCCTCAGACATCTGATTTACTGCTTGTCCTCCTCCCATTAGTGCAGGTTAACACCACCCCGAGGCAGGGACAGTGTTCCTGTCAGAGGTGTCACTGTGCAACATGTCTTCTGGGAGGTTGGTGGCCCAGCTACACCAGTGCCAGGACTGATACCTGGCAGACAGATGAGGAAATCAGTTGGATGTACTTTGCATCTCTTTTTGCCTTTGTCAGTTATCCGACTCCTTTTTGAGTGGGGAAGTACCATCCTTTTTTTAGAGGGTAAAATAGTCTTGTGAAGTGGATGATGAAATTAAACAGCCAAATGATGGCAAAATGAAACACGAACATCTAGGAATAGCTTCATCATGCAAAGTTTTTAAAAAAAATTTACAGGAAGCAAAAGAATGTTTTTTTTGAAATACAAGCAACAGTAAAGTTAAGAAAGCACAGTGCATCCAGCTGAGCAGATCTCACCACTAAAGTTTCATCTTTAGTGCTTTACTTCTCCATGACTGCAGGCAGTTACATGGGCTCCCTAAAACTAAATTAAGCTTTCAGACCCTATGTCTGATTCCTCCCTGTCTTATATCAGGAAATGTAAGTAGCATGGCTGATGTTAGCAGGGCTAAAATCCAAAACTGAAGAATAAATTCTTGTGATGCATTTTTGCATTTACTGAAAAGCACATCCGTCAGTATTTTTAAAAATTAAATCATCAAATTAAGATAACAATCATTTCTCATAAAATAAACTATACTTTGTGTCCCAGACAATACATATGTGGGAATTAATCTCAACCAGGCAAAGCCTTATTTAATTGATTTAGTTTTAGATATGGTAACTAACCACACTGGAGTCTATGTAATAAAGCTAAACATATGCTTTGCCTCTGCAGAGCTGGAGCCTTAAACTGAAAAGGTATAAAAGAGCTGCTTGGCTGGAAACCATCAAATTTGTAACCTTTCACTCTTTTACTACATACAAAAGAAAATACCTTGTATTATCAACAACTTAATTTATGGTGAATTTAAATGCAGTTTCCAGAAAATAGCTCCCATTAGGATCTAATTAGAAGACTCTGCCACTTTTTCCAGCATGTGTTACTCAATTCCTCATGAAGTTTGTGGGACTTATGGTAAGGACCATATTTTATCGTGAGCAGGATTCAACTTCATACCAAACTCTAAAAATTGCCCCGACATTTTGGCCTCAGGTCCTTGTAAATGCTCATTTCAGCATAGCATTTCTCCTTAAAACATTTGGCATAGATAGATGTAAAAGTAAAGAGTTACTTTGTACTCAAAAATTCTCCCATCCCACTTCCAGAAGTAGCTTGGAAGTAGCTGATGCCTGTGAGGCATCAGGGACCACAGGCAGTGGAGGAGAGGTGTGAAGGTCAGTGTGGCCATGAAGCCCTCATTGGTCTGATGGGTCCAAGGCTGACAAAGAGCAAGGCAGGTCCTTACTCTCTATCATGCAATATTAGGATTTAGATGTGATGTTTCAAGGTCTTCAGCTTTTCCCTGGTTGTCACTCACGTGCTGGAAATAGCTGGCTTCCCAGTGCAATGGCTGTGAAGGATGGTAAGAGAAGCTCAAAGACATGCTGATAAAGGTAATTTCAGCTCAATTTTAGGCTAGGTCCAGGGGGAAAAAAAATTAAGTGAAAGCCTTAATTTTTCTATTTGTGGATTTACAGTGTGCTGCTTATTTTGGATCATCTCTGATGACAGCTCAGAGTTACTCTGTCATTATGTACCATGCCGCAGTCATGATGACATCTTGTAGTGGAGCGCAAATAACATTTATTTTTCAGGCAAAATATAGACCTAGTGGCTTTTAAATGTTTATTTTTTAGTGCTGTTTCTTTTTTTAAGGATTTTTTTCTAGATTATATTGAACCTGTGTCAGGAGTAATATTTTCCTGGTTTATACAATACTGGCGGCAGAGCAGTGAGGCTGCTGTGCCTCAGCTGTGCTCAGGATATGTCAGGGCTTTTTGTGGAGACCATTGCATCCCTCCCAGTCCTCACACTGGTGATGTCTGGGCTGGGGCTCTTAGGAGCCCTGGATCTGGCTACTTCTACATTGGGGAAAGTAAGCCATGGTCTGATCCCCCAGCAGGGTGGCCATAGGGGATCCTCACTGCCCCATGATAAGCCCTGAAGCACAAAAGGGGATTTTTGGTAGGGATGAACATGTACCACTAATATCTTAAGTCAGAGGGTGTATTTTCTTGTTTGGGCTAAGTTTAGGCTCTGCTTTGAACAGTATAGTTTGAAAAACTCAGAAATGACAGATGTATCAAATAATCATATCAATATTATTCCAGTATCTATTTTATTCATGCATAAGAATGCATTTATCTATGTTATATATATGTATATATATATATGTTTGGACAGGTTGTATATAATTGATCTGGACCATATTCTGAATTGGTGCAATATTGGTCTTGTTTCAATGATAACTATGCAATATATGTGAAGAATCTGGCTTTTTCAAAATTAAACTACCAAGATATATGCTTGGTTTCACACATTCATCCGGACCTTCTGCTACATGAAATAAAATATATAAAGCACCAGACCTTCTTTCAAATCAAAAGTTTATTTTACTTAGTCCAGAGTGTTCCTTTGTGGAGCTTTCCCATATGATGTTCTGTTATAACTGCAACAGTTTCAAAAACAAAGGGAAAAAAAAAGAAGGAAACCAGAGTAAAAATAAAACAACATATTCCTCAAAATTAAAACCAGGATGATATTCCTATGCATGCTGAGCATGCTTTGGACCAATATGTGTATGTGTGTGTGTGTGTATACATATAAAGCATGCAGACAACTAGATGATAGTCCAAAACATACACAGTGCTATGTCTGCCAGAAAGGAGTTTTGTTCATGTGTGAATTTGTGAACTTTTATCCAGTTAGACAGTTTTAGGTAATTTTTATAAATAAGTAAATAGTTTACAGTGGGTAGTGAAGAGTGTAGGAAAAATCTACCTGTATCATCTCTGCATTTAGTCTGATTCAGTGATTAAGATTTTCACGTGGTCGAATATGGAAAATGGTTGGAAAATGTAAAATAAAACCAATAGTAGCTGGTTGTGCAGAGACCCTGGGATGTGATTCTCTTCCTACATTGCTTTAGTGCTACTGTAATAAACAGAAGTTTGTTCCCTGAAAAGCTACATCACAGAATGTGTTGTGTTTATATGTGCAAAAGCGGTCTTGTTCCCAAACTTTTCCATGTTTACAATTAAATTCTTCTAAGAATAAGATCTGTACATTTTATGTACAGATAGAGGAGAGAAGAGAGAAAGTATTTTACAGGGAGAAGGGAGAGCTTGTCACAAAAGAGCACTATCAGCTTGAGGACAGCACTGCAGCTTTTGAGTGCATTGGAAGTAGGAGTGGAACAGAGAGCTGAATGCATTTTCTTTCATTGGGAATCACACAGTGTAGTCCTTCCCATCACTTATAGTTGTGCTTCCCTTGACTCTAGACTTTCCCTGTGATCAGGACAGGCAGAAAACATGAAATCAGTTAATTAGTCTTTCAGCTGGAAGCATTTTAATCTGCTGATAACAATCAGTAATTGGGAAGGGTGGAATGAAGCAGCTGTAATGCTTAATGATTTTTTGCGGGAAGGGGGTATATAATTAAATCTCAGTTGTTTTTTGTTTTTTTTTTTAACTGGTAAAGTATTATTCGGGGAATTCAATCAATGTGTTACACATCCTTCAAGGATTTTGATGCTCTTTGTAAACTGCTTCCCTTACAATGACAAATTACTGATCTGTCACTCTAGTTAGTTGGCCCTACACTCTTACACAGTGTGGACAGACAAGGCATGTAATTTCATTCCTACTTGCTTTGCACACTTTTCCTTGGCCTGCTGGCAAAAGCCCTCTGGTGCCAGGTCTCACATTCCAGCTGTTGTACATTTATCTTACTAGCGGACAAATACTTTATCATCCTGTAATTTTTTTTTTTTTTTTTTTTGAATGGGGCTTCAGGGCAGACAATATTTGTGGGAAAATCTGCAGAGTCTGGCTGTGCCTTCTGACACAGGATGAAGTGGTTTGCCTCCCTGCCATTTAGAAAGGTCACAGACAGACACATTTGGCTAAATAGCACCAGGCCCCCTTTGCTGAGCCCGGTTAGACACAGCAGCAGTGTGTGCTCAGTGCCGGGGATGCTCCTCACCTGTCCGTGCTGCGCTGTTTGCAATAGGGAGCTGCCTACAACCTCGCCTTTCTCCCTGTAATTGTCTCCTGACAGCTACCTGCCTTTCTTCAGCCTCGTCCCTCTTTTCCAGTGAAACCCGAAACCAGGTGAAACTTGCTCAGTGTCAGATTTCACTTCCAAATTGAAATTCAAAGCTAAAAGAAGCTCCGGGTCTTCCAAGGTTCACCAGCCTCTTGTCAGCCTAAGACTTAGAGTAATACAATCTAAGCCAATTTAGGGCAGTGGAAATAATGTGTCTCAGACTCATTGCTTTTGTCCACACTTGCCTTTAAAAAAAATTCATTTATTTGAATCTTTTCCCTTCCTATTAGCATGTCCTCTACAAAATGGAATATATTGATTTTGTTATTACATCAAGGACTTATGTTTCAGGAACAGAACAAATGCCTATTTTTTTTTAATGAGTGACATAGTGTTAAAAGTAAAAATGTATGACAGAAAAATACATAATTCACAACTGTGTCCAAGACAAACCTCTCACTGAATAGAGTTTTATTTAGGTGAAAATAAACAGGCAAGGCCAATTAGGAACAAAGTCTGTATACAGGGATTATTTTTGGTTATGTTTAAAAAGAATTTTTTTTTTTAAGAAGAAGAAGGAATACCGACAGCAGTTTACTTTGGATAATTCTGCTAAGCAGCTGGACTTTGAGGAGATTATGTAAGATGAACTAATTGCCAAACTTCTGATTCTTGTTTCTTGCTAGCCATAATTTAATTCTATATTAAAGTTTCTGGCTTTCACCCGTAGTTCCTCATGATTTGTGCTTTGAGTAGGGCCAGGGATGGTGAGTAAACAGTAACTATGGTAATCCTGAAATTCCTCTGTTCCTATGCCAGCCATACGACCCATCAATGTCCTAGGTGCATATTAGAGTTCCCTTAAGGCTATTCTGACTTATGGCTGCTCAGCTCCCCACAGGAATATCCACACAGCTGGGAGGAGCAAAATTGTAATTTCTGCACAGATTTTATTTATTGTTTCAGGGTAGTATTTATGCCAGCCATATTTCATATTTATTTTGAAATCAAAGGTTTTTAAAAGTGGTAATGTCATAAAGAACTCAGATAGTTAAAAACGTGGGAGCTACAAAACTTGTCAGAGCCAAGTATATTGCATATATCCAATTCTATACTTAAGCTGCTTTAAATATAGCAATGGGAAAAGTAGGGAAAGCATCCATATGATAAGGCACCAGCTGTGAACAGTTTGGTGATCTACAAAAATGTTCCTACTGTTGCAACTGCTGGAGGAGTGACCCGGGGGTAGGAGGGGTGAGGAGAAGTCATGGTAAGAAATCAGAACAAAAATGCAAACAGACTCAGTCACTGAGGCACTGAGATTGTGACTTTTCTCCAGCCTATCAAAATGACTCTCCTACACTGTTCTGGTGAGATCTGCTCTGAAAGTTCAACATTGATTGGCCCCAGAAGGTCTCTCCTGGTGACTGTGGTGGAAATATGAGAGCAGAGTTAGGTTACTGTATCAAATCTGAGGAAAGTTCTTGATAGGAGAAAAGAACTCTGTGCTTGTCTCCCATTGCTATTCTTAGAGAAACTAATCTTTCAGTCACAACTGGGGAATGACTTCTTCCTTTGCTTGACCCTTGGGAGGTCACAGATAGGTCCTGAAGCAGCGTGCTGACATCCGTGGGACAATTTATCCTAAAATACGTCCCTTCTGCCTAGTAAAAGTCCATATTTGACTTGGTAGCCTTATACTCTTACCTGTCCCATCACCACCTCTTCTCTGAAACCATGAAATATCAGGTTGTGATGTCCTTGAGCATGGAGGACACAAATCCTAGGATCTCTTTTCTGTAACCAGATGCAGCAGGAATCTCAGCATGGGTACATGACAGCTTAAAGGATTAATGATTAGGATATCCTATGCAGATATTCATGGATGTGAGATAGAATTTTCACCATCCAAAAGAAATTCCACAGTCTGCAAATATTCCTGTCCACTCCTTATCCCGCCTCTCTTACAAAGACTGGGTTATTAGAATTTGAAAGTCTGTGTCAAGGAACACTTGTGAGAAATCAGAAAGAGGTTCTGTGATTCTTGTCTATGGCTTGGGTATTTTGGCTTGATTTTAATTTAATAATTCTACATCTACATGAAAAAAAAAAAAATTCGGGAAAAATAACAGTAACAGACAGGGGACCAAACTTCCCCCTCTGTCAGAAAAGTCACATTCATTGATCCTTTTATTTTCTACTGATTTTGTATTAACTACAAATTGTTGCCATTAATCATTAACGGGATCATTAGAAGGCCAAATTAAGACTACAAGAAGGAATCCTTGCATAGGATACTGGAGCACATCTCCACCTGCTTTGATAGGTCAGGTACTTTGCCTCTGAATTTTGTAGGCTGCATCAGAGCCACCAGCACCTTTGACTGCATCAGCCCTGTCCTATCTCCTGTATCTGCTGTGGGAAAACCTTTGTAAGGCATCAGGATCAGAAGAAGAGCAGTGCAACTGCTGACTTACTCAGGGGAAAACCCTTACTCTCACCTCCAGGAAAGGTGTTCTTTCTGGCATTGTCAAACTGATGTGCATTCCAACTCACAGGGACTGCAGTAAGCAGCTGTGTAGTGCACATTCACACTAGTAAATGGGAATTCATCTAAGCAGAAAATGATGGTAGGTAATAGATATGATTTGAAACAACAACCTCCTTGAATTAAAACTATTTCTTTATCAACAGGTTGATAAATTTGTTTACAAATTATCTAAAGGACTCCCTCTCACATTTTTACCCAAATACGTCAGTAAAGTGTTCTTGCTTTTCCTTTGTTCATGTGGTGAATTTGCTTTTCATGCACCTGCTATTACTGTTGCGTTTCACTGACAAGCAGAGGCAAAGCTTTTCTCTTCTGGAGAATTATTGAATTACATTTATTTTCTCATGCTTTTTACTTGTCTCTCTGGAAAAGATCTCAGGTTCACAGGCTTAATGCCTGAGTGATCCACAGAGCCCCATTTCCTGCACATTTCAGTGCTCCAGGTAACAAAAGTCATCTCTCTCTGGTCTCTGAAGTGGAAAAGCTAACTGTTCCCTTTAGAATGAAAGGGGACTTTTGTTCCTACTTTATTACTTATGACTAACGACGTTATGAAGGGTTTGTTATTGCATCTCTGTCCTTGCTGCTGCTGCTGCTGGGGTGTCTCACAGAGTGCATTCATGGGCTCTTTTCTACACTTCCAGTAAATGTGCTCTTCCTGGCATCTCGTTGGCATGGCATATGCCATGTTTCATGGCATAAACCTTACTTCCTTGGTGAAAGTGTGTGTGTCCAAATGACTCATCCCTGTTTGGGGAGGATGACCCCCACAACCTCAAAGGTGGGTCTTGGAAAGCAAAAGGTGCAGTTATGGTCTCTGTGTCTGCCTAGGGCAAGAGTTATCGCCAATTCACCAGTGTCTGGAATTGCTTGTTATTGATTCCTGTAAATTGTCTTATTTGTCTGAGGGCTTCCCAGATGAGCAGCAGACGCTTCAGAACTCTAAATATGAGTCAGCCACAGAGTTCAGAGATTAATCTGTCCCTTTGGGGTGCTGAGCAGCCAGCAATCCAAACAGCTTGTTGTAAGAGGCTTAACAATGCAGAACAGCTGATTTCAGATTCATCCATTGAAAACATACATTCATGTTGCTGGATGTTGGAATAATGCTAAATCACTTTAATCTAAACCACATTTGAATACAACTCCCACAGTTTAAAGGGCACTGAATTAATCTTGGAGTAACAGAGTTGCCTTGTAAAATGAATTTGTGTGATGTTATAAGAAACTTATAAGAAACTTGACTGTGAAGGGGGCAGCTCTTTGAACTTGTAAACCCTCACTGTTTAGAAACATATAGCTGCTTGAACACAAGACTAAATGTAGCAGAATTCAAACAAACTATTCCTCTGCTTTCCCACATTTTAATGTGCTCATCAGTGAATATTTATGTATGAACCCTGTAGTAGAGCACAGTCGTCATTTCTCAGCTGTCTCCAATTGCCAGATCGATGAAAAATTTGGTGCGCTCCCACTCAATTGAAAAAAGTAACTAACAGGCTGCTAGGTCGTTTTCTCTCAACATTAATCCATCATTATCACCTGAAATGCAGTACTTTGAAGACTGAGGAAGGTCCATATTTCAATTTAAATAATGCCTAACAGGTAAAAGCTTGACATTTTCAGTTCCCACTAAAGCTTAAAGAGCTGACAGCATTTTATTTTGATGAGAATATATCTTTTCCTCCTCATGGATTTCTATACAAAGACCTAGCCATAGGTAAAGGTATGCCTCTATGCTAACCAGAGAAGAATCCAATTAGTTATTCAGAAATGCCTTTATTTTGTAGACCTGTCAATTACCATTGTGTCAGAATTTTTTTTTTTTTCTGTTAATTTATAGGATTTGGAGGTTTTCTTTGGGTTGCTTAATTGTTTTTGTTGGTTTTATGCCTTGGGTTTTTTTGGGGGGGAGGTTGGGGGTTTTTTGGTTGGGTTTTTTTTTTTTATAGTAATGAAAATCTTCATGACCTTGGAAAAGGAGAATGCTGGTAGATAAAATACTTGCTTTGTTCTGGGAAGAAATGCAGGAATCTGGTTTTGCAGCAGGCAGATGGGCTTCAGCCTGTATTTGTCACCTAGCAGAGATAAAGGGAGGTGGTATACTCTTTTGGAAAATCTCTGTGGAATCTGAGGATCTCTGTGGAAATCCTTTTGGAGGTGTAACATGCATTCTTCAGACTTGTGGGGCAAGTCTTGCTCTGTGTGGACATCAGGACTGTCCCAAACAGAGGGACTGGGATGTTGTTGGTGCTTTACATCCAGTAGCAGGAGTTTGGAGAGGGATCCCCACTGTACCAGGATGCACTCAGCTCTTCCTTGCCACTCCCCCAAGGCACACATATGCACAAATGCGTGCCGGGAGTAACACAGTTGCCAAAGGTTGAGAATGTCAGGTTCAGTCAGGTCTCAAGAACCTGCAGATGTTTCAAATCAAAATGTTACCTTAATAAGAATAATTAGGTGTTTGGGAGAATATTTTGGTCTGTGCCTTTTGAATGGGAAAAAGTATCTTTTCTATAGCCTGGTCATTCTGTTTATCTGAACATCTTCAGCTCAAGATTCTTCCCATAAGTTACCTGGAGAAGAAAGCTGGTGGTTTTTCTCTGCAGCCAGGATGGGTAGATTTTACTACCTTAATAATGTCCAGACATACAGTAAGGTGCTCTGAACAAATGTTGAGCAGCCTGGCTCCAGTGCTGCTGGGCTGGGGTGCAGGCACTGCCCATGGGATTTACTGCCCAGTGCCAGGCAGTGTCTGCCAGGGGCAGAGCCACCCATGGCAGGAGGAGATCTGGGGAAATGAAATCCCAGATGTATTTCATTTCACCCTGGGCATAACAAAAGCATGTCTTACATGCCAGATGGACTCTGGTGTGGATCTGTCACGTAGAAAACATGGTAGTTCCTTTTCAGAGGAGGGAAGGAGCTGCAGCTGTTAGAGACCTGCTGCCTAATAGGTCATGGGAGAAAGAGGAAAACATTTCTACACAGCTTCCCACTCTTCCTGGGAGAGCCCTTGGAGCTCCAGCCACAACTTTTGCTGCATGTAATTCACTGTTCAGCTTTGAAGATTTTCTTCCTCCTCACTCTATCATTCCTTAGAGAATCTACCTCACGCTGAGCACTTTTGCACAGTCAATTATTAACTATGCATTAATAAAAGTGCTTTGAAATAATTTCCTTTTATTTATTTTTTCCTTTTATTTATTTTAGGAAAAAAAAAGGAGAAAAAAAACCTTTTCCCACCAATTGTACTTTCCTTTACTAGCATATTTTGCATGAGATTGTTGTTACATGGGATATTACACAGCTCATTGACTTTTGAAATAATTGGAATCCAACAGTGTAATCAAATCACAGGCTATCAATAAAAGGAATTTTAAAATACATAATTTTCACTAAGCCTGTCTCCTAAAACATCCAATTTTTTGATGCATCTTGCCAGCTCTGCAAATTCTAATTTACCTGCTTTGGTCAAAACGATTACCCATCAGAACAACCTATTCCTAAGGATAACAAAATATAAAACGTTTTTAAACACACTGTGTTAATATCTTATGAGCACACTGGATAAAGGATATTCTCAAAAGTATGAAGACAAACACAACAATAACATTTATAAATAGAAAGGCTGAAAGAAGACAATTGAGCAAGAGTGCCAGTTCCAGAACCTGGAACTTTGTACAGCTTTTTTAGAAGTTACTGTTGTATATTTTTCTGTCTTGCATAAGATGTAAAACACCACTAATATGATTCTGTTTTTTCTGCTCATTTAGATTTATACTGCATTCCTCAGTGTGGTAGCTTAACCTTACTAGTTCAACCCTTTGTATCTATTCAGATATATCATCGTTAAGTGATAGGTCACCTATAAAATAATATTCAGTAAGATGAATTTGTAGCTACATATGTAATGATCTGATCCTTATGAGATACTATGAATTTATTTCCACTGTCTCTGTTGGTGGTGTACATCAGCTAAAGAGCTGGCACTATGCACTTCAGACCATTTAAATATATTTATATGGAGAGAGACACAGAGAGAATTATATATATATATATTGAGAGACATAAATATGTCCATATTCAGATGCTGTCCTTTGAAGAAAAATGTTTCAGAGGAGTTGTTGGGCTCTCAGAGGATGAAGGAGAGGGCCTAGTAAAAAGGGTCAAGCCTAGACTTGAAAACCAATATTTCATCCAGAAGGAAACTCATGGATTTATCATGTGTACATATATGTATAAACCCATATGCCTGTGTATCTTTAGATGAAAATATATCTTTATTTCTGTGCACTGAAGGCAGAAGACACATCCAGGCAGGTGACATTGGCCAGACTTGTGCTGATGCCCCGAGTGCCTGCTGAGTGAAAACCTGCCAAGACTCTGAGAGTGTAAGCCCAGTGCTCTATCTCTGCCTCTCTCAGCCTCCTTGCCAGAAAGGACACACTGCTTGGAGTGTCTCCTTGTGGTATTAGAGCTGAGACCTCTGAGGGAGTATCCATAGATATATCATTTCTATTCTTCCCACATGTTTTAAAATCCACACTCCAAACCCTTGTGCATTGTCCATTGCTGTCCATCATTCACAACTAAGAGAAATGAAGAACTATGAATAATGATGATGTAAAAAACAGCAGGCAAATGTAATCTGCAGCAATGCTGGGTGGGGAGCAACATCTCTGACTGAACTTGGCTTGTGTTTATGTGGGCTGCTATTAATAATAAACAAGTCTCTACGCCTTTGCCATATGATAAGCATCATGTTCAGTACAGAGTTTCAAGATCTGGATCTGTCATTGAAACCTCCAAAGCAATACGTACATAACCAGATCTGAACTCTTTGGATTGTTGAAATCCAACTGTTCTGGCAAAGTCCACTACAGAGCCAGGTGCTGCTGCTGTGAGAGCAGCTTTTTATAGGTGCTCCAGGGGAAAAAGGTCACACTAGGCCAGGGTGGTTTTCAGTACTCAACTTCCCTTTGGTAATATTGTTAGACATGGAGAATATTTAAACAGGGTTTATGGCAACTGGCAAATCAATTGCCTTGAAATGATATGTATAACCAGGGAACTAAGGAAAGACTAAAAATATAATCCCTAATCTAAAGCCTTTGACATGTTTTCTGGACAGTAGTTTGGTATTACCCAGATGTATGCTCACAGAGCTGTCTGTGCAAATCAAAAACATCCATCATACGAAAATGAGCTTAATTATGAAAGTTTTGCTTTTCTAGTCAAGCTTTAATTTCAGTTATTCCTGATTTCACATTACTTAGCTTCTCCTTTTACATTACATTCTGCTGCACATCCATCACACTAAAGCTGTTGGAATGACAAAAGCAAAAAAACCACAAAGCTGATTCCAAAAGCTGGTGATGAAAACCTTCAAACCCCTGTGTTTCTAGTGGAATGCGTTCCTTAATCATTGCAATATTCTTAATTTTTAAATTTATTGAAACCAGGAGTATCCACAAGGATGGTGCATATTTTGTCAGATCCCAAGGACACCTGAGAATTACCAGCACCCCAGCCTGCAGTGAGCATGGATGGACTGGCTTTAGTTCTCTAGTCATGCCAAAACATTGATCCTCCTGAGGTGAGCACTGGGATTCAGTAACGCACATACAAACTCAAGAAACCAGTGGCAAGGTTATCTTTGCTACAGTAATTTCTCATTTGTGATAATTTTTTGCCCTGGATGGGGGCTACACCTGTGCTGCAAAGAGGTTTGGGGTCAAACTCCTGCTCCTGCATCTTGGGGCTCTGCATCTCAGAGCCCTTGGGCTCTGTGGGAAGACATCTGTGTGTTAGGAAGCTTCACTACAGTTGAAATAGTCCCCAAAGGCTACCCCTTATGTAAAACTTGGAAACAGTGCCATGCTGACTTTCTGTAAAACATGAAGAGAAAAAGTAGATCATTCCAGGATGATTGCTCAAAATTCTTCAGTTGCAAGCTTGATATGACATACATTCATCTGTAGCCCTTCTCAGCTGAGACATTTAAAAGAACTTAATTCACCCACAGAAAACCTTTCACACTGTTGCACATGGCTGAAATCTGTGTCCCTATAACAGAATAATTCCTTCATGGTACCTTCATCCTTTAAACAAATTATAATTAGAACACCAGTAATCTCTTTTAAAATATCTGTATCACTTCTGTATCCATTTATTTCAAATTCAAGATGCTGCTGAAAACTCCCTTTGGAAATTCTGGGTTAAAGAGTCCCTTGCCACAAAGTGAAGCATATGATAAAACTTTAAGTAGCTCTGTTGTGCTTGCAAGTAATTTTTTGCAGTGCAAGTCTGGGGTGTTAGTGCCCAGGATGCCAACCTGGCTGGCACTGGAGTGCCCATCCCTACAGAAGCTGCAGAGAGTGGCTTATTGCCTGTAAGTGGTGATGGTGGCCATGGTGACCTGTAAAAAGAGAATTGTGACATGCCATCACTTGCTTGCTCCCCTCTCAAGTTTGGGAGGTCTTTGGCAAAGTCCTAATCAAATGCCATGTTTGTTAATGTAAGCAAATTGTGCATGGAGAAAGGACAGTCTAAGTATATACATATATATATGCACACACACACACACACACACACACACACACACACACACACACACATACACACACACACACACACACACCCCAGATAATATTATTATTGGAAAATCATGCAGAACTCAGATTCTCTTCAGAGCTATGTCCTTGATGAGCTTTTCTAAGTTTTTTTTGCAAGTGTGACCTGCTAGGAGCACACTTCTCCTGAGGTGAACCTCATCATCACTGTTAGCCAGTAGCTTGCTGTCTTTACTGCAGTAGAGGAAATAGGAAACAGCTGTAACTAACAGATATGAATTTATACACCCCCTGCAGAGTCTTCAAGGAGCTGGGATTTACTACTGGTTACGAATAAGTGGTGATGCCCTGGTTAGTTGGTGCAAGATTTCAATTTAGTTTATTATTTCTAAGTCTTGTTTGGACAGTAATCATTCTGCCCATGGCACTTGCAAATGCATTTTTTCCCTCCTGTTAATATTCAAGTAAGTTTATTTTTAGAGTAATTTTCCATTTTGTGAAAATGTAAATAAAATAGGATGGGCATAGGTTTTCATTCCCAAAAGCCGCATAGAGCATTTATTTCATACTTCACAGCCATTTGAGGCAAAATCTTGTTTCTGTAATGAAAATACGGTTATTACACCAAGCAAGGTTGAATGGTACAGCTAGCCTGATGGGCTTCGGGGTAAGTGGGTTCTTAATCTTCACTATAATTAATTCCCATGAATAGTTAAACAGAGCTCAAGGCAGCTTTAAAGTAGTTTTGTGTCATATTTACTGTGAAACCTTCTAAATGAGAACTTGTGTCCTTCAGGACACTGAGGGGAAGACATCAGCCTGCTTGCCACTCTGACACCTTACTTGTAACCTAATTCTTTTAATTAATTTCTAATTCTATTTTCTGCTTTTCTTAAGAGCTAGCCACTGTAACTTAATATGTACGGTTTTGTTAGTAGTGTTAAACTTCCCCTGCCCAATAAAAGCTGGACAGGTGGCTAGTCACCATTTTATGAGCAGTTAAACCATTTAGCACATCGCCACTAGTTTTGCATTAGCACCAACGCTGGGATTCATTACATGGTTCAGCAGTACAGAAACCTAATGCATTACGGCCCAGCAGGGTTCACTTCAGGCTGAGTTCTGCTTGGTTTTTTACTCTTGGTATGGATGCAAAAAGACAACCATCCTGCAGGAGATATGGTTGTAGTAAATGGCTTATCTTTGGACCATGTCTGTATATTTGCAATGAATCCATTTGGTGAAAAGTGCTAAATGGCATCAACCCAGAATCAAACCACCATCTACTCCATGAAGGTGCAAATGCAGCCTGGGGGTCTGATGTGCAGCCCTTGCTGGGAGGGTGTTCCCTATTCTGGACTAGCTCAGGGTAGGAGGCAAAAAAAATCTCACTCAAAAACACAGAATGGAAAAAATAAAGACAAGAAAGTGTTGATGTTCTCTTAATCATTTGCTCCCCTCACACGCAGCCATGAAGCTTCCAGCACTTACTGCTAACCTCCAAGATGGTGTTTGTCATGTAGATATGCAGCTATTAGAAATATGAGAACCATCTGGTTCCTTTCTCCTTGGAGAGCAAACAGCTATCTGCCAAGGTGGGCTGGAGTCAGATGGATTATTTCAAGATAAAAGGCTTGTTTTCTTTCTGTAGTTTCTCTCAGCCACACAAAATAACTGCATCTATTTATTTTTTTTCCCTGCTGTTACTAAGTATATCTATATGCGGGTCTCCCTTTCTGCTCTATCTCTTTACCCTTTTCACCTTCTCCCTTCTCTTCCACCATTTCCATTTCATTTTAGCTCAGTCCAATATTTCACTGTGAGAAAAGCAGCAAAATAGTCATGTGATCAAATCTACAGTAAAGGCTAAACTTAATCTCTGAACTGAATTTTAGAGTATTCCATACATTTCTGTAAGAATGGTTGGGATTTTCAAAGAAAGCTGCCTCTCAAATGAGGTTAAAAAAAAAGGGGGGCCATAATTTTGGAATGGATGCTGTTTTTGGATGAACTTCTACCCTGAAGAAAGAGGAGTTTTCTCAGAAAAAAGACAACTTTTCAGGGCAGTGTCATTCTTCAAGATGACTATATGGATACTCATATACACAAATGTTGTCTAAGAAATACCTTTATCTTAATTTTTTCCAAAGGAAAGTTTTGAAATGTGCAGAATTTCCTATGGGATTTTGGGGTTGAATCCGCTTCCTGTGGGGCTCCTTTGGTGCTGCTGTGTTCCTTCATCCCCTGGCAGCCCTGTTTTAGGAGAAGCTCAGCCATGAGCACAGGACTGTGGGACAGCAGCAGCATCCCCCTGGCAACGCTGTTGTATGGAGAAACAAATGACACAATGCCAAACTTCCAAGACATTTTCAAAAAAATCGTTCTCTCTGGCAAGCAGAAAACAACAGCTTGCAAGTTAGAAATATATGTATTGACATTTGATTTCTCACTGCTCAAACATACTTTGGGGTTTCATTTAGCCAGAGCTCAACTGCTCGTTGTTTATACAGGCTACTGGCTGTTTACATTAGGTCAATACACAGGACAGGCTGTTTATACCGGACCAGCAACAAATTCCACAGCACAGCTAGTCTGTGTCTAGCACTGCTGCTTTTGTATGTGCAGAGCTGGAAAGAAATAAAAAATTTGGATCTGGAAATCAACAGGCAACAAATGCTCCTATGTATGGAGTATTCCTTGCCTCAGAAGTGACCAGCATCATCTCTATTTAGTGTTCTTTTCAAAAACATACAGCACCAGGAAAAAGATCAGCACAACAAAAACAGCAAATGATGGGGAAGAGCCAAGAAGAAAGTGAAAGGTCCCAGTTGATGTTTGTCTCCATCTACAGGGTCACAGAACACACATTTGTGAGCACTTGGTGAATTGCACACACAGGTTTGCAGTGCACTTAGCTCACGGTGTAGCTGGTTCCAGCTCCACAAATGCAAAGTTTCCCATGTTTAATTGGAATGTTTCTCTTCTGAACAACTTCATGAGCTGCTCTGACAGAGCTATGTACAGAGCTCGGTTCTCCTGTCCTGGGTGAGCAACGCTGTTTGTAGCCTTCATGTAACCAATAAACATTTGCAATGCTGCTAAATCATCTTGGCTACAGATCAGTGGGATCCTGTCAGGCTGTGGGACAAGGCAGGTTTCTGTCCCACTGCTTTCAGCAGTTCTCACTGATCTGAGGTGACAGAGTCCATTCCTATGGGATCCACACAAAATGAAGGATGTTGAGCTTGATGATCTTAGAGGTCTTTTCCAAACTAAATTATTCAGTGTTTCTCTTTCTTGAGCCCAACTCCCACAGACCACCATGACATTCCTCCTCTTTCTGCACTTTCCCTGGAAGAGTGCTGCTGGAGAGTTCAAGGGGGAAACTCCATCCTTAAGTTGCTTATCTTGCTGGTCCCAGTAAACCTGTTAAGAGAAGTGTTGACTGCCCAGATGCTGCTGGGGACTTTAATTCTGTGCTGAGTGTGTGTAGATCCTGGAAGATCAGAAATGCCTCATTATTTCTGGAAAATGAGGCTTCATTTTTTTGCACATTTCAGCAGTTTTGTTCTCATTTGACATCTAACTCCAAATGCAATTTGACTTCCTTTTGATTTGGAGCCTGTGGCTGCCTGTGTGCATTCCCAGCTGTGGGACTTAGGAAAAGCACAATGAGAAAGGCCATAAGGCTGGGTGATACCCACCCAAAAGGGAATGTTTTCACCTCCTGCTAGTCAGCTCTGAGCCCTTAAGAGCTGGTGAAAACAATTTCCCATGGTTCTTCCAACTAGATCCAGAAATGAGCAAAAAACATGTGACAGGGGTCTCACCCCACCTCATCTGTAGGCTGTTGATCACAGAGTAAGCCTAGATGTGTAGATGGATTAGGAATCTGGCTTCTCAGTGCCCAAGAAGGAAGAGGATGCCACCTCTCCCAGTCCTTTCCAAGTGCACATATGCCTATGTGCACCAGCCTCACCAGGGCTACCAAGGAGGGTAGCAGCAACTGAGTTTTGTGAGGATGCATGCACAATTTCCATGAGTTACAATGTTATTGTCAGTTTTTATTAATAAATGAATGAATAGCACCAGGAGGGTACAACTGGTTTAGCATCACCAACTATTGTCATCAGGAACTGGATGCCTGTTGGGGCTCCCCATGCCTCCCCTGGAGCTGAGAGATGATTTAATGGACTGTCTCCTCTCAGGGCTGTTTTTACACTTAAATTTGAACAAGAAATTGTTGCCATGCTGTTTTTTCTTCTTTTCCTGCAGTAATATCATCAGGATGGATTTAATACAATGTCAAGGTTGTGATAAGGTTTTATGTTTCAAGAGTGCCTTTCCCCAATACCCCATCACTATAGTGCTGGGTTAAAAATCACCTTACTTGGCAGATCTCTCCAAGGAAATTAGTTTTTCTTTGCCTACTCTTCTCGTGGCCATTGCTGATAGTCTGAAAACTCACCATCTTGTGTCATTGAAATCTTCCAGTTAAATGATAAAAGGAGGTTGCTCATGAAACAGGCAATGTTGGACATATTCCTGACAGTTGCACAAGAAGGAACTGAAGCTTGCAAAGAAACAGAAGCTCTTAAATTTTGGCAGCATTCAGTAAACTGCCTCCCATTAATAAATAACTGACATAATTCCCAACTTTTAACTCCTTTACAGATGGTTTTTGCTTGGCAGCTGGCCTCATCCCAACCAAGTCAGGAGTAAAAATTCATGATGATTTCAGCTGGTCAAAGGGTCAGGAGGCTGAGGATGGATATCTGGATGCTGCAGCACTCAGAGGAGAGCAGGGAGCTGCAGCCTCTCCAAGAAGCCTCTGTGAATAAGGAGGCTCAGTCTGATCTTCCTTTAAAGTTTTTCTCTGCTTTTTTATCTTGGGCATAGGTGCACTCTATGAGAATCTGCTTCCAGCACTGCTTCACAGACTCCCTTTGCTCATATTTCACACTAAGGAAAACAAGCTCCACGGTACATGACAGCTGTGTGGGTCAGGATTGGAGGGCCGAAGAATGTGCATCCAGGCTAATCAATACTTGCCTGAGGGGATAAAGCAACTGTACTGTTCTTACCACACCCCTAACTGAACCCCATCAGCCCAGGAATAAGCAGGGAGGTAATGCTGTTTAGCTGCCAATGTTGCATTTGTACTGGGGTTGCATCCATCTCTCAGCCCCTGCTGCCCTCAGTGGGGAAGAGTTGTGCCCCCTGTAGCTTATAGGCCTTATAGCTTTGTGGAGCACAGAATAGAAATCCCACCCCAGTACTTAAGCCTCAAATTGTAGCCCTGGTAATGCTTGGTCACTTCTGAGGCAGGCAGGAGCAGTACACAGGCTTGTGGAGGGTCCCTGCTTTTCCCTGAAACTCTGGGCTCTTCTCAGCAGTGTGGCACTTACTGGTAAAGACCCCAGGGAATCTCCTCTGTGCTGTGCAGAAATGAGCCAGCCCCGTTGGTCAGGGAAGTTTGGGGTAACTCAGGGTTTGAAGCACCGTAGGCTGAAGCACAACTTTGCCTTTAGCAAAGGCATTGCAGCTTGATAGGGCTCTGTGCCTGCTTGTGTAATCCAACTGCTGCACTGGTTTTCCAGCAACAACTTTAAATGCCATTCATCAATAAATCCATTGGGCTGCTTGGCTTGTATTACATGCCACTGATTAACTACCATTAAATTAGCAGTTAGTGTAATCAGATATAAACATTCCTTTGTGGCTAAGCTGTTAAACTTTTTTTCCTTTTTACAATTGCGTGTAACACATGTCGGCACGAGACAGGCTCAGTAATTTCACATTACTGCAGCTAAATTATGTTTGTGGGCTCCAGAAACGCTTCTGGTGCTACCAGGCTCGTAAACACCTACCTGGCAGGGAAAGGCTACAACTTCTGCCCCAGAGCATTTGGGGTTTAACAGGATTCAGCATAGTACAGTGAGTGGATTTATGACATAAATATGTGCCTGGATTATTGGGCAAGCGATTGATAGGAGTTCAGAATTTGATTTCCTGACATTGACTGCTGACTTTCACCCTGGGTCACATTATTAATTGGTGTAAGTCAGTATCTCACTCGTTGCAGGGAGACATGAAAGAAAGATTAAGTGGTAGCAGTTTGAAAGGAGAGGGGTGTGACTCCACGTGGCTTTCAGCTCTGGGAACTGTGGTAGGCTGTTGTAGGCAAAAGTGGATTTTAATTTTTCAGAAGGAGACATTTCACAGGTATTGATTTGTATCTTATGTTGTTCTGTTCCCTCTCCATTGCTAGGTTTTTTTTGTAACTCTTAGAAATGAAATACTCAGCTGCAGTTATTCTTATGCACCTGTGCAGTACAGAACATAATGAAAATGATTTCTGGAATAATTACTGGAAGTTGTTATTTCAATGCCAGTGGTGCATCATAAAAAAATACCCACCAGCATCTGTGTCCCTATCATTGCCTTTTGTACCCTCACAATGCAAGAAAATAGCTAGAACTTGCAGCCCACACAGAGCACAGATAATCTTCAGACAAAAAACATCAGTGGAACATAATTTTTTCAAATGCTTGGGTGTTTGTTGTTGTTTTGGGGTTTTTTCCCCCTATATTAATCTGATTATGTTTTTATTGTGTAGATATCACTGTATTGCCTTTTAGAAAAATGCTTATATACTTTAAAATTATATGTGTGCATGATCACAGGTGAAAATTTATGCCAAGAGGCTAAATAACTTGGGAGCTGAAAATCAAACTACTAGGCTAACTGTTTCAAAAATTCGGTCTTGTCTCTTTAAAAAACATGAAATTAAAAACATTTAATTCAAGTTATTGAGAATAATTTTCTTTTTTAAATTGTAGTTGTACTGTTTGGAAGTACTTTATGGATTGCTGAAGTTGCATAAAGATAATATGTTGTGTTTTGCTCTCATGGAAACCTGTAGTTTCTCCAACTATGTTCAGACAGCTTTCCTGAGTCTTGGAATGGAAAAGCAAGAGAATTCGGCTTAATTGTTTGTGTTGTCTTACATTATGTGTGACTATTTGACAAAACTCATGATACAAATAACTTGGGTTTCTAAAACCTAATAGTGGGTTAGCCTCCAAATATATTCTCCCTCACTCTATGAGAAATAGAAATTTATATGGCTGCTCTTAATATTTTCTTCAGGGGTGCAAACCTGTAGAAAGTGGATTAGTGTGTTGACTCCCTCAATTAACTTTAATCTAATATCCTGCCTATTTAAATTAGTGTAAACATTGGTGTATAGGGCTAAGGGAAAGAGTTGAACTGAAAAAGATTTATTTAAGGATTAGTGTAGTAGCTAAATTAGAATTAAATCCAGGAAGTAAACATCCCAGCAATGCAAGCTGTGGGAAACAAGAGACCACAGCAAAGATCAGTGGTTTGAAACAATAATGTGCCACCATGGGAAGAGAAAGGAAGAAGGGGAGAAACAAGTAAATCAAGCATTACTGTACAAATAAGACTCTAAGCCTATTACTGCCACACAGGTTGTGGGGAAACTCCCAATTAAATTCAATGGAAAGAAACTTTTATCCTTTTCGGCTTTCTCCTTGATTTGCTTGGTTGAATTACACTGTGGACTGAAATATCCACAGCAATTAGATTAAAAGGATAGATTTGTAGAAGAATCCCTGAAGGTACAGAAATTATCACATTTGCTGGCATCAGATTTGCTGCAACATCTACTGAGGGTTTGTTAGACCCGTTGGATAAGAAAATGAGCAAAAAATAGTAGTTCACTCTCTGTTAGGCTGCACTGGGAACCAGATTTGCCTGGGACATAAAAGCGTGAATGCTTTCCCAGACCTAGCAGAGATTTTATCTCTGTTCTGCTCAGTACTGCCATGGCAATGCTCTCAGGGCCACCAGCACGCAGCCAGCCAGGACTGGCTCAGCAATACCACACTTTGCTGTAGTGAGATGGGGTCGGACTCCTTTCCCAGGTAACAAGGGATAGAACAAGAGGAAATGGCCTTAAGTTGTGCCAGGGAGTTTTAAGCTGGATATCAGGGAAATTTTCTTCACCAAACGGGTTTTCAATGATTGGAACAGGCTGCCCAGGGAAGTGGTGGAGTCACCATCTCTGGAGGGATGTAAAAGACATGTAGATGTTGCACTTAGAAACATGGTTTAGTGGTGGACTTAGTAGTACTGGGTTAATAGCTGGACTCGGTCTGAGAGGTCTTTTCCAACCTTAACAATTCCATGGTTCCATGAAGAATCTCAGATTCCAGGAGTCCTTGGTGTGCCAAAGTCTAAAAGGAGAAGACTGTGTTCTCAGACTATTGAAAGCTGCCTTCCAGACTTCAAATAAAAGCACTAAGACTGCTCTTGATATTTATTTTGTTGTACTTGCTTGGATATAAACATGCTATCTACTGAGCTATCACTTTTGGACCTGAATTATTTTTGCAGTTTGACTTGCATGTCAAACTTGCATGTGTCCATTTGATCAAATGCTACTGATTTGGTGACAAAAAAATCTGACAAAAATTCAGCCTGGGGTAATATGGCTGGAGGATGTTCTGGCTGACTGATTTCTAAATTAGGTAAGGGCTTGTTTTTTTCACTAAATACAGTTTAAACTGGTTTTCTTCCTCAACACCCGACAGCCTTAGCAAATGTGAGACATTCGCTTTTACCACTGGCCCTTATTGGCAGAAAAATCAGCCCACTGCTACATTGCTGCCAAGGAGCACAGGAGCCCCGTGCTAAATGGTGCTCTGCCCATCAGCAGCCAAGGCCACAGTGCTCCAGCACAGAGGGGAGGAAGGCTTGGATCTGCAGGCACCCTGCACATGTGGGGCAGCCTCTTCCAGCAGAACATACAGATTGCTTCCCAGCCACGTATAGAACTCATTTTTTAAAATTGTTTTGGCAGTTTCTTTGTGCTTTATACCCCCAAAAGACTGAAATGATCCAGCCAGCTTATTCCAAAGGAAAATGTCTGAATTTCAGCTCCTATGAGCGATTGTCTTGTAAAGGCAGGCAGCTTAGTATTTCATCTTTTTTGACTAAAGCAGCTTTTAACAAGCTTGTTCTTGGCAGAAGGTTTTGGACTTAACCATGACTGAAATACATCATGTGCCTTAAGAGCATGCTTTGTGTGAACTGCCACCCTGCTTGGCAGGGGATGCAAAGAAACACTGGTTCTGGAGTGACCTGAACCCCTGTAGTGTGTCTTCTGAGAGGTCAGCAGGGAGGAGTAAGAGTGCTGCATCACTCTTCATGGGACATCTGCTTGCTGGGCAGGAGAGATAGTTTACAGGACTGTTACTTCAGAGGACACAGAAATGTCACTCCACAAATTAATAATCCTTGGTCTAATCCTCTTCTCTGCCTAAGAAGAGAAACACCCTGAACACCCTGCCAAGCAAACCTTCCACAGTCCCTTCTGGGTGGATGTGGATGGCAAAAACGAATGCAACAACTCCATGTTCCTCACTCACCTTAAAAGGCACAAGACTCATCAGCAGGGTTAAACATGAAGCAACAATATCTCTGGGTAAATTCTCAGTCTAAGGGTGTGCTAATAAACCTCCCCAGCCATGTAATTCAAACTTTCTTCTTCCTGACACCTATTTCAGCTGAGTTGCTTAGGTTTAGGGCTCCATGGTATTTTTAATAGTGTTGCTTGGCCCATAGTTAATGGGTGCCACTGTGGCCCTGGGGTGTCTCAGCACAAATTGTGTGACGGAAGTGGTGTGTTGGAGGGGTCAGTTACCTGCCCTCAGGGCTGAGAAGGCCTCCTGCCCCCCCTGCCCTGCAAAGGCTGTGCTGTCCCAGCCTGATGCTGCGAGGCATCGACTGGTCTCATGTCCCACCACGTGCACACGAGAGAAAGCAGTGCGGACAGAGAGGGTGGAGGATGGGGCATATGGCTGACCCTAATCACCATCTGCTTTAGGGCTTTGCTGCTCTTCTTCCCAGTGCCTCACTTTGGTAGTAGTGCCCCTGGGTCAGCAGGGGCACTGCTATTGATATCTTCTTCAAGCTAAGCAGGTTCATACTTTTCTGACAGTGTAGGAGGTCTAGGGGATTTTTTGAGAATTATTTTATCAGATGCTGGCAAAGAGGGGTCATAACACAAGCATTAAGTGGACCCAGTGTGTGCAGAAAGGGCAAAAGTCCATAGATCAGTTTTCAATAAGAAATGGAACTAATTTAAGTTTGCTTAATTGTGTTACCTTGGAGTTCTAAAAGGTTGCAAAGGCCCCTTAGTTTCAGACAGGCTATAAAGAGAGAGTACAGAGTGCTATTTCAAGGCTAAATCCTCTATGCCTGTCTCTGAAAAATCAGGTCTGAAGAGGTCTCAGATGGAGTATTAACCCTGAGATGTTCAGTGGGCACACTGGGCCACTCTGGGCCCGTTTGTTTGTCCTGACAGGCCCCCCAGGAACATACACATTGGGAGTTTGTATTATCTAGACTAACAACCGTTTGCTGCCTCTGCTAGTATCTGCCATCTCTCCAAGTTTACAGTAGCCTGGCAAAAGGGAGCTTTTGACTTGCAGAACCTTTAAGTTAAGCTGGGGCCACCAGTCCTGTTTGGTTCTCCGTGTGGCCCCACCAAGGCTCGTGCTGGTGGGGAGAGCAGCAGTGAGGTGGGGTGGCTGGGGCAGGGGAAGGAATCACCACCTCAGTGGCTGAGCTCACCTGTGCTCATTCACAGAGCTTACAAACATGCTTCCTTGATGCAACTTGGTGGAGTTTTTCCCAGTGACAAAAGATTTTTGGATCAGGTCTTTGTCCAGGATGAGCAGGGAAAAATGCCAGTTTACATGTGATGTCTTACTGCCTGTTGCATGAATCCTGCATATAACAAAGAGATCACATCTGAGTAGTGGTTTCCTCCCCTTGTTTAAATGAGTTCCGCTGCTCAGCTTCCATTTCCCCATCAGAGCTCCACATCAGCCAGCCCTGTTTGTGCAAAAGCCAGCAAGCATGTTTCAGCCAGTGTGGGGTATTAATGCAGAAAACCAGCACTGGGTTGGTTCTCCTTGTTCCTCTTGCTATAGAGTTTCACAGCCTAGGATATTAGTAAATATTTATGTTTAATTACTTTCACTTAAGAAAAACAACCGCAGCCAAGAAAACTACAGAGCAATTTAATGGGTTTTAACTTGCCACACTAAACTGCCTTCTTAAACATAATGAGTTATATGAAGTCATCCGGTTTCAGACTCTCTTAAAGAGGTAATTTAATTCAAATAAGGTTGCGTATTACTAGCTCCAGTGTCTGAAAACATTTACAGTGCCAGTAACGGTTCCATTGCCCTGAGTTATTCTGCAGACTGGGAGAACTAAAAAGCTAAGCTTAGAGAAGCGTGCCATGGTTTGGTGTAACTGATAGATGAAATTGCTACGTTCATTGCCTCAGGCGAGAAGTGCCTGGTGAGTGTGTTGGAGTCCCCCTTCACGTAAGGCAGTCTGTGTTAAAACAAAAACAGGAAAGTAAATATGACATTAGCTGCTCAACAGCATTTAAAAAATATTTTCCATGAGAAAACATCTTATAAAAGGGCTTCTTCATTCTGGTTCCTAGACACCAGGCTGCCTTTCTCACATATGGTGATTAGATTCAGGTATATGTCCTTTGGTCCATTGTTGCAATATAACATAAAGATGTTTCTGTTCCCTGGCAGTACTGCAGAGCTCATATTCAGGGAGAAAAGAAGGGGAATGTTGGGTTACCTACACAACTCCTTTTTTTTCACTGGTGGGTACCTAATAGAAGGAGCTAAAGAAATACCTGTAGCATTCCACCCATAGATCCCCAGCTGCTGAGGTATGTGTAGGATTAGAAACACCCACCAGGGCATTTTTCCCCTCAGAAGACAAATGATTATCATTGGATTGAGTTTGGCAGTTAAGAGTCAGAAGGTCTTGCCACAAAAGCTACAAAACTTTGTGAGGCTTTCAGTGTCCTTTAAATGGTCTTCCTTTAAAGTAATTGCATATTCTAAAGCTCCTTATGGGGCTTAAGGGCTTTATTTGCCAGGACAATTGCACACCTTGTGAAAAGAAACTGTAATCCAAATACCAAGCTTGGTTCTGCCAGCTTTCCAGATGTTGATAGTTATACCAGCAAAGGCTTCTGGATGTTGATTTCAAAGTATGTAGCCTGCATGTATGCCTGTCAACATAGCAGACAGAAGATACTCAGGGAGAGCCCCTGTATCCAGGATATATCTCTGAAGTTGGATACACAACCCACACCTCACAATTTAGTTCCTTGATTAAAAGCTCATGACTGCAACACTGGGCAAAGGTTACTGCACTAGAAAGTGCTGCAAGTGCAACAGTCCCCACACAAAACTATTACCATCATCCTTTAGCTGCCCACCATGACCAGCTGTGGAAATAATACTTTGCCAGATTTTGAATAGGACTTGTGAGAACACACAACATTCAGTGGAACCAGCCTTGGCTTAAGAGCTTATGAAATCCCAGTGAAATCACAGTCCAAGGTTATTTAACACTGTGTTTTCCAGTCATCTCCTAGTTCAGACACCATTTCCCATCTATTATCTAAGAACACACTCATTCCTCTTGATTCATACTCCAGCCTCAAAGCAAATCAATGCCTTTCAAACCAACTGATTGAAGAGTGAACCACTGATCAGTCTTTGTATGGGTAAATGCATCAGCTTTTGGATTGCTTAAAGTCCTTGAAGATCACCTCACAGAAAAGTAAAGAGTTTCCTTCCAATACTTGTGAGATAGGGACTGTATCCTTCCTGGAGTCACGCAGCCTCTGGCTGAATGGAATTGTAGGTGTGCAGGTACTGCAAACTACATGACAGTTAATTTTTTTCTGATTGCAAGCTCTTCATGTCCATTCACATTGATCTAGCTCTGATTGCTGATTAATTATGTGCTTAAAGATTTACTCTTTGTAATACAAAAGTCACCCCTGGGAGAACATTGCTGAACATGCCTGATGAATGTACAATCTCTTCTTTAAAAGAAGCCATATATGAAGTTGCTCAGGTGTTCTTACAGAAGACTTCTGATAGGATTATACATGAACATACAGCAATGGAAAAAAAATATTCATTAGAAGGGATTACATTTAAACCTTTCAAGATGATTGATGTATTTTCCCTTTTAACTATGACTTGAGTGAGCTGTTGAATGGAGCTCAGAGATTATTTCTTGTCAGAACCTATCAAAAAACTGTGAGATCACTAAGGCATTTGAGCATGTTGAGCATGAAATTTTCATTGCCCTCTATGGTGCGTTTTAACTATGTCTAAAAACCAGTATTCACTGCTAAGGGTACTTAGTCATCTTTTAGGAGAACTAATTTCATTTAAGCTCATGGTCAGTAATCAGTCTGGAAATGAAACCATTAATTTTAATGCAGTAAGTGCATGTATACATTAAATTTTATTGCTTTGTCTGAATTTAAAAGGGCAAAAGTAGGGCAATTTCAGGTCAGTGTAAAGTTGCAGGTGCCTGTTCACAATTTACTGCTCACTTACGAAAGCAGAGCTCAGTGTTTCAAACCTTTAGTCCTGCATATCAGTGAAATAAACTTCTATGCTGTATATTTCAGGAAGATTTGGATCAAAGATTTGGACTATACCATTTATGTGTGGGGACCCTCTCACCTAAAGACACAACTTGTGTAAAGCACAACAGACTTGACTGTGTGCTGCCATCACAACCAGCAAGAACACAGATTCCATGAGTCCTGCAACTTGCTACCCACACTTGATGTATGTAAAGATCTATTGAGCCAAGTATAAATACATTAAAGAAAGCATAATAATGAGTGCAACCAAAGCCAAGAATATTTCCGTTTTTTCAAAGGCTTCCAAACATTTTATACGCCGCAAGATCATGTGCAGACTCAAGGCATCACATTTCAAGTTAAAGTCAGGCATTCATCTGTAACTTTGAATATATGGGTTGGAATCAAACACAATATTTTCACGTTACTTGAGTTTAGGCTTTCTTTGTGTTTTTATGTTTCTGTTCAAAAGAAAGGAAATCCCTGATACCAAGACAAGTAATCTATGTTCTGAGCCAATAAATCCTCAGGGAATTTGAAACAGGTAGATTGTAAGAGGCCCTTTTTGGAGTCTGAAAAGCAATGGGTGACATTAGACCGATCTTAATGAGAGTTGCAGGTGCTCAGCTTTTAGGAAGAGGTCATTTCCTGTGTGTTGGCACAATGACAAAGATGGAAGATTGAATGGTTCTTCCGATTCACAACTCAGTAATACAGACTTCTTAACTAGAAATGGCTGAAACGATACCCTTGGAATGCTCTTGGTGCCCTAACACTTCCTAAACACTTAAGGCACATCTCAACATCATTAAAATAATAGATGCAAATAAGAACCTCCTAACTGATAATCAACAACAGCTCCTCTCCCAGTCCTTATCTTTTGGTTTCATGTTCAATACAGATATCCTATGGCTTTGTTGTCATCCTGACTGCAGGGAAAAAAGGAAACAAATCCAGAACCCCCAACCACCAGCGCCAATGCATGTCTTTGTATCTACTTTTAGCAAGAACAATTGATCAGTTGGAGACTGGAGAGCCTGAGATATTTTTCTTAGCCTGCTGGCAAAGTGAAATTTTGACAATATGTGCAGCCATGGGCTGGGCCTAAAACACCATCTAAAATCACCTAAACTTTCTTGTTTGCCTCTTGACCTCTGTTTTCAGTCACATCCAAGTGATGCAATACAAATTCCCTTGAACAAACACGCAAGTAAAACCAGGTATTTACATTTGAAGTGGATCATCATTAAGGTTTCAGGCTGTCAGTAGGACCGGCACAGGAAAATGTTATTATTAGACCCGAAAGTCTTCAAGGGAATGTGTGAGAAGAAAGGCTAATATCAGGGGACCAGTAATCTGTTCCTAGATGGCTTTTAATTCCACTTAGCAAACATGAATGATTTTGAGTGTTGAATGAAGAAGCAAGCTACAGAAACTGCACCAGGCATTAAAACTACAGCTGGCTGGAACACGATTTGCCTGAAGGCAACATTTTAAAGTTCAAAGGTAAACATTTGGCTTTTTATAGAGAAAATTAGTTGTACAACATATTTGATTTAGTATACTGCTACCCAGTCCAACTTTTAATTGAAATGTATTAAAAAAATAACCCTTCTTTCACTGACAGTGTGCAGTTTCCTAGAGAGCTAGTAAACATTGGTCCTTTGGGCCAGGTCTAGAAGACAGAGGTCAGAACTTCTATAACTTAATATTTTCCAAGGCACTCTAAAGGCTTCCTATTACCTTCCCATGTAAATTGTTTACAGCCAGCTCCAAAGAGGAGCTCTCCTGCAGGACTTTGACCATGACTGTAAACTGATAAAAAAACTGCCCCTGGAAAATTCCCCTGGTGAACCTCATCATAATATTTTATTGTCTTCGATCTTAAGCATATACACAGGGATCCTTTCTGGCAAAAATACAGGCAATAAATAATGCTGAGCAAGGAAAGGTCTATACCTTGAACTTACTAAACAGTGATGGTGGCATTTTGTAGCTCTTCTTGCTGTTGGACTAAATGCAGCTTTCTAAGACTGTTCAAGTGCCAGCACACACTTTCCTGCAAAGCTGTCACATAGCATTTGCATGCAATTTTGGACATTTCGGAATGATCTGCTTAGGTTTTATTTCTCATAATTGTGAGGCTTTTTTTTGTTTAAGTAAACTTTTTTAAAGTGAGGAAAGCCTATGCTGTACAATGAGGTATTGAGAACCATGTGTTCCATGGCACAGAAAGATATGTTATGATTCTTATCTTTGTGAGACTGTGAAAAAATACTTCTTTGTCCTCAAACTCATTAAAAAGTTATTTAATAAAGAACTTGAAACCATTATCAATATTTACAAAAGAAATGCTTGAGAGCTGAGTTATGTGTTTTGAAATTCACAGAAGGCTCAGTGCATTGAAGCAACAATATATGTGATAGGAAGTATAGCTGACATTTTCCAAATATAAAAACCAGATGATGGAAGGTTTAATTTCTGTGAATTGGAGCAGTAGCTGAGAGCCTAATAATCTCTCAAGAATATTTTCTACCATTGGGGTGCTCAAAGAATATAAAATTCTCAACATTTCTGTCCAAGAAGTTGAGATCAGTGAGGTTTTTCTATATACAGAGGTGGCTCCAAAATTAACCTAGATTTGAGGATTTTTTTTTTTTTTTTTCCCAGGGGTGGAGTAGAGCTGTGTTGTTTTATTTTTCCCCTGAATACCAACTTATAATGTGAAGAATCTTCAGAAGTTCCTTTAACCCTTGGCCCCAGGGTGCCCGATTTGCAGGTCAGTCTTCCCCAGCCAAGGCAGCAGGGTGTTCCTGTTCCTGTGGCCATGTGATTAGCCATGCAGGTGTGAGCATCCTGACTCTGCAGCAAATCCAGGGCTTGGCTGGCCTGGCAGAAACCCACTGGGAATCTGGCCTGTGCATTAACTGTCCTAAAGTTTACACCAGCAAAATGGGCTCTAAAACCACCTTCTGTGTTGCTAAACCTGCCCCAGCTGCTGGAAATGGGAGGGCTGTGGGTCTATTTCTTTAATTCCTATTTGAATCAGGGACTGACGAAATGCTTTTATGCAGCAACTGATACAAAGTACTGCAGTACAGAATAATTTCTGTAATAATTTTTGATACTCAGCCCATTATGAGTATTCATGGTGGAGGGAAACTCATCATGTAGAGTACTGCCAGAGTACTCCAGTAAGAAATGAGGGACAAGGGATAACTCTGGTCCCTCTAGGATTCAGATATGTAGGTCTCCTGGATTGCAGGACAATCCTAACCACAAGGATTGGAATCAAGACCAAACACATTGTGCAGTAATAACTACAGCCTTGGGCATCAGGTCTGTACATGTGATCTTTTTTTACTCATATACTCACTATGACTGAAGGCATGCTTATGTCTGAGAAATTCCCATCCGGGGTCCAACCACACACACAAATATTCAATTAGTAAAAGCAGTTTTGTGGGATATTCATCCACATGATGCATGAAAATCCCAAACTCTTTGTGAGGCTGTTTAGCATGATGCAGTTGGTTTTTATCAATGATGTAGTATTCATGTGAGTGTACTTCACTGCTCATGCTTACAGAGCTATATGTTCCCTAAACTATGCCAACAGTTGATTTAAAAATATTCAGGCAAAAGACAAAAAAACCCCACATAATTTATTTCTCATTTTTAATCACACACCAGGGATATTAAATTTATACTTTAGCAGGCTGGGAAATGGTCTAATTGGAATGTAGAGATGGCAAAAGAGTCACGAAGTAGATGCAGTGACCAATATCATATCCCAAGGCAGGAGCCTGACCACTGAGTGCTTTAGTTTCCCCAGAAGTTTCCAACTTGGTCAGTGTATACTCTCAGTCTGAGCTTTAAGCAGTAGTTGAAGGAAATCTAATCCATACATCTGGAAACAGCCTGTGTATCACAGCAAATACGTGCAGAGGGGGCTGCTCTTGTATTTGTGTCCCATGTGTTTGCTTTTATTTGATTTTGTATTTGGGTGGGAAAGAGAAAGAGGAAATTCTCTGACATTTTCACATGCTTTTTTTTAAAGTGACTCTGAGAAACAATTCAAACATCTTGTCTATTCAAAGGAAAGGCTGTAAAGGGACCTGACATCTTTCCTTTACTCTCATGGAAAGTACCACATTCCCATCTCTAAGAACCACTACTGCAATTATCCTGCCTGCCAGCATCCTTGGACACAGATACCAAAGGCACAGGAATAAATTATAGATCTAGGTCTTCCTCTTTGCTATGTCTTTGTGAACCGGTAGATAACAAGAAATCATCTGAGTAAAAAATACTCTGCTTCTGCTCCTTTCCACTGTTCTGTGCTGCTGGAACAACTAAGATTCAGACGGCCTCTCCAGTCTGACCCTTCTATTTCTGTACTGATTTTAATCCAAAATTGTTTAAGCCCCCTAAAAAACTACTACTACTGCTGCAAAGGACTTTATCGCCTGGAAAAATATCTGCATCTGTATCTTCTAGAATCATGCATAAAAGCTCACAGCTCCTAAACCTCTTCAAGGCTATGTAAACAGATGAATTAAAATAAAAACATTGGTGGTGATTAATTATACCTGGATTAACAAAATACCAGCCTTTGCTTATTGTTCTGGGAGTAAGGAGGAGAGGAATCAGCATTGCCCTGCTAGGAGTGGCTACAGTCACTGCGTGCAGTCATTGCAGTCTGCAAAAGGGCACAGGAGGAGGAGGAGGAGGAGGAGGGGGAGGAGGAGGCTGAGAAACTGCCATTTTCTCTGCTGGCAGGATGAGGAATCAGAAGGGACCACTAGAGGGGCTTCATGAAGGAAAAAGGGGGTGTGCTGGGAGAAGCAGGCTCAGAGGTGAACATGGGAAAGACAGGAAGATCTCAACCAGAGCCTGAAGAAGTGAGTGAAGACACAGTGGAGGCAGGGGGAAGACACTCCCCCCCACATCAGGGCAGCAAGGCAGGCAGAGGGCAGCCACTTCCAAGGAATGCTAGGGCTCTCCCTCAGTGGTTTGAAATCACATACTTCGGTTTTAGTCTTTCTTGCTTTTAATTCTGCAGCTGCCCAGGGCCACAGGTTGCTCTAGACTGTGGCCTATCCCTATTCTCAGAATAAGCTCCCAAAGGTTATCTTTGCATGGAGAAAAGTGATGGTGCTAATCGTGAAATGTACCAATCTTAAGCCATAAATCCCAAGACATTTAGTGATCTTCACGTTTGCATGACTGCACACTATGCTTGTGCAGTATCATAATTGCTGCAAATATTGCCATGATGTTGCCTGAACATCTTGCCTTCCATCAGCTCTGTGATCCATGGCCACAGAGAATTGTGGCTTAGAAGCCAGAGGCTTAGGAGCACAGACAGCACCCATCCCTGGCCTGTAAAATTACTCCGTTCCAGTGTGATCCTCTGCAGAACCCCTGGTTCCACATGCTGAGTGATTAGACCAGTGCTTCTGAGGGTGCTTTCTTCACTTCTGAGTGGGTCCTCATTTGATGTCAGTTCATAAAGCTCCACAAACGAAGCCCATTCACACTGTGAGCCCACCCCCTGCATAAAGGCATTAGGTTATTGTTTATTAGGATGACCAGATGTTGTGTGCATGTATGCATGGTTTTCCATTTCAACCTGTGAAAAAAAAGAAGTAAAGGTAAGAATCCCAAGAGTGCTTACAAGCCATGGAGAGCTCAGATTGAACTACAAACGTAGGAATAAGGCAAGGCAGTGTGGAGAGCCCTGGGTTGTCTCCTGGGTGCTGCAGGATCAGAGGTAAGTCATTCCCACATGCATGTGAACTTCCCACTTCCCACCTGGGGAGTGATGCCTTCCAGTTCCCCTTGGGTACAGAGCCCCATCTGCTTCTCTGGGGTTCCAATGGGGGGGACACAGGGCATTTCTAATGTAATATAAATCATCAAATGAAAGAGGGGATTTAAAATCAATTTCTTTTGTTGCTGGTACTTCAAAATACTTTACAAGCCATATCAAGAGGATTTTAAAAAATCTCTCTTTATGAGTTGCTTTCTTTTCCAGAATAGTATCCTTGGAAATGACCCACTGGGTAAAAACAAAACAATACTAAATCCCTGTGAAAACCAGCCGTTTGAATCTCCATGAATGTCATTACCTTCAAAAGCCTGCACTGTGTTTGGGTGAGGACTGGCAGCACTGAGATTACAGAAGGTGCCATGGATCGTCAAGCTGAGTGCTGCTGAGTACATTTGTCTGTGTAGCAGGCTCAAACACGGAGCTGGCAGTGTCAGCCCAGGTTTGTGCCAGCTCAAGGTGCTGCAGTTCACATCAGCACAGTCCAGTTCAGATGCAGCCACACCACAAAAGTGAAATCAGTGAGCAGAGGAAGCCACGGAGTAAACAACTCCTCTAAACAGCTCACCCAGTTGTCTAGGTAGCTGCTTGTGCCTTTACCCCTTATTTTATGCACTAGATAATGTGACCACTACGTTCCCATAGACATTTGCACCCCAGCTGTACCAACAAGTTTCATTTTCCAGGTGCCGGGCCCCACTCAGGAGCTTACACCTTCAGACTAAGGGGACTTGAGGTTTGTTACCATGTCATGCTCATCAGACCGAACACATAATTTTTAAAATGCCTGTGAGAGGTGACCTCCAGAGTTTTTGGCATGTCCTTAGGGAATGATCAGCCATGGAAACTCACAATAGTTTTTTTTAACTATTACTGGAGGAGCTTGTGGAGATACTTGGAGACTGACAGAGGGGCCATGTGGGAGCTCACTCTTTCCTCCTGGCATAACTAACTAGGAGAGCTGAGGAGTAACAGACAAGATTAAAAAAGTACTTGAGATGTTTGGAAATACCTGCCTGTCCTCTGACTTCCTATCCCTACAGCTTTGTAGAGACATGCCCATGTGCCAGAAGGAGGAAGAGAGCTGCTGTAGATTTTGAAGGCACTTCCCAAGCTGCCTTCATACTTCTACGCATGGTCCTGCCATTTTATTAAATTCTTCTGGAGTTGCTCCTGACCTAAGCTAAGTACTTTTCTATTGACATCAACTTTTGCCACTTCACTATTCACCCCCAGGTTATTAATAAAGCATTAAACAATATTGGTCTGAGTCTCGCTCTCTAGGGCACCTCATTATTAATCTCTTTCCCTACTAGAATTGGCCATTTATTCCACACCCATTTATAACCAGATTTTAATCCATGACAGGACTTTACCTCTCACTTTGTGGTTACCAAGTTTCCTTAACAGTTTTTCGTATGGGTGTTTATCAAAAGGCTTTTGAATGTCCAAATAAATTATTTTCTCTGGTTGTTCTTTACTCACTGTTTTATTAACTCTTAAAAGTGTAAAAGGTCTGACTGGCAAGATTTATTCTTATAGCAGCTATGTTTCTTTTTCTCTTTTGCCTGAGACTTGATATTTCCCTGCAGATTGTAAAATATTTAAAAGAGTGACCCTCGGAATCTAGTGGCTTGAAGCAGCACCAGATGTGTTGTCAATGTTTAATTAAAAAAAAAAAAAGTGAATGTTATATACTGCTGACTTTCTCAACTACTTCCTTGTAACGAAGTTAAGCTAATAATGTAAAATTTCCATGAGCTCGTCTGTCTGTGTAAATATTTACAGGGTCTTTATCGCTGCAGTACCAGATTTCCACATACATTAACGGAGTTATCCTTATAACACCTCTCTGATATAGGGAAGCTTTAATCCCAACTGCCTGAAGAGTCAGGACACACTGACATCTGGCACATAAAACCCAAACTGCTGAGCTTTGAGAATAACAGGTTAGGAGATAAAACACTTTCTCCCACTTACAGATGCTGTATTCACGAAAAATGCAAGAATCATCACAATTCACGAATGTAATGAAAAAGGCTCAGTGCCCCAGTGTCTCTTCCCAAGCTCTCTAAACTCCAAAGTTCATTTTTCCCTTTGGAAAAATGCATAGTACTGCAGGTAAAATCCAAGCTTTTCTTTTTTTCTCAGGCTATCTGAGCTTGAAGGTTTTGCTGGCTCTGCTAGTGACCATTTATTTTGGACTCATACCACATATCCAGTGTTTCATTATACATTTTTGCTCCCGCCAGAACTAATACAATTGGCTGCATCTCAGCTTGCCTCAAATATACAAGGAAGTGGGTTTCCTCAGAGAAAAGAAAGAACATCAGAAAAAAATATCCTGTATAAAGTAAAAAACACTATAGAGATTGTGAGAAAACTTAAACAAGGCTACAAAATGTTCATGTGCAAGGGTCCACTGCTGGCCCCACATTCCTAAGGAAAGAGGCTTTCCACTCTGCCCTGCAAGCTGACAAGTCCTTGGCAAAGCAGGGAATGACAGAGAGGTTGGCCATAGAAGACCCCTCAGCAAAAAGACATGCAGTTTGTGGACTCTGTTTTCAAGAGACTTCTGGCCTCATATCTGAGGATAGACTTTCCAAGAAATCTCTTCTTCCACATAAGCAGCCAGAGTAGATGGCCAGGAATTCAAAATGTTATCATGTAATCTAAAATTTTAAGTAAAATTAATTCCTTAAGTGTCAAAGAGGAATCATGTGAGCACAGGACAGTTCTGGAAGAACAAACTTCCTCCAGTGCAAGCTTCCCTTTGTGATTTTTTAAGTGAGATCTTGAAGCTACCTATGCTTAAAAATGTGGGAGTTCTGTTTTGGGGCCTGGAGTCAAAACCCCTTGAGACCAACAGTGGGACTCACTTGAAGAGCAGGTGCTGGTGAGAGAAAAACAGGGACAATGGAGCTCAGCATGGCAAATTTCATTGACTCCATAGAGAAGTGATGGCCAAGCAGTTGGGCTGGGAGCAGAAAGGCACAGGAACGTGGGCCTTGGAGGTGGCTCTTGGTTGGGTTTGGAGGTCAACTCCCAACTGTCTTTCCCATCACCCATTCCTGAAACACAAGTTTTGCCTCTAGGATGGCCCATGGCTCCTGCAGCAACAAAATTATTTCCCCAAGGAGCAGCCAATGTATTGCCACAATCTTAATCTTATTTAGTGTGGTAGCATGGTTTTAATTTTTCCTTGTTTGATCTCTCAGCTTTAGGAATATTGATAGAAATAGGGGCTGTGAGGATTAAATAAAGAGCAGCTTGTTGCATATGAAAAAATATCCCTCAGCCCTCACTTTCTCCGCGGTGATTCAGCTTTTCCAACAGCGCTGCCGAGATAAAAGGCTCGCATGTGAGCAGAAGTGTTAGCAAGGGCTGTAATGCTTTCAGCGCAGCCTCATGCAAAACGGCCTTGGCTGCGGGAGCAGATCCTGCCCGCTCCCAAACCTCCTCCCGCGGTGGGGATGCAGCAAAGGCTGCTCACGCCAGCAAGGGCTGATGGCCGGGGCTCGCTGCAGGCTGCAGGCTGCAGGAGCTCTGCTGATGCACCCGTGTGTCTCACCCTGGCCGGCGGGTGCAGGAGGGGGACCGCCCCTCCCCACGGGCCGAGCCGGGCTGTGCCCCACGGGCCGCCCGCCTCGGCATCACCCCGGCACCGCCGCCCTAATCAGCGGCAGGCCCCGGGCGCGGGGTAATTAGAAACATCGAAGGGGCTTTCTATCTTTTGAAATCTGTCTCTCAACATCAAAGTGCTCCGCGCAAGTCGTCCTCCAGAGGCCGGCTCCCATATCTAAATGAGTGATGTATTTCATGGTATCTGTCGGGAAGGATATAATGAAGAAAACCGGCTTTGAGACGGAGCATGATGTGAAAAACAGGTGGCCTGCTGTTGCGGAGCATCTGTTTTGCAATCCGGTTGTGTTCCCGTAAACTGCGTAAACTCGGTGGGTGCGCAACCTCCGGGGCGCCCGGGGATGCTCCCGGGAGAGCCCCCGTGTCGCTGCGGACACTCTTCATCCCGGCCTGCAAGAAAAGCGGGCAGTGCCCCCGCCTCGGGGGGATGTGCACACCCCCAAACACCCAGGGCTGCGGGTACCATGCGAGGTACCTGGCAAAGCAAGATCTCTTTTCTCTCCGCGCTGGCCCTGCCGGGTCCTTCAGCCGCCCCACGGGGCTGCAGCATTCCCAGGGGCCACACTCCGCTCTCGCGGCGGGCACGGCCTCACGGAGAAGCCGGCTCCCCGTTCCATGAGCCCGTTGGCCACGGGTCACCCCCGGTCTGGCCTGTAAGCAATATTCCGCTGAGCTCACACCCCTGTCTGGTAACGATTCCAGTGTCGCCCCCTTTGTGGACTTGAACAACCGCTCCGACTATTCTGACTCTTATCTGTGCAATAATAAAAAGTGTTGGCTCGTATCTACCAAGCCGTAAATCCAGCCGAGCGTGCGCGTTTCAAAGGCACGGACAAATCGCCGTGATTTCCTCGGAGTCCGCGCAGGATGGCGGGCAGCGCAAAGAGCGCACGCTGGCCCCTCCGCGCTGGCTTGGCCTGCAGCGCTGGCCATGGGATGACCGGCTGGGTTAATAATGCTCCGTGTTTCTCCAAGAGCCCTCTGTCCTGCCAGGGGCCGGCGGAGGAAGGGCTCGGCTGCGGGGGAGATTCGGTGCGTTCAGATCTCCCGCACCTACCGCGGGAAGCCAACCCGAGCCTCCCTTCGCCTGCGGGGGCTGGGGGCGTCCCGCTCAAAACGGGGAGGGCTGCAGGTGTCACAGCATCTTTGGAAATGCATTTCCTACCGTTTACTGCCTTTGTTTTGGAAAAAAGAAAACTAAAAAACCGGCCTGCTACCCTCCTTTAGACCCGTGAAAATCCCACTCATCGCATCGGGAATGGGCTGCCTCTGGAGGGTAAAACGCTTCTCCCCGATAGGTAAGAACAGAAACGAGGAAGGAAGGAAAGGAACAAAAACCCAACCCCCAAGAAGAATCAAAAGAAGACCCGAACCCCCAACCAACCAAAAAACCCACCCCATTCGTGGGTCCCTCACCCGCCGGGAGGGCAGGTGGCACCGCCCCGGCAGGCGGAGCGAGTAGCGCGGAGCGGCGCGCAGCGGGATGCGGGAGCGGCGCGCCCGCGGAGGCTGGGCTGGACGCCCGGGAGCCTACTGTCCCTTCGGGAGCAGACATTTCCCCCCCCCCTTCCTACAGTTGTTATTTTTATTTTTATTGGTGATTACGCTCCCTCCCGTCACTTTTCTGCGGTGGTTGGTGCCAGACTCGGGAGTCCCGCGGGGATGGGGCGCCTGGTCCGGCAGCAGTTCGAGCCTCTGCCCGCCCCGTGTGCCGGGCCGAGGGTGGGCCGTGCTCCCGGTGCCTGCGGAGGGCTCTCGGGAAGCGGCGACAGAAAGGCTCCGAGGCGGCCGGGAGAGACGGTCGGTCTCCACATCCCCTGCCGTGGCTGCCTCCTCCCGGTCTCGCGGCTGCCTCCGCTCCCCGGGCGCTGACGGGCGGGGTCTAGGGTCTGAGTTTCCCCGAGCTTCGTTTTTTTGTCAGTGCTGGAGGAAACGCTGACGATCACTGATCGCTAGTTCCCGGGAACCGCGGCTGCTGTTTCTTTTTTTTTTTTTTTTTTTTTTTTTTTTTCCCTACGGTCTGTCCGACGTGTATTACCGAAATGTCTCGTCCCTTTCCCTTATTGGAAATGATTTCCCACTTCTATTGTGGTGAACTTTGCCTCGCCTGACTCTTTACGGCTTTTCTCTTGTTGATGGTCTTTCCTTTGTGGAAGTTTCGCGGGCTGATTGTATTTGTTAATTAGTTGCTAACAGCGTCGTAATGTGGGCTTGATGGATAACCATGTCATTAGCGCTCACCCCTGCAATTCACATTTCCAACCGGGCAGGGGCTACCCCCTGCCGAGCCCGTGATTTGTGGCTGTTCTTTCCCGTGGGTGACACGCAGCCCCATCCCCTCTCTGCTCTCCTCCGCGCTGCGCCGCGGCTGGAGGGGGCGCGACCGCTGCAATTTTCACTCCGAATGACGAACCCAGAGCTCCGGGCTGCAGCCGCCTCCTTTCGCTTTATTTTGGTGTGGAAACGAACCCTTCTCCTTTGTGTGGCTCTGTGGTGGAACGTGGGTGCTGGTACAACACCCCCGCCCCCCCCAACCCCCTGGCTGCCGGGGAGGGAGGATAAGGGCGTCCAGCCCAAACCGCTGCCGGCGCGACTTTCCCCGGGCTGCGCTGCCACGCGTGGGAAGAACCACAGCCACACGGCTCCCTCCCCGCCCGGCGGCAGCGCCCAGGGCCCGCCCTGCCCGGTAGCGCTCGTCGGGGGGGTCCGCCCGCCCGTCCCGCCCCTCTCCGCGCCTTCCCCGCCGGGGGGCTCGGCCGAGCCTGGGAGATGTAGTCCCGGCTCCCGGGCTCGCCGGCGGCCGGCGGGGCTCCTGCGGGGGACTACGTTTCCCAGGCCCCCCTGCTGCTCGGCCGGGCCGCGGGAAGGGCCGGGCTGTCAATCAGCGCGCGTCGGCGGGGGCAGCGGGACGGGGATCCCCCCGCCCGCCCCGTGTCCCGCTAATAATAAGTGCTTCAGAGCCTTAAAAGCAGGGAGGCAAGTGTCATGCGGGCGCGTCGTAAGGGGCTGAGCTCCGGCTGAGCGCCCGGGGCCGTTTCGCCGCCGGCATAGCCGGGAGGGGGAAAAAAAAGGGGGAGAAAAAAAGGAGGAAAAAATAAGCCTCGGAGCTGGTTCCCGGGGAAAAGGCGAGAGGAGAGACGCCCGAAAGGCTGGACAAGCCGTCAGCGAAGTGGCGATGAGGCGCAGGAAGACGGCGGTGGCGGCCGGCTGCTGCCTCGCCTTCCTCCTGGGCACCCTGCTCAACCTCCTCTTCATCCCCGGCTCCGAGCACCCGCCGCCTCCCCGCAAGGAGCTGCCCCCCTCCCCGCCCGGCGCCCCCCTCTACCCGCCGGAGGAGGAGATCGGCGGCGGCCAGGCCGCCCTGGCGCGGCAGATCCGCGAGCGCTACGAGGAGGTGCTGCGCTACCGGCAGCACCGGGCGGCGGCGGCGGCGGGGCGGCGGCCGCTGCGGCGCGGGAGCGGCGCCGAATGGACCTGGAACCGCCGCGCCCTCGGCCGAGCGCCGGGGCGCGGGTCCGTCGCGGGCCGGGTCCGTGGGCCGGCGCCCCGCGGCCGAACTCCGCTGGAGCCGCCGCTGCTGGGCTGCCGCGACATCCGCGATGTCAGCGGCTTGCAGTACCTGCTCGGGGTACACCACGGCTGTCTACAAGGGGTCCTCCCGCCGCTGGCCGTGGCCCTGAAGCGGTGGATTTCGGCGGGCACGCCATCGCCCACCTGCGTGCGGCAATTCTTCCTCCCGCCCTGGGGCCTGCTACCGCCTGGCCGCCTACAAGATCGCAAAGAGATGATCCTGTCGTCAGCTGCGCGCCACTGCCACCGCCTGCATGTATCGCGGGTCCGGCCCGCGGACCCCGCCTTGACGGGTGGGTCGCTCTGCCTTTCCCGCGTCGGGACTGAGACCCGGGGGCAAGCAGCGCGACCCACCCGTCCCGTCGGGCTCCGCGCCGACCCGCGTACCTGCAGGACGTTGGCGTGGCGCAGCCGGCAGCAGATCATCTCTTTACGATCTTGTAGCGGCCAGCGGTAGCAGTACCCCAGGTCGGAGAAATTCCGCCGCAGTGGTCTATGGTCGTGCCCGCCCGCAAATCCCGCCTTCAGCCACGGCGCGTGCGTTTGAGGACCGCCCTTGTACCGCCTTGGTGTCCCCTGGCCCGGTACTGCACGCCCTCGTGACATCGCGGATGTCGCGGCAGCATCAGCGGCCGGCTCCAGCGAGAGTTCGGCCGAGGCGCCGGCCCCACGCCCCGGCCGCCGCCCGTCCCGCAGCCCCGGCTGCTCGCCGAGGTCGCGCGGTGCCAGGTCCCTCAGGCGCCGCTCCGCGCCCAGCGCGCCGCCCCGCCCGCCGCCGCCGCCGGTGCTGCCGGTAGCGCAGCACCCCTCGTACGCTCGCGATCTGCCGCGCCAGGGCTGCCTGGCCGCCGCCGATTCCTCCTCCGGCGGGTAGGGGGGCGCCGGGCGGGGAGGGGCAGCTCCTTGCGGGAGGCGGCGGGTGCTCGGAGCCGGGGATGAGAGAGGTTGAGCCGGGTGCCCAGGAGGAAGCGAGGCAACAGCCGGCCGCCACCCCGTCTTCCTGCGCCTCTCGCCACTTCTCTGACGGCTTGTCCAGCCTTTCGGCGTCTCTCCTCCTCTTTCCCCGTACCAGCCCGAGGCTATTTTTTCTCTTTTTTTCTCCCCCTTGTTTTTCCCACCCTCCCGGCTATGCCGGCGCGAAACGGCCCGGCGCTCAGTCCGTAGCTCAGCCCCTTACGACGCGCCCGCATGACACTTGCCTCCCTGCTTTTAGGCTCTGAAGCACTTATATTAGCGGGACAGCGGGGCGGGCGGGGTATCCCCGTCCCGCGGCCCCGCCGACGCGCGCTGATTGACAGCCCGTCCCTTCCCGCAATATGCCCGGCCCGAGCAGCGGGTGGCCGGGACGTAGTCCCCCGCAGGAGCCCCGCCGGCCGCCGCGAGCCCGGGATCCGGGACTACATCTCCCAGGCTCTGCCCGATCCCCCCGCGGGAAGGCGCGAGAGGCGGGACGGGCGGGCGGACCCCCGACGAGCGCTACCGGCGGCGGCCCTGGGCGCTGCCGCCGGCGGGGAGGGAGCCGTGTGGCTGTGGTTCTCCACGCGTGGCGCCAGCCCGTGAAAAGTCGCGCCGGCAGCGGTTTGGCTGGACGCCCTTATCCCCTCCCCCCGCAGCCAGGGTTTGGGGTGGTGGGGTGTTTTGTACCAGCACCACTTTCCACCACAGAGCCACCCAAGATAAGGTTTCGTTTTCCACACCAAAATAGCGAAAGGGAGGCGGCTGCAGCCGAGCTCTGGGTTCGTCATCGAGTGAAAATTGCAGCGGTCCGCGCCCCTCCAGCCGCGGCGCAGCGCGGAGGAGAGCAGCGAGGGGATGGGGCTGCGTGGTCACCCACGGGAAAGACCAGCCAAATCAGGCTCGGCATGTAGCCCTGCCGGTTGGAAATGTGAATTGCAGGGGTGAGCGCTAATGAAGGGTTATCCATCAAGCCCACATTACGACGCTGTTAGCAACTAATTAACAATACAATCAGCCCGCGAAACTTCCACAAAGGGAAAGACCATCAACAATAGAAAAGCCGTAAAGAGTCCAGGCGATGCAAAGTTACCACAATAGAAGTGGAAATCATTTCCAATAAGGGAAAGGACGAGACATTTCGGTAATAACATCGGACCAGACCGTAGGAAAAAAAAAAAAAAAAAAAAAAAAAAAACCCACCGAAACAGCAGCCGCGTTGCCGGGAACTACGATCAGGTCTCAGCGTTTTCCTCCTCATGACAAAAAAACGCACTCGGGGAACTCAACCCTAGACCCCGCCCAGTCCGCCCGGGGATCGATGCAGCCGCGCGACCGGGAGGAGGCAGCCACGGCAGGGGATGTTTGAGACCGCCGTCTCTCCGGCCGCCTCGGAGCCTTTCTGTCGCCGCTTCCCGATAGCCTCCGCAGGCACCGTTGCGCACGTCCACCCTCGGCCCGTCACAGGGGCTGCAAGGGCTCGAACTGCTGCCGGACCAGGCCCCCATCCCCGCGGACGCCCGATCTGGCACCAACCCCGCAGAAAAGTACGGGAGGGAGCGTAATCACCATTCAAATAAAAATACCAACTGAAAAAGGGGGGGGGGGGTGGGAAATGTCTGCTCCGAAGGGACGTAGCTCCGGGCGTCCAGCCCACCTCCGCTGGCGCGGCCGCCCCCATCCCGCTGCGCGCCTCTCCGCGCTCTCGCTCCGCCTGCCGGCGGTGCCCACCGGCCCTCCCGCGGTGAGGACCACGGATGGGTTGGGTTGTTGGTTGGTTGGGTTTCGGTTCTTCTTGATTCTTCTGGGGGTTTGGGTTTTTGGTTCTTTCCTTCCCTTCCTCGTTTTCTGTTCTTACCTATCTGGGAGAAGCGTTTTACCCCCAAGGCCGCATTCCCGATGCTATGATTGGGGATTCACGGGTCCGTAAAGGAGGGTAGCATGCCGTTTTGTTAGTTTTTCTTTTTTTCAAAACAAAGGCAGTAACGTTAGGAATGCATTCCAACGATCGTGACACCTCACCCTCCCCGTTTGAGCGGGACGTCCCCAGCCCCCGCCGGCGAAGGAGGCTCGGTTTGGCTTCCCGCGGTATGTGCGGGAGATCTAACGCACCGAATCTCCCCCGCACCGCCTTCTCCGCCGCCCCTGGCAGGACTAGGCTCTTGGAGAAACACGGAGCATTATACCCATCCGTCATCCCATGTCCGCGCGCAGGCATCCGCGCGGCGGGCCAGCGTGCGCTCTTTGCGCTGCCCCATCCTCGCGGACTCCGATGAAATCCGGCGATTTGTCCTGCCTTTGAAACGTGCACGCTCGGCTGGATTTAGGCTTGGTTATACGACCAACACTTTTTATTATTGCCAGATAAGAGTCTAATAGTCGGAGCGGTGTTCGAGTCCACAAAGGGGGCGACACTGGAATCGTTACAACAGGGGTGTGATCTCAGCGCAATATTGCTTACAGGCCATACCCGGGGTGACCCTTGGCCAACGGTCTCCTGGAACGGGGAGCCGGCTTCTCGTGGGCCGTGGCCCGCCGCGAGAGCGGAGGTGTGGCCCCTGGAATTGCTGGCACCCCTTGTGGGCGCCGAAGGACCCCAGGGCCAGCGCGGAAGAAAGGATCTTGCTTTGCCAGTACCTCGCATGTACCGCACCCTGTGTTTGGGGGTGTGCACATCCCCCCTAGTCGGTGGCACTGCCCCTTTTCTTGCAGGCCGTTATGAATAGTGTCCGCATCGGACACGGTGGCTCTCCCCGACATCCCCGGCGCCCCGGAGGTTGCGCACCACCGGGTTACGCAAGGTTTACGGAAACACCGGACGCAAACAGATGCTCCGCAAAGCAGTCCACCTGTTTTTCACATCAGCTCCGTCTCAAGCCGGTTTTCCTTCATAGCTTCCCCCGACAGAACCATTAAATACATCACTCTTTAGAGATGGGACCGCCTCTGGAGGACGCTTCGCGAGCACTTTGAGGTTGAAGACGATTTCAAAAGATAGAAGCCCCTTCGATTTTGATCTAATTACCCCGCGCCGGGCCTGCCGCGCTAGGGCGGCGGGCCGGGGTGATGCCCGCGCGGCGGCCTGGGGCACAGCCCGGCTCTGCCGGGGGGAGGGCTGTGCCCCTCCGCACCCCCGGCCTTTGAGACCACGGGTTCATCAGCATATCTTCCTGCAGCCTGCTGCAGCCCCGGCCATCGCCCGTGCTGGCGTGAGCAGCCTTTGCTGCACCCCACCGAGGGAGGAGTTTGGGAGCGGGCAGGATCTGCTCCCGCACCAATGCCTTTTTGTAATGAGGGCTGCCTGAAAGCATTACGCCCTTGCTAACACTTCTGCTCACATGCGAGCCTTTTATCTCGCAGCGCTGTTGGAAAAGCTGAATCACGGGAGAAAGTGAGCGGAGGGAATTTTTTCATATGCAACAAGCTGCTCTTTATTTAATATCCTCACAGCCCCTATTCTAATCAATATTCCTAAGCTGAGAGATCAAACAAGGAAAATTAAAAACATGCTACCACACTAAATAAATTAATATTGTGGCCATACATTGGCTCTCTTGGGGAAATAATGTTTTTGCTGCAGGAGCCATGTGCCCAGCCTAGAGGCAAAACTTGTTTTCAGAATGGGTGATGGGAAGACAGTTGGGGAGTTGACCTCTCAAACCCAACCAAAGCCACCTCCAAGGCCCCGTTCATCTGCCTTTCTGCTCCCAGCCCAACTGGCTGGCATCACTCTCTATGGAGTCAATGAAAGTTGCCATGCTGACTCCAGTTCCCTGTTTTTTCTCAAAGCACCAGCACCTGCTCTTCAAGTGAGTCCCACTGTTGGTCCTCAAGGTTTTGACTCCAGGCCCCAAAACTAGAACTCCCACATTTTCAGCATAGTATCTTCAGATCCACTTAAAAATCACAAGGTAAGCTTGCACTGCGAAGTTTGTTCTTCCAGAACTTTCCCTGTCTCACATGATTCCTCTTTGACACTTAAGGATAATTTTACTTAAAATTTAGATTCATCATAACATTGTGAATTCCTGCCAGCTACTCCCTGCTGCTTATGTGACTAGAGTTTCTTGGAAAGTCTATCCTCAATATGAGGCCAGAAGTCTCTTGCAACAGAGTCCCAAACTGATGCTTTTTGCTGAGGGGTCTTCTATGGCCAACCTCTCTGTCATCCCTGCTTTGCCAAGGACTTGTCATCTTGCAAGGGCGAGTGAAAGCCTCTTTCCTTAGGAATGTGGGCCAGCAGTGGACCCTTGCCATGAACATTTGTAGCCTTGTTTAGTTTTCTACAATCTCTATAGTGTTTTTTTTCCTTTATACAGGATATTTTTTTCTGATGTTGCTTTTTTTCTCTTTAGGAAACCACTTCCTTGTATATTTGAGGCAAGCTGAGATGCGCCAATTGTATTAGTTCTTGGCTGGAGCACAAAGTATATGAAACACTGGATATGTGTTAGAGCCAAAATAAATGTCCACTATCAGAGCCGCAAACCTTCAAGCTCAGATAGCCTGCTAAACAACAGAAAAGCTTGATGTTACCTTCAGTACTATCATTTTTCCAAATGGAAAATTCACTTTGGCGTTTAGAGAGCTTGGAAGAGACCACTGGGGCACTGAGCCTTTTTTCATTACATTCGGTTGTGATGATTTCTGGCATTTTCGTGAATAACACCTCTGTAAGTGGAGAAAAGTGTTTTATCTCCTAACCTGTTTCTCTCAAAGCTCGCAGTTTGGGTTTTATTTTGCCAGATGTTCAGTGTGTCCCTGACCTTCAGCAGTTGGATTAAAGCTTCTTCTATATCATAGAGGTGTTATAAGTAGACTCCGTTGAATGTATGTGGAAATCTGGTACTGCAGCGATAAAGACCTGTAAATAATTTACACGACAGACTAGCTCTAAGCAGAAGAA